>JAPZDX010000025.1:22801080-22815496 GCA_029783625.1 Naso annulatus | reverse complement strand
GGGGGTTACATCTTTTCACTCACTGAAAAAAAAAAAAACATTTTTGTTGACTCATCCTGCAGTCAGGGCTATTTTTTTTTCTTCCAATGAAAATGCTGTCTTGATTCTTATCAAATAATATAGAGACAAGCCTACCACTGGCGTGCATCAGCTCTATGATGGAGACGAACCTGTGTCTTGTCCTCACCGGCAGCAATCCAGCTTTGGCTGACTCCAAAAATGGTTAATTCCCCCCCCAGTTTGTCAGTAAAATCCCTAAACATAGACAAAGGATGTGGCGAGAAGTTGTCTGCAACAGAGATGAGGCTGTCATCATTAGCCTTAGCAGGGCCAGAGGCGGGCGTAGCGCACGTTCATCCCTACAGCTTCTGTGAATGTCAATCAATATCCACGACAAGTTCCAGCACAGAGGGCTGTTTTTGCCGGAATCATGTCAGTGTGCAAAACCAATTCACACTCTGACTTCCTTTTCACAGGGTCTTTAAGATTACAAAAGTACTAAAAATGATTGTGTCATACCAAAGGATTGGCTTGCAAGACGTACACAATTTTTGTTTTAGTCGTGATAGCAGCGCCAATTAACCACTTCAGTCAAGACTGAAATGTCTCAACCACTTATGTCTCTTAGTAGAATGAGCAATATAACTAAAATATGCACGTCACATTTTTGTCAAATGATCCCCTCCTCTGCCCACATGGAATAACTTTTTCATCTCTTATTTTCCTGGCAACTTAAAGATCAATTATTTTGCATTTCTCCAGCCCACCTTTTTGTGTGTGCTTTGCGCTGAATCAATACACTCTTAGTGGGCTTTGAAAGGTTGATGATGCAGAAACACAATTGAGCCATTAATAAAACAGTCGAGTCCAATCCATACTAAACAAGAGAATGAACATTTGGCCACATGCATTCACATGCACACAGTATAGGCACACAATCTATTTTTCAAATGTGGTGGGCCAGGCAAATGCTTAAATAATACATAAAAGGTCAATGATAATAAGATGTCCTGTCGATGTACATTTATTAAGGTAAACGTGCATCGATGTTTTCTCACTCCACCTCTTTTATTGATCCTCTCTTTATGTCCTGTCTCTGTCTTTTTCTTTCCTATAAGAGCAGAATCACACATGAAAGCAGTTACACAAAAGCTTTTACTTATTATCTCAATTATATTCTGTATATATACTTTATGTACTGTCCTTACAAGAAAACACAAACAACTAGCCAAGGTTTTTTTAATTAATACATGAAAAGAAAGTTTTCCTGGGTGAGGTGTTGGTATAAAGTGAGTAAAACTCAGTGTATTACTCTAATCCCTAGATTTCAGGAGCTTTCAGCAAAATCTCACAGTCTTTGTGTGGGTGGACTTTGCTTAACTGTCCTGGGGTTGGCTTTGGATCAAATGACGTAAATGTGAATTTAACATTGCAAATGTTAAAAACAGTATTTTTCACTAATGCACAAGGTGATAAATAGCTGAGAAACAATGTAATCGCATAGCTTACCAAGGATTGCATTATTGTGACACTGGCACTGCAGAAATTTTACAACTGGAGCATCTTAAATTATTCACCACAATAGTCCCTTTCGTTATTTTCTCCCCGTCTCTCCAGCTTTGTCTGTCATCTCTGTACGCCAATAAGGTAGATAAAGTGAATCTTGGAATAGCCTACCAAGATTTCTTTTTTTTTTTGGCTCAGATTGAATGTAGCATGCATGGACACCTTCTTGCATTAGTTCACGCCACCCTAAGTGAGTTTGCATCCAATCATGTCTTTCCACTGAAGGACGAACCACATCTGTACTTTGTTTTGCATTCTATCTTTAACACAATAACGGGAAAATCCTTGTATTTTGGGTTAACACAAGGCTAGTTAGCTTTTAGCTTGTGTTCAGGGGATATTTTTGAGGTGCATTAGTTTAGGGCTAACAAAGTTTTTAAGCATATGCTATCCAAGCTAACATTACAAACATGGGCTAACATGGCTTGGTTTCTTATAAAGGTTAATAATTATAACAGGGGGCATTTCTGCCCTTTGATAACTGATGTGAGTGGGTGGTAAGAATCAAAGCTACATAGTTTAGTAGTTTTCTGGGTAAGTTGGTGTTAAGCTAGCTAACTTCCAAAATCATATTTTGCTAACTATCAAGCAGTCAAAATTGGCAGCATAGTTACTACTGTAGCATATTTGCTAGCTTTGTTGCTAGCTTGCTTTTAGATAACTAAGTTACTATGTTGAAACAGACAGTAAATCCTTCACTTTTTTGTATTCTTGGCATTTTAAATTCTTATCAATGTTAATGTTTTTGGAATAAGAGGTATGTGGGTTAATGAAAGTAGGCTATATTCTTAAATCATACTCTCCATTTCTGAAAGAGTGCAAAATAATAATGCTAAACTGAAAAATGGCCATAATACAAATTCTTGACTATGTCAGGATAGACTCTTTTTGTCAAGTAATAAAAGTTTAATGTGTGTATATGTACAATGCAAACTGTATTAATAAAATAAATAAGTTCAATACAGCACCACAAGAAATATATATATTTTTAATGAAGCCATTACTCACTATTTCATATCAAAAATGAAAAGGAGGTCTCATGATGTTTGTCCAATTCTCCTCCAGCACTGCGTAGGTGCTCTTAATGTGTGAGGGACGAGACAAGTGCAACATGCCCTGCTTCTCCCCGAAATAAAAATCTTAAGCGTAGGAGGTCTCTTCAACCTGGAGGAGAGAGAGCACATTCTGAGAGGCTTCAGCCCTCTTAAGATGCTGCACGGTAGGAGGTCTATTTTCTCTCAATCTCCCCTCTCTCCACAGGAAGGGTGTGTGTGTGTGTGTGTGTCTGTGTGTGTGTGAATGCATTCGATGTGTGTGTGGTGTAGGTTGAAGTCTGGGTCAGAGGCGGGTGGTAAAGTCACTTCACATCGTCGGATCCCACTGCAGATTAAAAGAGAGCACTTGAGCGTTTTCGTTTTTCAATAGCTGACATTCATCAAAATGATGAAGACCTCCTGAATTTCATCACAGCTCAGTTGAACTATGATCAATTCATCTTTAATTAAACCTGTTGGCTCTGCAGGCATTCTCTTGCTAGTTGCATACTAGCAGTTTTGTAACAAGACGTTATAAACATTTTACCGTTAATAATTCGAAACCAAGAACAGCAGCGAATGAAGGATTTGATAGTGACAGGAAATGTGAGAGGATGCTCCTCTCTGCAGCAAGACAGACTGATAACAGATGAGATAAAAACATATAATGTAGGTGCAAACCCCAAGCCTGTTAAATTATAAACAACAGTAATGTGTCAAAAGTGTAGCGGACAGTCTGAACATGAGACAAGATGACATGTTGGAGAAACAAGGTTTTCAAGTGTCAGTCAGGTTTGAGGACATAGCATCATTACACACACACTGTGTGTGTTTGTGTGTGTGTGTGTGTGTGTGCGCACGCGCGTGTGTGTGCATGTGGGGGTTGCAGGCTATCTCAGTGTACCAAATATAGAAGTCCCTCTGTCTCTGGAGAGGCCATCAAGAGTCTCCTTTCTCCTTTTGCTCTGCCCACTCCAGTTGATGAACCGGACTCAGAGGGGAGGCTTTGTTCCTCCACTGCCTGAGAAGAAACATAGTGAGAATTTACAATGACTTCGCTGTAAGAGAACACATTTAAGATGCTATTGAACGTACTGACGTAAAACGGAGATGATTCACACAATTATCTAATTTTCAGAACTGATGAAAGATTATGAAATGTAAGACTCCCTGGAAATTGACTTCACAAAATTACACAAGTTGGTTGCGCAAAAACCTTAATGGCCCACATTTGCATTCACCTGGCAAGAACCCCTAGTGGCCATGAGAGTAACAGATTATAACAGCATTTTGTTAAATTAAAACAAAGCCTGCAACAAAGTCTGAAAGGTTTGCGTACATGGACACAAATTTTTAATGCTTGTCATGACACTCAGCAAGTCAATAAGATTGAATGAAATACTCCATTAATGAACCTTGTTCCCAAAACCATAACCAAGTTATTTTAGTGGCTGAACATATCCAGCCTTAACCAAAGTAGTTGCAAATCAGATAATAGTCATATTGATATTTTTACAGGGGTGACTTGATAAATTATAAAAGGGTTCAACAAACAAAAGCATCCTGCCTTTTATCAGAAAAACACTTATTTACAGAGTTGGTAGACAGCTATGACAAACAATCTGTTATGTCATTCAGTTTATAACGAGGTCAGACTACACAATATCAGCTCAGTTATGGTTCGACTGGGAAGACGTAGGGCACTGGGTAGGCTCGGAAACGATCAATGAGCACCGGGCGCGACAATCGATTGTTTTATCTCGTGTAGTGTGTCATAATGGACAACAACCGATGTCACATCCTCAGTGTCTCATGACCTCATGACAGAAAGATGTTTGATTTTTTGTTTACCTCCCACGACGGCTTGTTAGTAGTAGTAGTAGTCAGGGGCGAGCACTTCCTTGCTGGTGACGTCACGCACGTCATGAACTGCAAATGATGAGTGATCAGGGAGCAACGTGTAGTCTGTCATGTCTCTTGGCAACGATGTGGCAAGAACTGACTCTTTGATCGTCTAATCTGACATGGTGAACATTTTAACAGACGGTCTAACCTCGGCATCAATGGACTTGTTTCTGTTATAAAATTAGAATTGTGCTGAAGTTACAGTTCCATGTTCTTTATCCAGCAGTAAAAATGTACAAGTCCATTCATCTGTTCTTCTCACTGTGCTGAATTCTGCATAAAATCATAAAAAGTTGATAAACGAAAAAACAGGTTGTAATGCTTGATCTGTACTTTTGCAGAAATAATGAAAATCAGCACAATAAAAAAGTACGATGCAGAAACTCCAGCAAAAAGGCCCAAACTATGAAACCTCTGCTATATGGAAGCATGTCAATCATATTTCAGTCAACCCATGCAAAAGATGAGCATAACATTCTCTGCATAACTTTGACACTCACAGCCACTGAAGAGGTTTCTGTCCCAGCTGTGAATGTATCCTGGTGAATAGGCGGCCATAAGTCCCCAGCAGTGCCATGTGGGGTGTTTGGCTATGAAGGCTTACCCTTTGTGCAGACAGCCGGAGGGCAGCGGAGCGTGGCTCTTTAGAGTTTGATTTATAATTGAAAGCTGTGTTTACATCAGCTCTCCATCCTCCACAGCACAGAGAACAGTTCATGCGCTGATGAGGGAGGAACCCGGAAACTGAAGCCATTAAAATAGGAATTTTTTGGGAACTAAGAGGAAGGGGTGAAGGTTGGGCTGGTCACAGAGCCGGGTGTTTACATTTGCTTTAACATCATTGTGAAGACTAGTGGAACTCTGAAAGGAGGACAAGGAAATGTTAAATCACATCTGACAGCTGAGAAATTGACCACATCTTGGCTCAAACATTTGTTGTGGCAAGTTGGGAGACTGGAGATGGTTGTGGAAGCTAACGAGCGATCATTACAGTTGGCCGAATTTGTGTAATTACATATTTCACACTCGCTATTTGGAGACATGGTGTATTAATCCTAAATCATTCTTATTCTGCTTGTGTCCTTTAAATGCCTGCAAGTATAAAAGTCATTATCCCTTTGTACACTGCAATCTGTTGAAGGCAAATACAGCCAAATATGTAAACATCTACATGAAAAAACACATAATAGGTTCACAGCGATCCAAAATACATGTTTAGATTTGCTAAAGTCCACCACCATGCAACTAGTGAGGAGTCTATTGGCTTTTAGTTTTACTGTCTCATTTATATCATTTTTTTTTATTTAGCGGAAAAAACTGTAAATATTTTCAAAGACAACAAACTCTACCAGAAAACAGAATCCAAAGACTTAACTCTTTATGTTCATCAAGGTGCGAGTTCTTTCATTCCAAAACACAAATAACAGACTACTTTAAATAGATGAAAAATTCTCAGATAATTACAGCAGCCCTCAATGTTACTGTTTTCCAAGGGAAACGCTCCAGATTGCTAATAAGCGATAATAATATTCAGTCCTCTGACTTTCTTGGAAGCTGTCTTGATTTGCAATTAAAGTAGTTTTATTTTTTTATGCCAATTGTGAGACTAACTTTGGATACTAATCAGCATGACAGGAAGATTACTTTTGAATGTTATAGGTTACAGAAAACTAATTAAGGGACGCCAACAGCAAGAATGATAACTGTAACTGTACTTATATAAAGATAGTTTTAAAAAATTGTTCCAACTTTACTACATGTCAGCCCCTCTCTCTATCTCCTATTTTCTGTCAGTCCTTCAGCTGTCCTATCAATAAAGGCACAAAAGCCCCCAAAAATATCTTTTGAAAAGCAAAACCATTAGGCTGCCAACTGCATGTTAAAAAAACGTCATTTTGTCGCTGATAGGGTCTCTAATGTGTGTTCTGCACTGCTGTTTACAGAACGTTGTTGTTCATTCGTGTGGACACTTGCATTGTTATGGTTATAGAGCTGGTGTGGATGACCCTTTGGTCTGTTCAAAATGCAGTAAGTAAAGTAACTACTTTAGTTACTTTTCAAAGCGATGGGCCTTATTACATCTGATGACTTTTTCATCCATTTCTACCAATTTGGGGGATTTTAAAACTTTACGTAGCGGTTACAGTGACTTTTCGATGATGTTTCAGGTTTGACATCAAGTTTTTCAGTGTTGACAGCTTTTCACTGCAGGTAAACAAACTTTACACTGTGTAATCATTAGAGCTGTTTTCTGATTTTACGATGAAATTATTGTTACATTTCCAGCACTAAGTGGCTTTGCTTGTCTAACAACATGGCCGCCCACCATGACCTTGTCGGTTGATTGTGGGTGTGGTAGACTCAGGTTGTCTAAATGTGATTTGATTTGATTGGAAGATAAGAGGCAACATTCCGAGAGACAAATTCAAAAAGAGTAACAATCAAAAACACTCTAAATTTGAGGGCATACTGCACAATGAATGGAGCCTGTCTAAATGTGAAGAATACTACTTGTAAACCATCATACATGTGATGGTGTTACACTCAAATTTGTCCCCACAGGTGTGCTGACCCATGTTGTCTGGAAATATGTCAAAAGAAGCACGGCAAAAAGAAGGTTGAATGTTCAAGGCTGTGCTACCTATAAGCTTTTTAACTAATAGAATATCTGTCAATAAATCTCCTTTGTAATCAGCAACATTTTAATCAGTAACTGGAATTTAATCACTTATTTTTCTCAGTTACTGTAGGGTGTACCAGGATGCTTCCTCGGGGGGGCATTTTCCCCGGGTCAAGTGAAAGAGGCCCCTAAACAAGATTGAAACTGAAGTATGAAGTCTGTTATGATGTATTAACTCTCTAAATATGTTTACTTTCTTACTTTACCAGTGCACACAACACGTTAAAATTCAAAATGGATACTGTATTTTTTAAACAGAAGAGAAACTGTTGTTATGGGGGGCACCTCTTCCTCGTTTACCCTTATTAACACTTTTATTTTAATTACACAACTTTGTTAGATTGCATAGGTATTCCACCATGTTGCTAATCAGTTAATTGTTTATTTTTTCCACAGTTTTCAGCAACAGAAGTAATATTATCAAGTAGGCAGAAGAATTAAGACATTAATCTATGCCTGTAGTGTACTTTCCTATGTAATCTCCCCTGTTCTGCAAATGCAATTGCCACTTCCCCTGCAGTGAAACTAATGATCCCTGTATGAGATTATAAAGTATTCATGCAGCTCGTCACATTCTGCCAGCTCCATTACCCGTTTTGCTGGGTGGAGACAGTCACAGTGAACAGTTAAAGTGGATGGATTTACAAGTCCTCCTCCCTGACCGCGTATTACCTAACCTCTACGTCTAATTTAAAATAGCTGACAGTTATTACCGCTTCTCCTGACATCCTTCTACAGCAGTAACCTCTCTAAGTTTGTAGAATTTTAGTTATTACTACATTCATCTCGTTGTTGTGTAACAATCGTCTGGAGTGCACACCCACCCTGAGGCTCCTGGAAATATTGCATTTAATTAAGTTCTGTTTTTGCACGTATATTATTTATTAAAATTCTGCAGTAAATTGTCTCTAAACTATGCAGTGGCTCAGCTGCTTTGAAAGCCTCAGAAGAGCCATTAGAGGCAAATTCAGAAAACTCTATATGGGTTCTCGCCACTAGACAGCACTGATTGTCCTCATTTAAGATGCAAAGCTTTAGGGACCCTGAATCTTAGACATTAATAGCCAGTTAGGGTCAGAGTAATAATGAATGGGAGCAACTTCCAGCGTTATACTTTATTTTTAACCATTAAAACTGACATTGTTGTCTCGAAGTAAATATAAGTACCAAAGGGAGTGTGTGCTAGAATGAGGCAGCGGTGTGTGAGCCACCTCATCATGAATAAATCAGACCACATTCAGAGTTTAATGTCACTGTTTGCAGCAAAAGAAAAAAAAAAAAACATTTTTCTGAGCCGTCCGGAGGTACAGAAATAAAATTTTAGCTCTTAAAATAGGAGTCATTTCCCTTTAAAGGCATCCTTCTCAAACCATATTCCTTGCCTGAGCTTGTTCTTTCAAAAGCAGAGAGCGCCATCAAGTGGTCAACCCTGTGCTCTGCATAAAGTACAGGCTGTATAATGATTATAATTCAAAGTAAAAGCAAGGTTAGGGTAAACCCCAACCCTAGCCATAATCCTAACCCCAGCCACATAAAATACTTTATAAGTGTTTTCAATGTGTTACATATCTTCACAATGAGTTACAATGTATAGTAGACAGGTTTCATAGAAAGTGTTACCGGTATTTTTTTCTGTTTCTTTTGCTGTGAGGAGAGATGATTGCTCGAGCAGCTTTGTAATTTGTTATTACAAAAATAAGTAGTAGTATGTAACTGTTATGTGTCATTGAAATCATGTTCCATTCATCTTTATTTATTTTGGGGCCATATGTGGTAATAATAATTCAACATATGAAAACAATAGGGAAAGGAAATATACTAGCACAAATATAGTTATACATACCAATATTGTAAAACATGTGCAACTTCTGAATAATAAGTCTGAATCAAAGTTTATGTCAAAGATAAAAGTGGTTTTATTTTGTTTTCTCTGTGGAGTCTGACAAATTGTAGAACAGGA
Organism: Naso annulatus; assembly: GCA_029783625.1. Classification (NCBI taxonomy): domain Eukaryota; kingdom Metazoa; phylum Chordata; class Actinopteri; order Acanthuriformes; family Acanthuridae; genus Naso; species Naso annulatus. Next base: position 22,806,351 of record JAPZDX010000025.1, on the reverse strand, counting down.
TTTATTCAGCATGTTTTTTTATCCTCAAATTCACCAGAAATACCAGCAGAGAGGAAGCATTTAACACTATTTGTTGATATATCCCACACAACCTTAAAGCACACTCCAACATCCTAGTTTTTACAATCAACTAGCCTATCTCCCCGCGTTCTTCCTTTTTGGTAGAAGATCTCAATCATAAACTGAAGCTTTAAATTGATGCTGTAGCAGTCAGGCTTCGTACTGATGTGATCCAGGATTTCTTTGAGATCTTTATCTCTTTGCTTCCTGTAGATTAGAAGGACAGAGCAGCCAGAGGGGCTGAGGAGCTCCTCTCCCTCCAGAGCCAGCAGGTCTGGAAGGTACTGTTGGGGGTTGTGGTCCATCAGCACCAGACTGAGTCCCTCGCTGGTCCTTTGATTAGACTCAAGTAAAGGATGCAACGTTGGGATCGCCTCAGCTGAGCTGGATGCCAACACCTGGAACTGACAAGACACAAAAAGCACAGATGAAGTGGATAAATCCTTTAGTTAAACGTTGGTTTTATGTTAAGAGTGATAGTATACTAATCTGTCCTATATTTCAATGTAATGACATAAAAAGTAATCTCTCCTGGATGTACCTGGGAGTGTTTGAAGCCAGCCACAAGTATGATCTCCTCCCCCAGCTCTGCTGTGAGTGGGTCCAGCTCCACTGTGATCAGTCTGCCAGCAGGGGGCAGCAGACACAGAAGACGGACAGAAGTGTAGCCACAGTGCATGCCAAGCTCCAACACCAGGGAGGGACAGACTCGTCTCACCACTTCATCCAAAGCCTCAGCTGCGAGAGACAACAGGAACAGGTGCTGCTGATTTCCACTGTGGCTGAGACCGGTTCACTGATTGTTTTCAATCACTGATGCTGTTCTGCTTCAGATGAATGAATGCACATTTTACACCCGATCATGACTTCATATTCTACATCTTAAACCAGTTGTTGACATAAACACCACTTCTTTTTACTGAATGTAGCCCACAGTTTGATACAAGAAATGTTTTGCAAGGTTTAACAAGAAATAAAGCCAATTTTCTTTTGTGTTTCAGATTTACTGCAAAAACCCTTTTTACTGTACTGGTGCAACAGCCTGAGAATAGAGTGCCACCTTCAGAAACTCAACTTCATCAACAGAAAATCTACAGAAGATTCCCACCTTAGGTATTTGACAGCTGAAGTGCAGAGGATACACACTTCAGTCAAGACACACTACAACGGAAGACAAGCATATTACAGTAGCAGAAAAATGTCCAAAGACATCTTCTGAATCAGCTCAGTATAATAGAAATATAAAAAATGACCTAAACTCATTTCAGTCAAACCTTTGTCTCGTCTGTGCTCCCTTAAGTGTCTGTGTCTCTGCACAAGGGAGAACTTCAGTTAGTGACTCACACTTGATTCACATTCAGGACACAAATAAATCAACTCTAAATTTACCCTGCATCTTTTAACGCTGATTCCAGATTTTACAGGGAACCTTAATAATGACTTTCACAGACAGTCTTTCAAAGTTGAGACTTTGCTGCTAGATATATTGTGTGCACTGGCCCACAACGTGTGTAACACTGAATCAAAATTAAGGAAATTGCGCCAATCTCGACTCCTCACTAGATGTTCAGGCAAAGTTACTGCCTTTAGGTATTCAGATGATCTGTGTTTGGATGAAAAGACACCGACTTCATTTCACTTTTAACTTTATGTTCCTGAAAACAGATCTAAGTGATGTTCTGAGCTGTTGCATACCACGCACTCACCAATCTGTGGGCTGATGCAGAGGGATGGGTGTGTATCAGCATAAAGGTCAAAGGTCTCCAGGACACTGTCAGCCTTGCCATGGGTGCATTTGGAGAAGACGAAGGTGTGGGTGCTTCTCACACACACTCTCCCTCGCACCAGCCCCAGTGTCCAAGCCAGAGCTCGTTTGCATAGCGCGGCGAATTTGACACGATAACGATTAGATACCAAGATGATGGCAGGAAGCAGTGGGACAGAAACCATCATGAGCCACATTTCAAAAGCTGTTCAGACGCAGAACTGCTGAAAATCTGTGGATGAAAGGAAGAGAAACACTTCACTTTCTGACAAAGAGGTCAGTAATGTAATTTCTTTAGACTGGTATAGTGATACTTATTCTAATCTTGGGTTTTGCGCATATAATACAAAACTCCCGTATACAACTATATTACAAAGTTTCTAGAGTGAAACTTTTAAGAAGGACATTGAACCAATTCCTTCATACAAGTACTGCTAATAAACATATTAACACTGGAGGTGACACGCTCACCCTCTTGCCTGTCCAGATTAGGAGTGCCTCCTGTCAAACACAGACAAGTCTGTCACTCAAGTTTAAGAAGCTGAGCAACACAAAGAAAACAGCCGACTGACTGAAAATCTATCCATGATTTTCTCTCAGAGACAGAGATCATGGGACAAAGCCGTGGTACATGAAAACCACACTCAAATGTTTTTGGTATCCAGGAAATACAAGCCAGGAGCAGAAGAGAGGAGTGGTGAGTGGGTGCAGCCTCTTTATAAATAAACACACAGGCAGTTTGTCTGCCTCGGAAGCTCCTCCTCTCACTTTTCTGTACTTCTGTACTCATCCACAAGAGGTCAGCAAAGAAGAAAGAATAAATCATCATGTTTGTTGAGACAATCTGGACTTTCATCTTTGTGAATTTTTTCTTGGCTTATACAACAAAAACGTCATAAAGATTTACATCCTTATAGGTGCAGAGTGGACACACCTCAGTAAAGATGGACTGTACTGCAGAAAAACTCTACAAGCTAAGGCAAACATATTACAGAAGCAGAAAAAGAAAGAAAGAAATGGTCAAACTCAGCCAAATATAGCAAAAAATATCAATAATGGCCTAAACTTATTTTAGTTTATTTTACTTATTTTACTCACTCTTGAGTCACATTTAGGTTGCAAAAAAAAGCTTGTTTTTTTTTTTTTTTTTTTAATTTGAAAGAACATAAGGGGCTCACACCTTTCATTTGTATTTTGTGACTAATTAACTTTTTTCCTCTGCGCTGATTTCTCTTTTTTCACTTAAAATGTTTGGGAAATAAAATGATGCTAATACAGTCTGACCAATCTGTGGACTAATGCAGAGACACATTATCAACATAAAAGGTCATTTTCCAGGTTAAGGTACCTGCAATATTCTTAGTACCTCTGTCATGCTTGTTACATAATTTTTACAAATGTAATTTCAGGACTCTGTGGGGTGAGACAATCCTACATTGAGCTCTCTGCTTTTTCTGGAACAACGTAAAGAAAGTGAATTTTTATTGAAATACATTATCTCAACTTGAGATATTACGGAACAACAATTCCTTTTTGGGGAAATGAAACAACTCTCTGATTCAGAGACTTCAACAGAGGGTCTTTATACGAGATTATAACTGACTGGTAAATCATTGGTTCTTCCACTCCATTCATGATTCATCTTCACTCTAAAAACGATAAAATTACCTTAGATTTCAACCAACATGTCTTGAAAAAATGCAACAAATGTCATGACACTGCTTAAATTAAACTGAAATCAGCTCCGAAGTTTGCAGTTAATCTACTGCAATTTTAAAAAATTCCTGAACCAATCCCAAATTCAAATCCATTTTTTTACATTTGTCAACATTTATATATTAATACAAAATGTCATGTCATGTGATGTCAAAAGTTCACATTCTGAGTGTCCTTGGGTAAACACAGCGGTGTAGATATTCAGCAGCCAACTAATTTTTGATTCGAAATGAGACAGAATGAGAGAGATGTGCGTCCATGAATTTAACATCTTACACTTAATTTACAAATTTTTCAACAGAAAACCTAGAGAGTAAAGGTGCAAAGATGCTTTGCTTTTGTCCCAAACGAAAGGTATGAAACTGAGTCCCTTTGATAAATTTCACCAAAGTTTTGATTGTTGTCAATATTTTAAGTGTAAATGAACAAGCAGCCATAGGACATCTCCTTGCGTGAAGTTTTAACAAGATGAAGATAAAACCCCTTCTCCTTAGTGGCGCAGAGTAGGTCATCTGCAATAGTAACATGAAGTTCACAGGTTCAATTTCCCAAGCGAACACTTAGCACGATGATAGAAATTTATCCATGTAGCACGCATTTGAATCTGCTGAAGGTTGTAAACTGCCATTTCTGTTTGCCACTTGTTCTTCAAGACACAACACATCATGACTCTATGGCCAATATCTTGTGATGCATCTCCACTCTGTCTAGATCAGGTACACAAATTCTCACGATTTCTTACTTGACATGTAGCTCAGTGGGATGAGGCTTGCTTTGAGAGTCAAAGGTCATAGGGTCAAGTCCTGGATGACGCAGACTTAGCATGCGCTGATTGCCAAGCCCTGACCGTTGCTCATAGCAGCTATAATTGATGTTTGTTGTGTGTTTCATGTTGTATCTGATTTTAACAATATTCTAGAAGCATTCTTTTTGTATAGGAAGACATTTTTCCAGCACTCTTCTTTTTAACTTTTAATGCGATGTAATGGTTTGCACATAGGGTGGCAATCCAGACGGTCATGCTTGAACCGCACTTGAAGAGTCATCATCTGTTTATGATTTTATCTTAGACATTATAACACAGAGCTTCTTCCTGGCACATAAGGGTGGCAAATGACATGCAGCAGTGCAAACAGTTGGCACTATGTTAGATCCACGTGGCAAACTGCTTATGCTGTCATCTAGAAGTTCTCAATACAAGCACAGATCCTCCCACCAATGTGTAACATCTCAATCTTTGAATCTCACTTTCAAGGTATCAAAATGCTGACATCTCAATTTTGAAAGGTCTAAGGCTAGGAGGTGCTTTTGTCACTGTCTCAAATAATTCAACTCACAAAGCCCGGGTCCTGATGGGACCTGCAATGGTAGCCTACTAGGGCTGGGACCTGCTGATGTGCCTATGCCTCACATTCTCTAATGCTTCATCTTACAAATACTTCAAGCATCAAGGATGGTCCCAAGGCCTAGATACTGCTTGGACTTCGATGATTGCCGCTTGTACCTATATTTTTTAAATTATATTTTTGCAGACAACCCCCCCCCCAAAAAAAGAATATACATATATGAATCTCATTCACCTGATTTTAAATTTCCTAAAAAGATATGAAATGTCTTTTTTAATGTCTTTTTTAAACACTGTTATATCAACTTGATAACAGAGTTCAAAATGAAGAAAGTAGGTCACATGACCAAAGCATATGGGGAAAAAAGAACCTTTTTGTTTAAAG
>JAPZDX010000025.1:22758557-22770023 GCA_029783625.1 Naso annulatus | reverse complement strand
TCTGTTGTGGACTTGATTGTCATTTGACCAAAAGCTTGTGATTTACATGTCATGGTGACTGAATGTGCAGTACCAATTTTTCATTTGTATCCTGTTCCTACATTTTTAGATTTCTTGACAATATTATTTCAATAAATTGTCTTTTTTTGTCGTCCACATTTGACACGATTTGACTGCAGAAGAATCTCTTCTCATCCCATAGTTGTTTTTGTCTTTCAGAACATTAACGTGACATTCCTTGCGTGTTTTCCTGCTAAAGCTTCATTGTATTTTCTCTTGTATCATTAATCAAAGCAAAACATAGATTCACACTCTGTTGCCTCCTCAGGCAGGAGAGTTTTTGGCAAAAGCTGAGTTTGCTTCTGTAAAGTTCATTCATGCGTTTCTAAAGCAACAGAGACTTCCTGTCTCTGTGGATCCCAAAGTAATGGTGATGACCATTATGGACATGAATTCGTGACATCACTTTTGTTTTGACATAAAGGTTTTTCTAAGGGGAAGGAAAAGGAGGTAAAAAGCCAACCAGCATCATTTGATTGTTTGTGAAACAATGCAGGCAACATTCCACTGAGAACAACAGAGGCGACAAATTCCTCTTTTTAATTGAGTCCTGTCACATGACTGACGGGGGTTTGAAAGCGCTGTTTAGATCCAGAAGTTTCCAGCATTTTTAGATGTGTTTGCTTGAAAGAATTTAAAGTCCAACTAAAATAAGATTGGATTTTTGAGTGCAGCTGAACAGAATAAATATGAGTTGCTCAGTAAATCACTTGCCCTTTGCTATTCCCCCCCAAAAAAAACAGAATCAAGGGAGAAATTTCTTTTCTGTATTGTTTGTTTTCGTCACGATGTCCCTCAGTTTACTAGTATTTCACAAAATACCATTTTAATATCAATCTATGGACTCAGCAAATCCAATATTACATAAATTACTAACTTTAAAGCATTTCATCATAGCGTAGCTTTCCTGCTTAAGTCTCCTTATTTATCTTACTGTACAGTAGGGATAGGACTGTTACTGTTTTATAATTTAGTCTTGGTGAATTTCAGTATATTGCATAATTGTTATAATCGTGAATTAAAGTGCCTGCTATAATTAACCTAATGAAATCCTCACTAATCATGCTAGTGAACAGTGAATAGTTGACGCTGCAATGCAAGTTGGACTTTATAGAACAGAGAAGACTGTCTAATACAGTATTTTTTTATTTATGCTTTATTTATACAGGGATACCTTATAATTTATCATTACCTCATTTATTTAATTTATTTTTTTATCAAGATGTGTCCCCTGTGAACATGACTCAATAAAGGTTGCATGGTAAAATGATTACAATATGTATATTGACAGTCTTTTTTTCATTTTAATGTTATTTTAACGTATCTATATATATTTAAATTTTTTTAGATCTTTTAAGATTATTGCAATAATATTGTGTATTTTAATTACTTTTGCCGCAGTAATCATGGCATTAAATTTTCTAATCGTCCCACCACCACCATACAAACATGAACCCATCTTGTCCTGCAGCGTAGCTTGCTGAACAAGCCTGCAAACAAACATTCACTGGCGAAAAGGGCACTGCTCACGTCACTGTGCTGGCTTGATAGTTAATTAGCTGCTTAGCGGCAGCACATTAAAGAGTGTGTAAACATGCCTGCAAATGTTACTGCAGTCCAGTCAGATGCCGGCGACATGTAGGCTACGGCACAAGTTTGTTTACCATGTCTATTATGTCATTCCTTAAAGTCTAACATCGGCCATTTGGCTTTTCTGTCAGACGAGACACTGACCTGTCGCCTCCGAACGGCAGAGATGAAAAAGAGCTTTTATAGTGATGTTACTGCAACAGAAAGCTTATTGTTGTAACTCATGAGGTGTGTCAATAGGCAGAATTTAATACTGTTTACCTGGATGCAAAGCTAATGGCTGCTGGGGGCGGCTGGTGAAATTGTATTCTGTTTCAGTGAAGGATGGGAAGGTTGTGTGTGTGTAATCCCTCCACACAATAAAACGTATGATGGATTCTGTGTTACACGTTGCCCAAAAGTGTGTTGTCTCCCAACCTAGTGCTCCCCCTGGACAGTCATGATTTTTATGTGCACTTCAGGTCATGATGACACTTATGGGAGCAGCAGATGCACATGAATCAAGGTCCTGAGCAGCTCTGTACTTACTGCCAAACTGAGCACGAGATAATGTGAAAACCAGGATCCATGCCATTCTAGACAGTTCAGACTTGGTCATAGCTAGAAGAGAAATATATAACTTATGTTAAAGAGCATGGATCTGAAAGGACAGAACATGGACAGTGGTGTCCACTTGGAGGGTTTGGGCCCACCAGAGGCCCGTGAAGTTATTTTTAGGATTTATTACATATTGAAAAATGTCCTAGATACATACACAGGTTTCAGTGTGCCCCATCTTTTCTTTTGATGGAAAGTGAGTATCAGCAGTTTCTGTGTTTTGAAATAAAGTGCCATTTTGTCCTTTCTTTCTCTCTTTCTGCACTTGCTGGTCTCAAACTGGAGTGTAAAGGTGGTGACTCTCTAACCTCTCCTTGTGAAGGTGATGTGACTTTATAATCTCCCTGTGCAGTTGTACTCATTGATGAGGATAATGAAGAGCTGACCTAGTTATTGGAGATACTTTCCTGTAATTCAATGCACACTGATTCAAACAGCACATTTCTTTTTTTGAGCAGGAAAACAAAACAGTATTTACTGTATGGTAACAGGCTGTGGATGTCAAAGCAGTAGAAGGTTATCTGTCTTTAGCAAGCAGGGCAAAAACATTTGTGACACATTTATTGAGGGGATCCTAAATCAAGGTCATCTACTTGACTGCAGATTTTTTCTCTCTCTCTTTTTTTTTTAGCTGCAAATATAAACGTATCTAGGCCAGTGAATCTGAACTGGGATCAGACCAGGCAGTGTTACTCTCTTATGAACAAAACCAGGCAAGCTATTCTCTACTGTGCTACACTTGGGATTTCTGTACATTTACAGTAAAAACCTGGGATGTTTTTTCTTTATGTAGAAGATGGCAGAATTCTGTGGCTTAATTTGAACAGAAGACGAATACTTTTAACCTGGATTGTTTTACAGTTGCACACGCACACACACGACTGAACTCATTGTGGGCTTGCAGTGGTAGTCGGTGTTCATGGTGATATGGTGGTGGTGCGCGCGCAGTGGCATACTGATTACTTGCCCATCTGCCCCCCCCCCGTCATTTTGCCTTTTTAAAAAAACAATGCAGATGGACGGACAGACGAAACAGTTACGTCTTGCTGCAGGCATCTCACAGTGACATTTTATTTATAATATGACCGGAGTAAGGAGAGTTGACCAGCAGGATGATGGTGGAGGATTAGTCGTCGACACAAAAAGCACCTACTTCAAAACGTTTCGGGTGCAAATAGAGAACTTGATAACGTGAATTAAAGAGGAGTTTGTAAGCTGAGCTGTGACCTGCTGCTAATTATCTACCAGTCCTGTCTTGTTCCATAACTTTCGCAGATGGTATAAAATTATATATTAAAAACTGATCCGGTGTCAACAAATGCTGAAAATGATGTTGTTTTGCTTAGTAAACATATTGTTGATAATCAATAGCAGTAAGCTAGCTGAACTAACTGAACACATCGCTGCCCACTTTAAATAAAATTAAACCCGCGTTTCGGCAACAAATGCTTTTAATGTGAAGCTGCAGCTGTAGGAAAAGTTCATTTGGCATTAGTAGTAACTTAACACCGCACTCTACATAGTGTGAGTTTTTTTATTTCCTGTTCATGTAGAAAGTCAGTGTACAGACGGTGTCATGAGCTTAGTCAGTGGGTAAATTTTGTCACCGTAGCAACCTTAACTCAATTTTTCTCGTAGTAAGGCCGATCTAGAGGTTAAAATAAGGCCACTTCAACACTACTGTGTTTTAGTTTTAAAACTCTAAACTTCTATGTATTTCTTTTTTCTCATGCACAACTTTATTTGTATTTAAATTGGGGCTGCACAATTAATTGAAATTTAATCAAAATTGCAATATTGACGACTGCAATTTTTAAATCAAGGGGGTGCAATATTTGTTAAATTAAAATATGTGTGTCAGAATACAATTTAATTCAAACATTGTGCTGCATTGTGCAGAGTTGTCCTGGCCAACACATACAGATCCCTGCAAAAATCACACCATAATCTTTTTAATAGGTTTTTTTTTTTAGGAAAATAAAAATATTAATGTAAAAATGATCATTCCCTCTTATATCAAAAATCATATCACAATCACAATATCAGTCCAAATAATAGCAATTAGATATTTTTTAAAAATTATGCTGCCTTAATTTAAACCTTGCTAGCTCTGCCCATCAGTGCTTAATTACAAAGAACCTTATGTCTTCCTCCACAGATTTTCATAAACGGTGATCATAGATTTTGGGTTTTGTGGACTGTATGTTTGTACTGTGAGGCCAAATTTTAGGCATCACTCATCACTTATCACCTATTTCAACACCAGGCACACAGTGTGCTGTTCACAGGTGCTGCAGCGGTATGCAAAAGTGGCAGTGAACAGCAAAATGTCAACAAACAGAGAATGTGAGCTACTTTTTTCTCTTTTTTCATCTGCCTTTCTATCAGTCCAACTCCTGAGCACCAAACATGAGGTCTTGCTGTCACCCCCCCCCCAAGCAGCAGAAATGAGGCCTACTGTTGGCCTCCTCGCTGACATACGGCAGTCCTTTTGTTACAGGTCCAGGCTCCCCGATGAGCCAAGAGGCTGACAGAAACACACAGCCAGGCGAGACTCTCTATTTTGCAAACTGTTTTCCACAGCTGTGCAAATAAATGTTTAAAAAAAACTCTCAGGGAATTTAATCTTGTAATTGTTTTGGCTTCCAAACCAGCAGTCCAAAGAGGTCCCTCTTTTTTATGGCTAAATCCCTCCCCCTGTTTGTGAGAATAAATGGATTTTAAGTAGGACTGGTCCTTAAAATCCTGCTGAAACAGAAGTTCTGGCGTGGGAGGAAATAATTTCACTGTTGGTTGGTGATTATATTTGCACTTGAGATGTTTGAGTGTGCTCATATGGGACTTCATATTATTTATGAGATGTCTGCAACTTGCATAAATAAAGGTGAAAGAAAAAAAATTAGGAAACAGAAGCTTGGATTTAATAGGTCTCAAACACAAATGAACCTCTCGCATTTCTGGAACATGCATGGGTTTGTTGTCCTAGCATTGTATTATTTGTTGCTTCTTATTTTCTGAAGCATTTATTTGTTTGCAGTAGTTATGCAAACGGTGTAGACATGCCTGAAGATGTACTGTTGTCATACAGATACATGCAAACAGGCAGCTTCTCCACCTCAGAGGGTCTGACCAACTATTACGCGATAAATCCCCTGTCACAACATATTAGCCTGCCAGAGCCATTTGGTGGGGATGATTGTGGCTTATGTCAAGCTTGTTAGTGTTTAGCACTGTTAACCAGAGAGGGACTTGATATACGGCCGGCAGCTCTTTGTGCTCCTTTCCATACCATTCCTAGAATTTACTGTGAAGGAAAGACGTGAAAGGAGTGTCGATAGAGGTTGTCGGGCTTGTTTCTTTGTTTCCAAGTGAAGCTTGTGTGTCTGGACTTGAGATTCAGAGAGCGACTTGATTATTTGATGTCCTGTTTTTTGGTCTTCAGCCATCTTATTGCTATATTTTGCTAACACACCCCTTTTGTTCTCTCTGTAGGCTGTGACAGGAAGATGCTTTGGTGAAAAGGATTTCAGAGGAGGTTTGGAGAACGGGATACTGCTATGCGAGTAAGTTTTGACTTCATTTTCATTTCTTTCTGACAGTCTTTGATGACTAAATTGTTCATCAGCTGTCTGTTCGGCTTTTATCTCTGTTGCTCTTACTCTATTTTGTACAGCCTGACTGTACAAGGCTCTTTCAAGTTGACTTTGTTTTTATTTTATTTGAGGCATAGAAATGATCTTGTGTTCCAGAGGAATTTAAAATGTGCATAACAGTGAAGAAAGCTCTGTCCTGAGAGCACTGCAAGAGTCAGAATTCTTAAGCAAATAGAAAAGCTCACAAAATGAAACACTGTTAATTTTAAAATTAACAGGAAGAACATAAGCAGCCAAACAGATTTCTTTTTCATAATCGCACTGATTGGTTACAACCCTGTGGTCCAGTGATCAGAGAGCCTGGCGCCCTGTTAAACTGTCGTCCAGGGCAACACTTGAACTCTTGTCTGCCCGCTCATTATGAGTCGAGGTGCTAAAATGAGACTGAAAACACACACCGACACTTGCACTTTCTCTCCGTCACATTCCTTTCTGTCAAATTCAGTGACAAAAGCCCAGTGTTTACACCATCTTTATTGTGAAAACAGACATCACATCCAATTTAACACTGTTTGAAATTTCAGAAAGAGCACTTTGACTTCCTCCCACAGTTCAAAGACATGCAGGTTAAGTGGTGACTCCTAATTGCCCGTAGGTGTGAATGTGAGCGTGAATGGTTGTTTGTCTCTATGTGTCAGCCCTGTGATGAACTGGTGACTTGTTCATGGTGTACCTGCCTCAGTGTTGCCCAGTCTGCTTCAGCCACCCTGTGAGACTGCAAAGAAGCAGTTATGGAAAATGAATGAATGAATGGCAAAAAATAATAATGATAATAATAATTTACTGTTGCAGACAAGTTGTGGGCAACCTTTTAATAATCATCTATCTAAAGCTGTAACATGCATCTTTTGCAACAAACTGACATTGGCTTACAGTCCATCCAGCGACAGACAGACTCTAAATGCTTCTACAGAGTTCTCTGGGACATTTAAACAGTATATTTAAAGAGTTCATGGACTTACTTTACCTTCACAGTTATTATGATCAAGACTGTAATCCTTGAACAGTCTCCCAAATGTTTTAGGTACTAATGGGATTTAATCATCAACCTTACACCCTCTTGTCTAAACCACCATGCAAGCTTTTAGGCAAGTAATGCAGATTGGAGTTCCTGTGTCCCGTGTTTGTCTTGTTTTGAGTCTCACTAATTTCACAAGCACAACACCCTCCAGCCTCTTCCTCTTTTTCCTGATACACAAGGCGTCAGGAAATGCGTCCTTGTTCTTACTCATAAGATGATGTATTCATGTTGTTTTTGCTGTGTTGTGTTTCGATTGTGTCTGTGTTTTAACGTCCAGGACAGCACTCTCACTTTTCTAGTAAAGAGGTGCAACATTACTCTCATTCCAGTCAATTTTTTCAAAAGTGCAGATATTGTCTTCACTTTATCTATTGCTCACTCTCTCCTCCTACACATATTAAATATGGTACTGAGAACATCCTTCTGTTGGGGCTGTTGCAAGTTATTCAGGGAAACCTACAGTACAGCAGGAAATCTCTAACTGAAGTTGAGATGGCTGAGGCAGGCATAGGGAAAGAGAGATCACTAAGGAGGTGAATTACAGCATTTTGGATGAAATGACTGCTGGGATGCCATGAACATCACAGGACAGGCAATATCTAATACTGTCTGAGTATTTCAGAGTGGTGTCTTTTACAGGGCAGACTCATTACAGTGCTTCCTCTGATGAAAACACACACAAAAGATGACACTGTAGACACAGAGAGAGGAAGAGAGTGAGGAGTAGAGTTTCTAAAACTGTGTTCATGACTGACACTGTCAGAGGTTGCAGGAATATACTGCAGCTTTCTAAAAAGAATGACTTCCTTTCTACGTGCATGCCGTGAGTGATGACAGATGAAGAAAGCAGCTCTTCACATGTGTAGTTCACTGTGATATGAAGTGTACTGGAACTAGTTAACAGCTCCCAGCGGGTGGAAGGAGAGGCAGTGATTCTCACCTCTGATTTAGGGTCTGTCTTGTCGTGTCGTGACAGAAACCTTCCAGATGCCACTGCAGGACCCTCAGAAATGTTTCTCTCTCCCTTTTTGTTCCCCCTCTCTGAATAGACACACACACTTTCACACACACTTTATCTCTTTTGCCTGCAGTGATATCACTCTGTTGGAGCTGGGTTTAAAATTACTCTGTGATGCATCATATAAAAGATTCATCTCGACTTGTCACAAAGACAAGTTTTAAAGGCAAGACTGCATCCTTTAAAATTCAGCTTCTGATGTCTTCTTCCCTTTATGTTCTCAGATTGCTGAGCTCTATTAAACCCGGCCTTGTGAAGAAAATCAACAGACTTCCAACACCCATCGCTGGCTTGGTGAGTCCTCTACCCTCACTTACTTATATTTTACACTAAAGCGTAAGAGGATCCTTTAAAAATCCCTGATAGATATTTCTTCTTCATCATATTGCTTTATTTTGTATCTTAATTGTGTTTTTCTTTTGTCTCTTTCTTTCCAAAAATTTTTTAAATGACTGTTTCCCTCTCTGGGGGAAATTTTTGTCTTGTTCTTCTTCTGGTGCTGTCTAATGTGAAATGTAGCTGCAAGCCTTTATTTATTTCAAATTAAGTTGAATACATGGTAGGCATGATGGTATCATAAGGACTGTAAAGCAGCCAGCAGTCTTAAATTGGGAAAACCTGAGTTGATGCATTTGTTGGCTATGTAGCTTTCCAAAGCAACAAGTTAATAGACAGGTTAGCACTTGGTCATCATAAAAGGTTATTGATAATATAATAATGTCATCATTGCTGGTGATTGCTCAATTTTTAATGTGCAATTTGTGAAGATTTAATGATGTTGTAGTTGTTTTTATGTCTTGGATGTCTTGACTCCTCTCTCTTTTACAAGTGGTGGATAATTACACAGCCACATACTTCACAGGCTGTCTTCCACCATACAGTCACTGCAATTTATGATCCTGTTTTAGTATTTAAACCCAACAGCTTCTGTGCTCTTTAGCCTTTGTTTTGTTTAAATTTTGCATTGATTTTCTTTCTTTCTTCTTTTGTTTGCACTTTCCTGCACAGCCTGATCTTTACATCAGGCTGTAATACTACTTTTCTACCTTCTATGTGGCAACAGTATACTATGAAAGATGTGTTGTTTTTTTTTAGTTGATCATGATCAGATGAGGAAGTTGGACTTGCATTAGTAGTTTCACTTAATAATTTCACTCAATGAATATGCATTGCTAGCAGGTGCTGTACAGTAACATAGATGCTATTTGCAAAGTTATTTTTTTCCAGGTGTAGATGAGGCAAAGGTTGTGTGATTGTCAACACTGTTTCTTTGTTTGTGTCACAAGTTTGTATGGTATCTCAAACAGCAGTGACAGATGCATGGTACAATGACTTAAGTAAAATCATTATGATTTAAGGAGGGGCAGTGCAGTAAGTTACAAGATGAAAAACATTGCATGACCATTGCTAATTGGCCCAAAGGGGTGGATGGATTATCCACTGAGGAGAACATGTTTACGTTTGTGAGTGGGGACAAAATATAAATGGTGAAAGAAAAATCACACCTGCTGATTTTGTTCCAGCCCAAACAATGTGACCCTGTGTACTCTGGAGGTTTCAGAATTCTGTCTTTTTGCTTCCTGTGGTTTTGCAAGGATCTTTCTTCCTCTGGGCTGTGATTAAAGAGGTGAGAAATGCATAAACAAGGGTTGTGTTGTTATCTGGCCTATCGTAATAAAACACAGGCTGCTCCCCTTTCCGCTTCCTGTTTGGGGGCTAATGGGAAAATGAGTCTCTGAGGAGGGCTGGCTGTTTTGTAATTAGGGCAGCTACCTCAGTGCTTTGGCAGCTCGGCCTGTGTTCGTCTGAACAGGTTGCTTGTTGCGTGCACCGTTTCAGCTGAGCCAGTATGCTCATGTTTTACGTTGTGTAAACAGAAACACATTGGAGATCGCCCTGCAAGCTAAATGGTAGTAATTCACATTTTAAAATGTGTTGTTTACCAAACATCATTTTTGGGACAGCAGGCAACTTGTGGGGGCCGAGTAGGGCCGACCGATGTGGATTTTTGGGGGGCCGCTGCCGATACTGATATTTGGCAGAAAAAAATTTCGATAACCGATAAATCGGCCGATTAAATTTTTTTATTTTTCGAAAATAAATAAATAATAATTAAAAACAACCAACCAAACAAACGAACAATAACTTTTTTTGATCCCTTAAATATAGTTCACTTGTGACAAAGATATGAATTAAAGGCAGAGAATTTTACTGTTTTCAAATACTTTACTGTCAGAAATTAGTGCAGGAACATTTCTCAGCATCACATGGTGATAATGTCCTTGCTAAAGTAGTCCTGCACCTTACTGCGTCCACTTTATGCGATCTGACAAAAAAAGGAAGCAAAAAGTATGAATTCAAAAAAGTGAAACATAAATATGTATTGGCAAAAAAAAGTTTTTCAACAAATGTGTCTGTTACGTGGGGCATTTTTAAATTCAGGCGTTACGCATTTTTCTTTCTATGAAGCATGAATGGATATAGCAAGCTGATGTTAAGTAGTAATGATGAATTTATTATCTTTAAATTTGGGTAATAAGTGTATACTTTAAGCAACATAATGAATGAAGTCACTGGCAAAACATTGTTTGTGCACCCCTCTGATGCCCTTAAACGTTAAATCACATTTTCTCTGCTCCATCGTTCTTTTCCATGAAGTCATGACTCATATGAACCAAAATCCAACCAGAGACACCTTTTCTTACTTGTCAAAACACATCATCTTTTGCAGTATTCCGTTTTAAATACATGATGGTCACAAACAGTCAAGAGATGATGACCAATGCCTCTGGTAGTATTGGGTGCAGAGGAAACTCTCATGCTAATGCCAATTAATTCAAACACACACAGTGAGCTGCTGATACAGCCTTAATGTGCAACGTTATGTTATCCGAGGTTAATGTTACTGACAAAGTAAAATTAAGAGTGACATGACATCATGATGGTTGCTGTAAAAGAGTAAACGACAGTGATGTT
This sequence comes from Naso annulatus, assembly GCA_029783625.1. NCBI lineage: Eukaryota > Metazoa > Chordata > Actinopteri > Acanthuriformes > Acanthuridae > Naso > Naso annulatus. The sequence continues at coordinate 22,759,108 of JAPZDX010000025.1, read as the reverse complement.
ATTCATTTTAACTTTTCAGGCCTGCACTGCATAACCCACCCTCCCTTTTGCACTTGCACTGCTCCATTCTAACCGGGCCTGAATACACAGCTGCCTGAGTGATTAACGATGTGTTCCCCATACTTTCAAATATTGTGCACTTACGTTAATTCTGTAGTTACTGACTCAGGCTTTAAAGCTGTTAGCTAATGCTATGCTAGATTGGCATAAGTTTAGCAACGCTGACATAAACAGATAGGGAGTAACTTAGATGTTAAGTAACACTAGCTAATGCCAAGCTAGGTTAGCCTAACAATAGCGATGCAACATAACAAACAGAAAAGCAAGACTCATGGACAAGAGGGCTGAACTGAAACGAGAGACAGGTTGAGTCATTGTTTATTTCACTACCTAGTTATAAACTTAAAGGCATTCTAAGTCTTGTTACACGGTTTCTAAACTAGTCACGTACAGCAGACATCTCCTCATGATCTGCTGGCTGTCTGTCCTCTGAATATGCTGTAAAAAAGTCCGGTCTCTGTAAACAGCCCAGGCTCCAAAAACGCCAACAA
>JAPZDX010000025.1:22747289-22758457 GCA_029783625.1 Naso annulatus | reverse complement strand
TATTCCACACAGTTGTTTCCATCTTTCTTTTCGTGCATTAACTGTTTTTCGACACTGGCAAAAACCTTTTCAAATGAACATAAAAACTTTTTTAGCAAACTTGAGGACTTTTTTTAAATTTTGCCATTTCCGTTCACCCTTTTTTTAATGCGATATTTCAAAATGTGCATCAAAATATGTTAATGGAAACATGGCCTGTGTAGTGTAAATTTAACTGTCACTCATGCTGCTGTCTGTCTGTGTCCATTTTTAATATTAAAGCCATCATGAAGTTACTTCTAATCTAAGTCAACCAAATTTCCATAGTTACATGGTTTTGTAGATGTTTAAACAGGGACTCCTGGTTGTCTTTTGAGTTTGTATGGATGAAAATTTCCATTTTCCACCAGGGTGGAAATGCCTCACTGCAGCTTCACATGGCTCAGTGACCTGTAAATGTACTTTATGTCCTTTCAATTTCCCCCCTCATATGTAGTCTGCAAAAACATGTGTGTTTTAGTTTGTAATGACATGATTACTCTTGCTATCTTTGGGAATAATCAATATGCTCAGCTGTTGTGTGGGGAGGCAGTAAGTGGAGACAAGGCGCAAATCTTGAGGGAGGTAATTGAAGCTATGGTGCATGTAGAAAAGCAGCAAACAGCCAGATGGCAAAGAATAAACGAGATAGTAATAAAGACATGGTGGCATTAGAGCTGTTTAGTTAAATCTGTTAACTGACATGTCTCATTACAGGAAGGAAAGGTTTTAGAAGTTCTGCAGTGAAACAGTTGATTGGATTGGTATTGATTTTGAAGATAGATTAAAAATGGCAGTAATTATTGAAGAAAGTATGCGTTCATTTCTTGGTAATGGCCTGCTTTCATGATAGATTTTGTGCACACATAATGAATTCTGTCGAGGCTCCTGAACATGAAAGTAGTAATATGCATGCAAATGTGGTGTTAGGACTTATTTTTTTTCTTGAGTTCCTTTTCTCTGTTTCTCCTCCTTTCTCCATCCTTTTTGTTTCTCTGTTCATCTGGCAGTGGGATAATCTTTGTCAGTGGAGAAATGCACATTAAACTTGGCTGCCATACATCAGATACAAGGAAACGTCCCACTTTTAAAGCTGCAGTAGAGTTGCAGTGGTAAGCTGATTTTTTGGTATACCAAGGAAAAAAAAAAAGAAAAAAATCATCGAAAAAAAATATCATATCATATCATTAACGTTTGCTTATCTGCTGTATAAAATTCTGTGGTATTTTTGTCATTAAAAACATTTAAAGTCTATATCGAGTTTAAAGTCTGTCAAGACATAATGTTAAAAAATTAAAATATTTGTTCAAACAAAAAATACACTGATAATGATAACTATGTAACACTGTCAAGTTTCAAATTTATTTTATTTATGTGGCACTTCAAAGCAAACAAGTTTTGCACCAAAGTGCTTCACAGAAACAAACATACGCACACAGGCATAAAAACGTGTGAATTTTAAGGTAAGATTAAAATAAAAGCAGGGAAATATAGAACCATGTATGTGCATAGAAAATGTTATAAAAATACAGCCAGATGGAAACTAAACCATTCAACAATAATGTAAACCCAATGAATTCGAGAAAGAAAAAATAAATGAATAAATAATAATTAAAAATGCGCCAATTACAACTAAAAGCCAGAGAGTGAAAGTGGGTCTTGAGGTGCATCTTAAAAGCATCAACAGAGTCGGCCTGTTTAATCATCTCCGCTAGGCTGTTTCAGAGCCGAGGAGCTGTTACAGAAGAAGCTACAGAAGCTCTGAAAGGCAAGAGAGATTTGAAAAACAAAAAACAAAAACAACTCATAGGTGCAAGATTCTAACTCTTACCAACGCTAAATGTTTTAATTACAGAAATCAAGTAAACGATGCATTAGAGTGTATCTGTCTGTCAGCAGATCAGTGTGTATGCAACGCCTGTGTGAGTGTATGAATGATGAAGAGTGTGTATGAGTGTGTAACGCAGTATTCAAACAAACACAATGTCAGTGGGTCGCCCATTGAAAGAGAATGAAAGGATTCTGCAGGGCTGAATTATAGCCTCCTGATGGCAGCTTGCTCAGGTGTGCTGCATTAGTGATGAGGTCCCAGCTCCACCCATCAGCCTCCTACAACTCAGGAAATAACACGGCCAAAAAGGAAAGACATAAGGCCCCCCTGAAGCCGTCACATCTGTAATTTTCCTTTGTTGCACCACATGATGTAATTGTGTGAGAAGACGCTGAAGGTCAAGAATTACTTCATCTCTGTCTACTTGGTACGCGACTTCAGTACCAACGTCCACCTCTTGCACTTCAGATGCCTCAAGGCCACCCTTTGAGAGTAGCAATTACAGCTGTTAATCCATCATCTTTTCACAGTTTTCTTAAGACAAACACATAGTACAAACTCACTGATGTAAGGACACCAGCTGTGCTCACCTTCTGGAGAGGTCAGAGATTGTGGGGCTGTACAGTGTGCAGAGTGTAAATGAATTGGAATGCCTGTAGTTTGTGTGGCTCAGCCTTCTTTGTGCTTCTTTCTGCTTAACATAGAAGGCCTAGATCACCTGTATACCTTTTCATACTGTGACTGTGTTTTTTTCTCGGAGAGACTCCCTGGGCCCTAATCCAATGATCTGTAGCGCAAAATCTTAAGTGCACAGCGTTAGTTCATTTAGGGTGTGTCCAAGTCTACTTTGCGAGTTAGACAGTAGGGCCCGACTGATATGGATTTTTGGGGCCAATGCCAATACTGATTTTTGGCAGTAAAAAATCCGATAACTGATAAATCGGCTGAAAAAAACAAAACAAAGAAACAAACAAAACAAAAAAATCCCAAACAAACAAACAAGCAAACAAAAAAACTTATTTCTTGATCCCTTAAATATAGTTGAAACACTTGTGACAAAGATATGAATTAAAGGCAGAACATTTTACTATTTTGCAATACTTGATTGTCAAAAATTAGTGCAGGAACATTTTCACAACATCGATGTGGTGATAGTGTCCTTGGTAAAGTAGTCTCACCAAGACTCATTGCCTGTACTGTGTTATGAAAAATAAGGAATTTGATAAATTTTATCATTTATCTGTAAAATTTTGGCTGATACCAATTATTTAGAAAAGGGCTGTAATCAGCTGATTAATTCGGCCGACCGATAAATCGGTCGAGCCCTGCTTTGCGGTGACAAACTTGTAAATCACACACTTCAGAATGATACTTAACCATGTGGTTCCAGCTTTTGGGATCTTCAATCTTCATGTTCATTTAGTCATAGCCGGCCTCATTTTCAAGCTACCGTTGGTGCTGTTAGAGCTTTTCAAAGCCTGTAAAATAACCAAAAAATGTCATGTCAACATACTAAAGACCAGTTTCCTTCAACTAGACATCTTTCATATAAGGAGGGCTCTACTTGTAAATGATAAAAAGAGTATAAAGACATGACACAGACTGAGTATACTGCTCTAACTCTAGTAAGTATATTTGCATGTTAATAAGACTTATCATTTGTCTTCTGCTGTAACTAATGTGTTAATAACGCTGTAAAAACCGAATTTCACAACTGCACATAAAACACAGGAGTTTTCTTGAATAATCATGCTAACCAAAGCAAAAACTATTATAAACTGCAGTAAATGTGGTCAAGTGGTAGAGCATTGAAAGGCTGCAGGGTCAAGTTCTCACCTTCAGTTTACTCTTGTCTTACATTTTGGAGTTAAGGGGTTTAATAGTGCAGATGTAACACACACAGACCTGGCTCCGCTGGGGTCCGCGTGGACTAAAGTGTCTAGCAGACTTCAGCATAAGTTCATCTGCCCAGTTATGTCCGCACAAAACTTAATTTTTGTGACAGCACATACAAACCATCCAGGAATTCTTTCTTTTTTAAACAGCAAGGAGGCAGAGTAGCACTTCCTCTTCATCATTAGACGATGCAATGTTGTTTACAATATGTAAGATCCGATGGTGAGAGAAATGACCCCTTGTGTTGTGGTTAATGTAGGCCTTGGGTTTGAACTGGTGCGGATGGACTATGAAAAGGCAAATGAGTGCAGACTGTCCTGGTTCTGGTTCCTCTGCACAGCATATGTGCCCTGTACTTATAGACTGTGAAACACGCTTATTCCTCGGGACTGAGAAAAAGAAACAGGAACACTGGAGGATGGAGCACAGTGGTTTCTTCATCCGGCAGCTTTCCTCTGGATTCTCTCATGACTAAATCAGGGTGTTAACACTGACTCATTTCACCTAGAAACCTGGTGGTCAAATAATGGTCCTCGTATAATGATTACACACACACTCGTACATGTATTAGTACAGTAAACACAAAAAATACAACCCAGCATCATATGCACTAGAAATGTTGGATCTTGGAATATGTATCTCTCAAACAGCTAGTTTTTCCACTCTGTAGTTTATACTGAAAAACCTTTGACAGCTGCAGAGTTAAAATAATCATAAACTTTTAATTCTGAATCCGGCAACAACATCTAAGACTGAAAAATAAGGCAGATGCAAAAGTGCCAAAAACTGCAGTTCCTGGAATGACCACTTGAGGCTTTCTCCAAAAGAAAATCAGTCCTCATAGAGCCCATATTAAAATACCCATCTTTGCAGTCTGTACTCTGATTATTTTAGTGTAAATTCCATTTCGGTGCTCCACTGTTCTTCTTTGCTTCTTTTGTTGAATGTGTTACCTAATTTTCTTTCTAATTTTACCAGTGTTGATATTTTTACACCAGCGATGACTTTGAGCCAATGTTTTTATGACTTCATGTATTTTTACAGAGTGTGAAGGAGCTTTGTATCAGAGTCAACCTCCTCCCTCCCAATCCCTCTACAAACACATTCAGCTGTCAGTCACTTCTTTGCTGCAGACGCCCAATTTCCTGTAGCAGTGACTTGCAAAGCACCACAAGGTTCTGCTCACTTCTTGAGAAACACACACACACACACACACACCAAACACTCACTAAATTGTCCTGTTTGCTCTTACGCAAGTTGCTGCTAAATGAGCCTTTGTAATTATCTGTTTATTTCAGTGGTTGTTATTCCAGTGGTTGTTATTCAAGACCGTGTGAAACAGCAGCTAAAGGGCAATAGAGAAAAATTTTTGAAATTATTAAGCTGTCGAAGTTGAAGTCACTCTGTGTTTGCTGAGATTTTGTTGTCAGCACCAGCGGATCCTCATCTAGCCCCTGGCTCCAATTTCTCAGGTGCTCTCTTTTTGATGCATACTGTCACAAATATTCTTTATCTATTACATCATCTATTATACATTTTGTAGGTTTACGTGAGGGGTACATGATTATAGCAAACATGATGATAGATGTTTGTTTTTTCTTATTATTATCGTCCAAAAAAATCTCGTTTTCTTGAATGAAGTAAAAGAACTGCTTCAGAAGTGCCTCGTGCATTACACATTTTTGTTTTCACTTTCCTTTTTTAGCTCTGACTGCAGCCCTTGTTAGAAAAGACTTTAATTAATACAAGAATGAAATTATTATCCACTCAGTCAGGTATGTTTTCATTCTGTTCAAATGTGACTTTGATCAGAAAGGTCTGAGTGTGAGACCCATATCATCCCCTAACTATAGGGATGTCCTCCTCCCTGGAGTCAAGCTGTCAAAAGATTGTGGTGTCTTCTCTCAAAGAGGTGTGTGTCTACATATGTGTATATGTGTGTGCATGCACAGGTCATGGGCATGCGGAGTTGCTTCACCCGGAGAACATAGATGATGCTGTCCCGAAAAAACAGGAAGCTGCAGGGTGGGCGTACAGGGGGTGTTTTGCTACAGATTATGAGCGGTTCAGTTACATTACAGTGTGGAATGGTCAAGACCAGTGAGGCTTGTGTTTCCACCAGCAACCATATACTTAATTGATAAGCAAGTATATGCCTGATTGTGATAACCACGATAACCTTCGTAAGTATCGTGACATCACACCTGACATAATAATCCCAACTCAGTTCTTCACTCAACGCACTTTTTCTCACAAAAATAACATAACTGACTGAGATTTCAGCACATTATCCAAATTGTTACATAGATTATTAAAATAAAACAAAATTAGCCTGGTTTATTCATATTTATATACATATTTATTTAAACGTGATGTTATCTGTACACACAGAGCCTCAGTGGTAGCGGCCTTGTTGTATGCCACAACTTAAACACATGTACAGTATAATATTGGCTGAATGTTGTTATCAAGAAATTATGACAAAGATATGTAATGGAGGCAGGATAGGCTGTACACTGTAATTACACCATTTTAGAACACTAGTCCAAGCATTTTTCTGGCGTTGAAAAACTCTTAATATTGGCCAATATTGGAGAGTAGATGCATTGATTGCATTGATACCGATATATCTGTGATAGGCCAGTATTGGCCAGATAATATTGGCGAACTGATATATCTGTTGGGCCCTAGTGGAAACGCACCAATAGATGCTGCTGTCCTAAAAACACAGGAAGCTGCAGGGAGAGCTTACAGGGGGTGTGTTGCTTCAGAGCTTCAGAAAAAGTGTATCCAAGTGTGTTTGTAGTCTTGCATGTGTTCTCTCACCTGTGGCAGGTGGTGTGTGCATGTGAGTAATTGTGTTTGAGCACTTAAAGGGACATACTTTGGTATAAATGTATGTCATACACAAATGTAAGTGCATTGTAGATATTTTTTGGTGTGTGTGTGTGTGTGTGAGAGAGAGAGAGAGAGAGAGAGAGAGTGCGTGGGACAATCTGGATAGAAAGGAAATGGTGACACCCAGAGAGAGAGAGAGAGAGAGAGAGAGAAGGAAGGGCTTTGGCTGTGGCCCTCTGAAGGATAGAGAGACACAGAAACAAAGAGAGTGAGAACCTGGGAACAGGAGAGGAGAACTCGGCTCAGGTTGCATTCAACAAAGAGTTTGTCTGAGAGCAGAGGGGAGAGAGGGACGAAGCCCGAGAGGATGTAGAGTGAGTCAGAAGTAGTGGAAGAAGAGAAAGAAGGACTGGGTTAGGGTTAGGGTTAGCAGCAGCAGAAGGAGAAATAGAAAAGGAAGCAGGAGACACTTGAAGGAAATAAAAGGTGAAGAGTGAAAGTTGGAGTAATCTGAAAGAGGAGACGTTCCAAAGCCGTCCACAAAACCTGGTGGTGTCACATTTCTGCCGAACAGGTATCTTGATTTTCGTGCTCTGTGTGTGTGTGTGTGTGTGCGTGTGTGCACTTGTTTGCAGGCAAAAGGGAAGTAATAGTACTCTTCGCATCAGTAAAAAAAGTTGCCTGAACTTATGTCTTTTCTGGCAGTTATTCTCTCTGGCCAGTGTGTGTTTGTTTGTGATTGCCTGCACTTGATAAAGCCGTTCAGAAGTGTGTGTGTGTGGCGTGTGTCCGTGCGCGCGCGCGAGCTTGCGTGTGTGCGTGCGCACTTGTGTGTTAGAGACAGGCGTAATGTGCAGTAAACAAAGTAGATCTCCTATTTATTAACAGAGTTGAGAAGTAACAATGTACAAGTACTTCATTACTGTACTTAAGTAGATTTTTCAGGTGTCTGTACATTACTAGAGTATTTATTTTTCTGACAACTTTTTAATTTTCCTGCCTACATTTGAACACAAATATCTGAACTTTCTCCTCGTTACATTTACCAAACAGACTCATCACTTCATTTTTGATGCTTCTGTATTTTTGGCTGTGCTCAGAACGCTTAACCAAACCGAAATGTTGCTGTTTGACAATCAGCTAATTTTCTGGTGCATTTAAGAACAGCTTGGACAAATTCTACTGCTTCTAAGTTTAAGTATAATAGTCTTTGTGTTATATTAATATGAATATATTATATGATATATGTGTACTTTTGTCACTTTTGTATATCAGTGTGTGTTCTTGTACTTCTTGTTTTGTGTGGATCAGTTTGAATTTCATATTTTAAGAATTTGCACATTGCTTTGTGGACAGTTTGTCCATAAGTCTGTAAATGGTTGTTTGAGAATTGACTTAAAGTTTATGGTTTGAACAGGGTTTATTTTTAGAGTTAACATTAAGGAAGTCATGTCAAGGAGAATAGACGCACTGGAAATACAGAGTATTGAAGTCTGTTCATAGGTTTTGTTGGTGTCCATGTCTGAACCATGTTGTATGAGCCAAACTTTACTTCCTTGTCTTTTCTGTTGTGCAGCAGAACCTGCGGTGTATTTTCTAGAATAAAAGTATGAGAGAGAGTAAATCAGGGAGAGAGGAAGTGTGTCATGTTTGTGTTTGAGTTTGGAACTTCTAAAGTTAATGGACATGACATTGCTTTGCCTTCTGTATCAGCCTACAGTGTATTTATCGTGATGTAACTGTGTGTATGTGTTCTGTGCAGGACAACCTCAGTGTGTTTCTGCGTGGCTGTGAGGAGTTGGGACTGAAAGGCTCCCAGCTGTTTGACCCCGGAGACCTGCAGGACACGTCGACACGCCCCACCGCCAAGTAAGGCTCCGAGCTTCAGGGTTACCTTACTTATCGTGTGTGTGTGTGTGTGTGTGTGTGTGTGTTTATTTTCATTTTGTTTTGAAGCACAATATTCACTATTTGAAGAAGTTAAAAACTTTTGTCTTTGGTAGAAAATTTATCGTTCACTTTAAAAGAATCAGTAGGTAGCTTGGAAGTAACTTCATTATGTTAGAGGTATAAACATGCACAATATTAGACATTATTACTGTCATCTAATGTATTGTGCCACAGTTAGCCTGAAGCTTATTTCATCTACAGGAAGGTCACATTTAAAACATGCACACAATGTAGGAACTCAACTAAACAAACTAGACATGTACTTTTCCTAATGAGTTATAATAATGAGTCACACAGAGGGGTTCATCATGTGCACACATAATGCCAAATCAAAAGTAAAGATTTTGGTTGTTTTGGGGTCAAGATGGATATAAATTTAAAAGTATAAAACCTTTTTTTGAGCTCTTTAATGGCTTCTCATATGGTTGGCGTAAAAATTAAATGTTTAAATTAAATGAGAAAATGATCTCAACCCCAAGATCTGTTTGTTCCGGAGCTTTAACGAAGAAGGAAGGCTTGTTGTACTAAGATCGATTAGCTGAGTAATGATGATGAACACTTCAGTTGTGTGTTAATAGATATTTTCTATCCGTGGTTGTTTGCCTCTTTGTGTGTCATTCTCTGTCAGTCACCCTGTCTGTCATTCGCTGCATCAGACAATCGACCAGTTCACTGCCAAAATAAATAAGCGACTGAGAGTCAATGGAAGTTTGTAGAGCCTGTGTCAGTGGAGCAACAACACTGTATCTGTGTAACACAACTGGTCTCTGTCCAAACACAACACAAGGGTTTACATCACTCACTGAACCATCTCCTGCTTTGTTGCTTGGTAACAAAGCCAAGTGCATGTTGTTATATATATATGTATGTGTGTGTGTGCGTGTGTGCGTGTGTGTGTGTGTGTGTGTGTGTGTGGCATGTGTTGTCCTCATGCTAGCTGTGCAGAGAGGGGACAGTGCTAATCTTAGCTGGTCTCAGGAGGAGCTGTTTGACTGGTTTTGTCAGGACAAGGAATTCTTTTAGTGCACTGAGGTGTGTGTGTGTGTGTGTGTGTGTGTGTGTGTTAAGGTCAACTTTGTTTTATGAACATGTGTACAAGAGTAAACTATCGGTTGCAGTGTTTAGGCTCGGGTTTAAATGCTGGTGTCATTTTGTCTTCACTGCACCTGCTTTCTGCAGAGTTTAATCAGATTGATGTGAACTTATGATTCTACAGTCCAGGCAGATTGAGAGGCAGATAGATAATACCTCTAGTCTTTCCACACCGCCGCGCGGCAACTTACCACCTCCAGTCATTTCAATGAGTGAAGGGCGGCAGAGAGGAAGCAGTTCCGGCCGAGGCGGTGGGACGAAGAAGCAGTTGCCGCCCACGTGAACACGCACAGATTTTTTCCCTGCCGCACTGAGTTCACTATGTTGAACTTCTAATCATGGCCAGTACAGTTGAAGGAGTTTGGAAAAGTGGAAAAAACAGGCATCGCAGATCTGAAAGCAAACATGGAGGAGCGCCTAACGTTGTATCCGAGCTGTACAGCTCTGCTGTCGCACAAGGAACCAAAAGAAGGCATGGGACAACATGTCTACCAAACGAATGTTGGTAGAATGACGGAAATGACGGTTTAATAACCCGAGTATGTAAAAATTTTGGGTTACATGCCTTGTGTGTATCGTCACAACGCTGTGACGTGCATAAACTTTGCTCCATGAAATCCTTTCTGAGTCTAGTTTGTCTACCTTAGGCACTTTTTCTGCCTCATCTTCGCGACAAGCAAGCAATTTAAAGCAGTTGCCTTTTAGAAAGTCAGTGAACAGATTGCATTAAATTAATAAACACCAAAACGTCTGAGTACAAAGCACAGTCTAGTGCACTTATAGAATATGTTCTATGTTTTTTGTTTATCCAGTAGTCGTTAAAATTCCACATGTAAAATGACAGTTGTGATGTGTGTTATTCAAAAAAGTTAATTACGAACTGAAAATGCAACAATAAAAGCAGAAACAAGTCAAATCATTTAACTTTGATTTTGAGCGTAGCTTATGGATTGTCTCTTTTATTTTATTTTTTTAAATATTTAAATATAGATATGAATGCTCACTCTGATGGTGTCATCAGGAATATAAGAACAATCACAATGAGCACAAACTGAAAAGGAACCATTGGTGTCATTGTTAAATGGCCCTGTGCTATTTCAAGTCATTATGTAACCCCTCTGTCGTACTGGATGCTATTTCTCTGCAGCTTGTACCTGTGGCAGGAAGCAGTTTCACTTCTTCACCTCCGTGAGTCTCTTGACAGGTGTTTACTCATCTAGGAAACAGCTTTGGACAGGGTGGCGTGAAGACGGGCAGGTTTGGGTACACGATGAGCTCAAGCCTGAAATATCTCCTGTCCTCTCCACGTGTGGATGGAAACAGAACAATTTCTGAGATAAGTGAGTTTGCCAGGCCGAGTCAGTGAAAGGAAAGGACAAAGAAGCCACGTTTCCACTCAACTGTCCAGCAAATTTTACACAAAGATTTAAAGTGCTGCGCAAAGTAAAATACAAATCAAATGTTTTCATCGGGTGGGTAGAAATGCAGTAGGGTTAGAGTTGGGTACTAGAAAAGAGAAGCCCTTGAAGATTTAATAAAGATG
>JAPZDX010000025.1:22732385-22746447 GCA_029783625.1 Naso annulatus | reverse complement strand
GTTTAATAAAGATGTAGAAGTATTGAGTAAAATCTTTTCTCCTTTGTTAGCAGACACTGGATTCTAGTTATAGGTGGAAATCTTCTGGGCATCTCTAATTTGATTGTTATAAAATTGAAAATCTCTGATTCAAGTTTTTGTTCATTACACTGACCCTGATGAAAGACAGTTAAAAAGGGGAAAAGAAAGTATTCTTTGCCTCTAAACATAATGTCAGACCTTCTGGAATCTATGAGGTATTGCAAAAGCAACCTGCCTGTCTGTTTAATCAGCTGACAGAAAGAGAGGATGATGAGGAGTGAAGAGGAGGAGGAGGAGGAGGGGGAGCGTGTACAGGTCTTTCCCTCCAGCTCTGTTCACCTTGCTCTTCTTCTCCTCTTACACTCTTTTCTTTGTCAGGTCACTGCTCTCACGGAAAACTCACGCAACTGCAATTTGGGTGTCACTTGTGTGTTTAGTGAGTTGTTCTTTATGACCCTCAGGCTTTGGAAACTACTTCTAAACAGACTCAGGATGTATATTATGTATACAGCTCAGTACCCATAAAAGATATTGCACTACATCCTTCTTAGACACAGTTTTGTGTACATACATGATGATCTGCTACCCAAGATTTGTTTGTGTGTTATGTTGAATCCTCGGTAGATATAGCCACAGTGCAGTATATATAGTAAGGACCTGTTAAGCTGGAATTACATTCAGCTGGAATTGTAAACGTCTCGGCAAACCTACGCAGAGATGGGTGTTAATCATAGGTTACCGAGGTCCTGACGCACACACCGCTCTTAAATCTTAATGCATTGGCCATACCTACACGTCTAACAGGTTGATGGGTGATTCAGCTCTGTTGGGAGGCTTACTACCTTCAAGAAGGGATATGTGATGAAATGATCTCGATAGGGTTATCAGGATAAAGTTTACGTGCCTTGATGATGAGCTTTTGTCGTGTTTACTCTATATAAGCAGATCTAACAACCAGTCACGCAGCAGAAACAAGCACGACAACTGCCGGTCTGTAAGGCTGCATGTCAAACTACACACCCATATCCCACTACAGGACACTGGTTGAGTTTCTGGTGAAAAAGAGAAAATATGAATAAAACAGAGGAATGATTTGTGCTGTAAGTAAACTCAAGTTATCCTCCAAAGTGCAGATGAAGAAAAACAAAACTGCTCAATCGCCTGAAAGGGTACCGTCCCAGAGAGCGCACACATTATTTCAATAAATAACAAGGCAAGCTAACTTGCATTGTTTTGTTAAGGCAGATGAATCATGTGTGTGAATTAAAATCATAACTGGCACCAGAAGGAGAAACCACGTCCCTGTCATCCTGTTTCAGACCTCTTAAATTTGGAGAATTATTTGATCTCCTGTACGACTGGGTTTGGGCTAGCTTTAGGTTATATTTCAAAGACTTAAACCCAATGAGCCAGGGTACTGATGTGGAACATTTTTCTTCATAATCCAGGCTGAAGCCTGAGGATGACCAGGCTTCATCATTAGAAGGCTTTAACTTCAGCAGGAAAACTTTGGCCGGTTTCCCTTTTGCCTTCAACTACTGTGTGTCCTAAGAGCACTCCTCAAAACTTCAACTTAGCTTTTCCTTTTGCTGTACGAATTGTACTCTGTTTTGCAAATCTTTGGTTTTCCATAGTTCAGAAGACATTTCACTTCATTTTGAACTGTGTGCCCTTTATGGCATTTTTCACTACCTCAGGCCACAGGGATGTGTTGTGGCTAACAGTCACACTTAAGGAAAAGAGAGATGATGGATTATATTGAGGTGAAAATTCCAAGTATTGTGTCTGTGTGTGCATGGTTTAGTCTCTTTCTCTTAGTCTGCTACTGTGTCTCTCTCTTAGCCTAAAAGCATGTATTTCCATAACACAAGTGTGTGTGTTCGGGTCAGTTTTACAACCGATTCATTCCACTTCCCGTTTATAGCTTCAAGTGGTGATCCGCAAGATCCACTTCTTTTCATTTTGGCAACAGCTGTGGCACTAAGTGGCCACTGCTGCAGTGTTTCTGCACTGCACCTCCTAGAAATCACTTGGCAGTCGAGCCATGTGGCCGCACACATCTGTCTGCTCTGACTTGTGACTGTCTGTTGAAGAAAGCCTGAGCAAATGATGAATGCTGCTGAAACTAGCAGACCAAGAAAAGCTCCCTTGCTCCTTGGTCCAGATGAATACCAACATTCCATGATCAGAATAGGCTTTATTCTCCAAGTATGCGTGCACATACAAGCTGTTTGACTGTGGTTTTACATTGTTGTTAGTGTCCTTGCACTGGAACAGACATACAGTTAGGAACAAGGACAAGAAAACCTGGACAAATAAAGAATGAAGAATTATGACTAGTCGAGACTGTACAGTAAGAGCATCTAAAAAAAAGGAGGTTGTGTATCTGCATATTCAAATCACAAGTGGCCACCATCACAATTGTATGCACATCAAGAGCCTGTACGCAAGTCAACTGCACTGAATGTTTTAGCAGCACAAGTAGTGCAAAGAAGAATAGTTTATGTTTTACTGTAGATAGCGGTAGATAAACTGCACAGTACCAATTGAACATATTGCTAGAAATATGAAATCAATACCTCACATAACAAAGTGGACCCAGACATGCTGCTGTAAAGTCTGTTAACTCTCCCTGTGTGGGCTACAGCCGCAGCAGATTCTTCTATATATTTACTAAGATTGTTTTTTGCTGCATAGATATGTGGGAGTTGGTTGGTTTCAAATGTGCATACTTTTATTTTTATGTAAGATTTTTTTTTTTAAATTGATTTACACCAGAATTCAGTGTCTCACTTTCTCTCCTCTTTCTCGTCCTCCAGGGGAAGTGACTGCAGCCGAAAACTCAAGAATGTAAGTGATATGTCTGGCTTCCAGTGGGATGATTTGTCTGTGTGCTAAATGTATGTTTGGATAGGAACTGTTATTGTGGTCCAGTGTTTCTGTTTTTGCTGTCACTCTCTTTTCTTTCAGCTGCCCCGATCATGTCTGTTCCAGCTCCAGCAGTTGTGTTAAGATCTGTGTAAAGGCTGCCAATCAAATAAATATTAAATTGCGATTAATCGCATGATTGTCCAGAGTTAGCTCGCAGTAAAATGCAAATTAATCACACATCTTTTATCTAAGACCCTGTTTAGATGGCGCAAGTTTTCACATCAAACAAAACACTTTTGTTGCCGTTCAGCCTTCCTTTTACATGACAATGGCTTGCTGGCTCCCCTGAAATTGCAAACCTTTGAGACCACAACCTTCTTTTCTTGGTGTGCAAACTGGCAAACTGCAAAAACGATGACTAAGTCAATGCATTCCGCTCTAGCTGCTGCCAAACTCCTATTAAACACTCCACAGTGGACCGAAAGCTGGTCGATTATGACGATGGTCTACTGAGGCAAATTCAAGTGCTGGTGTTATAATTTAAGAAGTCCAAAATGTTCAGGCATGTTTACCAAAATGTTTTTTTTTGTTGTTGTTGTTGTTTTTGTTATTGCAACAATCCAAAACAATGACACGCACTGTCCAGAATATTTACCTATTTAGCTGTTGAATGTTTGTTTGTTGGTGGAATTGTCGATGCGTCTCAGGACTCTCTGCAGGAGGACTCTCTGCATCAGCTGTATGCTTGGCCAGCAAATGGTCATTAAGACTCAATGTATTCTCAATGTACAACTTACTGCTGCATCACTTCCTGATTTCCCAAACTACAGGGTTGAGCGAGGGTCTTAAGCATAGAAGGTTTGCGCGTTAATTGCCTGTCAATAAAAATTAGTGGTGCTAAAAGCGATTTGCGTTAACTTGTTAGTATTGCTTTAATTTTGACAGCCCTACTCTGTATAGTAAATTGTTCTGTAGTACATGCTGACTTTACTGCAGGAAGCTATTCTAGCTTTGACTTTTTTGGTTGTACTGCTTTATATATCCCGTGTAGTTTTCTTCCACAAAATCCTTAAAATGGATGCACCTGCATTCATTTCATCTGTTCTGTCATTCAGAGAAAGGATTTCAACTTTGTTTGATCCTTTTTCTTCTTATGTATTCTCTTCTGTGTTTTTTCTATTCTATCTCTTTGTTCTTACTCTAATAACTCCAGCTCCAGTAGAATTTGCAGGTCCCCTAATTCTAATTTCTGTAGTTTTATTGAAGTTTTCACTCTTTACTGTGTCTTTATCTTTTTTTTTTGGTAATTTTGGAGATATTTAAATGTCAATACACCTTTCTGCTGTAGCCTACCTTTGAATGCACATTGTATGTTGCATGTTGCATGTCTGTTGATTTGTCTCCATTCTTATTATTTATATTTAGGGCCCAAGTCTATTATGTGCAAATATACCTCAACACCCTCTCACCCTCTTCTGTTCACATGCTAGGCCTGCCCCCTCTGCAGTGAAGCTCTCTCTCTCTCCCTCTCTCCTTCTCTCTCTCTCTCACTCTGTCTCTTTTTCTCTCTCTCACTCTCTCTCTCTCCCTCCCTCCCTTTCTCTGCTGCTGTGCGTTGTACAAGTTAATGTGTTGAGCTGCAGAGCTGGCCTGGGCTGCTAGCTCATTTAGCCGACTGCAAACAGGGACTCTCAGCCACATTAGCCTGGATTTGCAGCAATAGCAAACGGCCCACAAAGTCCCAGTTGCCAGGGCTTAGGCAGCAGGATTGCTACAACGATACGCTACTAAACTATGGATCTGCCCTGCAGACTCCGGCTGAAGACTGGGATTTGATTGCAGCTCTTTCTGCACCATATCACATATTGAGAGGAACTGCAGCAAGAAGAATTAGCTGATTGGGTGATTAAGATGTTTTTATTTAGCAAACAGATGAGACGTTGAAGGAAAAAGAGGGGAATGGTGGAATATTGTTGGGGTGATGAGATGATTGTTTAGCAGGTGCAGGTGTGAACAAGATGGGCTGACTGTGCATGTATGCATTGTGATGACTTGTACAGGGAATTTGCATTGATTCCTGTCACTACAGGTCTACAGATTGCAGCGTGATCAAATATGTGTACATGTTTAGATTGTAGGTGCACTTTTAGGGTTATTCTTGCACTTGCACACATCACTTAATTGTGTGTGTTTGCACATTGCACAGAGATGACGTTTTTCCATGAAACCACTTTGACAGGTCTTTCCACATCTGTCAGGTCAGACAGTTGCTGAAACTGATGAGGCAAAGCAAGTGTGACCCTGTTCATCTGGCCTGTGTATAATTTCTGTCTGTCAAACTGCACTGACATGTTTTTGTTTGTTTTTCCTTTGAACTACTGTAGCTCAGTGCTCATGTCCAAGTTTCTGTTTTTGTACGGTTGTTGGTTGTCGGTTCAGGGTTGCATGTCTGAATCATGTGGGCACAGTTGTGACATGTTTCCCTATGTAGCCGGGCAGTTTGGATCAATATGGATGCGTTTAAAGCATGCTAATAAGCAAGTGAAGCACATTCGTAGCTGACCCACTTCCAATGGGAGCTGGCACAGATGTTATCATTACACTGGTAATACAGAAGCAATACACTGTGCTCAGGTTGCTGAAGTGTGCAGATAATTATGTATAACCACAACAAGTGCAGTACAGGTTTAGCGTAATTCCTGTATATTGGTGGCATTCAGTGCAATACCAAGATGTAACAAAGAACGTAATTTACATAAGACAAATTCAAAACTGCATCTCAATCCTCAGCAGTTTTGATCTATGTAGAAAGAGGTGATCGGGTGTCGGCTCTTTGAAGAATCCTTGAGCAAAATAGTAAATTCTTCCCTGACGTAATGTTGCAGCTTAGTAAGTTTGATCCTTTTTTAGCCTAAAAGATGAATTGCTGGTCATTACTCTGCACAATATCCAACAGAAAAAAAGATTTTGCGCTTCTTTTCATCAGCACGCCAGTTTCTTTGCTCTTCCTCCGCGTGTGTTTGAACAGCAAAGGGTGTTTACACTGACAGTATGACTGAAATAAACACATTAAGCCATGCTGAGCTTTCTTATCAAAGCAATCCCTTTGGAGAGCTGGTTGACATGGACACAGTAAATATAGCTGGGGACACTTTGCCTGTAGTGCTAAAGGTGCAGCTTTGTGATCTCACTGTGGCTGCAGCCAATCTGTACATTCTGCTTTTTAGGCCTGTAGGGAGAGAGCTGCGCTGAATGCAGTAGGCTTCACTTCTTACAGAAGGTCACGTTTAACATTATTCAGGAGATTTGGTGACATGTAAATGTCGGAAGTTCAACATCCTACAGCTACTGATTCTGCAGGGTTACTTTGTGGAGTGTGATCTGGTGATTTATGCACTCATGGCTAAGCTAACCAACAGGCAAATATAAATCACTGTGTCCCCTGAGGTGATGCTTTGCTTTAGCAAGAGAAGTGTCTGTGAGTGATTTCAGGTTAGAACAAGGCTCAGTCTTGTATCTTTGTGCAGGACACATTAGCTGACATACAACTGCTTTGGAAAAGGCTGGAGTTTCATGGCTAGAAAACCAGATTCATTGCTTTATAGGGACAAATGCAAAAAGAGGAAAACGCTTTTTAAACTTACTGTTCCTTCACATGTGTCTATTTAGAAGGCCATTAAAAGGCTGATTATATAAGCTGACGGCATTGCTTTGTTAATGTTCTCCTCTTAAAAACATTAAATTAGAAAACGCTAATGTTATGCAAGTGTATTTAGTGGCTTTTTTTGGAACCCCAAGCTTCAAAAGCTCGCCTCCAGGTAGCTTGAATGACAGGTTTTGTCTTGGTAGTCTACTGAACAAAGGTATCGTTATGACTTTTGACTGCAGTGAAGAGCTGTAAGATTGCACTCAGTACCACAGGATGACTTGTTTTACTAGTGTTGGAAACAAAGCTGAACAGTTTTCAGTGTGAGTTTTTTATTAACAAAGTTCTGTCTGAAGCCCTACTTAGATTAAGACTTAACTTTTGTAACGTGTTATCTTTTACTGATAATTATTTTTAATGAACCTGGATAGAGCTGCTCGATTTTGAAAAAATATATAATTGCATTATTTGGACCGATATTGCTAGTTCAATATGATTTGTGATTTAAGAGGGAATGATCATTCTTGCGTCAGTAGTTTGATTATGGTGTGATTTTTTTCAGAGATCTTTACCGAGAAAATATGTTTTCCTAAGTCTGTAGAATATGATATGTAGGTCCGCAAAAAACTGCAGCGTCACAGTATTAATCAGTAGTAATTGTATTTTGATACACAATTTTTTAACTCAAACAAAACTGCACCATGCCATTTGAAAACTGCAGTTGGCGGTATTGCGATTTTGATTAAATTTCAATTAGGCTAGTTGCTAAATCTGGAAAATCCACGCAAAAACACTTTAACCATCTTGTGGATGATGATAGTGGTGAGCCTGTTCAGGAGGTGTAATAAGAATAAATGAAGTGAAAGGCAAATGAAACCTTATGGCCAATTAATGGTGCATCTCTCAACACGTGTTGCTGAAAGAGAAGCTCATTTTTTCAATTTGTGCTTAAGTGAAAGTGTTCAGTCTTCTCCATGGTAACCATATTTGACACAAACAAAAGAAGGAAAGTTCAGTGAAAACTACCTCCATGGCGATGTTATCACTACTCAATCACATTACTCAACAGAAATATGACAATGTCCGTGACATAACAAAACTCTCGAGGTATGAAATGAAAGTGTCGGTGACACATTTTTCTGCTGAAGTTAGCTCATTTTTGTCAAGCGACACTCATCAGATGTGTTGAGCAATGAACCATTAAATGGCCTTACTCCGACAAAAAACTTTGTACATAATATCTGTCATTGTTATTGTTTGGCTCTGAGATAAACCATTAACCTTCAAAATGTTCAGTAATTAGCATCGTCTCAACACTTATGTTCCATGTTTGCTCTGAGTATAGTTTTCTTTTTCTCTGAAATATCATCTCATTTTAGCATGATTTCTAACTGTGTTGTGTTTTCACTTTAGGTTCTAATCACCATTTACTGGTTGGGTCGTGCTGCCAACGGCTGTATCTCCTACAACGGGCCAACGCTGGACCTGAAAGAGTTTGAGGGCCTGCTGTCACAGATGCGAAAGGTAAATAAGTCATCCTCAGTTATGTCCAGGGCAAAAATTATCATGGAACTTTTAATATTAAATACAGGAATATAATACAAATCTTAAAGTAGGGAGGTCAGTCAGCAGGGAGGTAGGGAGATGCTGACAATTCCCTTAAGTAGAATCTTAGATTGTATCAAATGTCCTGACAGAACACATAAATCAAACTACACCATGTTTTTTATGATGCACTGAATGTGTGTGTTTGCTAAATGTACACAGACCTCCCAGTAATCATCTCAGGCTGTTCATAACACCCCGGCTGCAACTGAGGTCCAGGTATGACCTCAGTTCAATTCGGCTCTTGGGTCATTCATCTTAACATTGTTCATTTACTTTACCGAGCCAAAGGGACAGAGAGAAGTTAGCATTCACAAGCCCCCAAGACACACACGTACTCTACTCACACACAGTCCTTGACAAACACTCATAACCATGATGTCATCCCTTTGCAATTTATTCCACAATGTGATGTCCCTTTGCTGTGTTATAAAACTGAGAAATCACCGCCAATCCAACCAAATCACTCTCCCAGATGTTCACACGTCACAGCTGACCAAAACAAAGCCACGTCTCTATGACACAAAAAGAGATTAGTAATAAAATGAGATTTGAAAACTGAGAAAAACAGCAGGTGCAAATATTCAAGATTAAATTGGCACCTCTCAGTTCACCTGTGAGATAGTCAAGTGAAAACCGCACCTTTTAAAAAAAATGAAGAATGAAAAGTAAGCAGGTGGATGTTTTGCTGAGCGACAGTTAAAGGGTCAGTTCACCCAAATTGGAAAAATATACCAACTCACTCACTGCTGGGGTTGTCTAGCCATCAGATAGTGTCTCATGCCTGGTCAGATCAAATCTGAACAATTCTGCTTTCTAATAAAAAAAGGGGGGGGAACCCTTCAAGCTCAAAATGCAGTGTGGGGATTTTAGGATTAATCAACAACAGTTTCATTTTTGAGGGGGATAAAAGTCTGCCGGTGGTTTAAAAGGGATTAAACATTATTCGCTGTGTTTTAAAGCAAATGTTTCCAACCATTTTTCTGTCTGACCAAAAAGCTTTTGTTGCGCAGTGTTTTTTCTTCACCGACGGAAGTTGATTATATGTTAAAACCAAATTCCTGTGGCAGTAAAGCCCAGTTGAAAACATCATATATAGAGTTTTTCAGAGGTTTTGGAGTTGCGTAACAGACGGTCCAGGGGTCAGGAACAGGAAGTCTTTTGGTAGACAGGAAAGGCCTTTCCCCACCTTCCATTAGCTGCATACGCATGTTTCAACAGAAGGCATACAAAGAAGAGGGTCACTGAGGTGAAGTGAGAGTGATAAAGAGGGATTTGAGGAGGGGAAACAATAAGAAAATACAGAGAGAGGACGAAGAACAGAAAGCTAGAAGGCTAGAGAGAGTTTATTTAGCACTTGGATGTTTGTAAGGGAGAGCAGGGAACAAAATCCTTCTGAGGTTTTGTGACCAGATGTAAATTAAATTGTCTCAGGTTGTCACAACACAAGTTTAATTACTGTCTTTCATGTGAAATTTTCTGTATACTTTGATTATATATACAGCAAGTTTACACTGATTTGTGAATTTGACAAAAACTGTGCATGTGTTCATAAATGTTCAGGAGGCGGAGGAGGCAGAGAGCCCGAAACGCAGCATCCGGGACAGTGGCTACATCGACTGCTGGGACTCTGAGCGCAGCGACTCTCTCTCCCCACCGCGCCACGGCCGCGAGGACTCCTTCGACAGTCTGGACTCCTTCGGCTCCCGCTCAAGACAGACCCCGTCGCCAGACGTCCTGGTCGCCCGCGGCAGCAGCGATGGTAGGAAATAGTGAACTCCTTACATTCACAACAAACAACAAAGATTTGAATTAAAGGTTAAAGGTTATGTGTGGTCAATAGCCAGCATGTGAATTTAGCCACAGCCATATCTCTTGCAGAAAGGAAGTAATTCAGCACTGGCTGTTTCTTTAGTGTCATTTGTGTCATGCAGATATAGCGCATAGATTAATGAGTTGCATTGTCCTTGTGCTGTAGTAAGGCCTGTTGTTTTCCACCTTGTTTTTTCTCAAGACAACGCCCAGCACTAGTTAGAGGCTATTTGAAAGCAGAAAATGATCTCAGTGCGCTGCTGTTTGGAAGTCAGACTGTGGCCATTGTTTCATATTAGCTACAACAGCCATGTGCCTTGTGAAAGGGAAGAAATTCAGTTCAGGCGTTGCTGTTTTTGTTCTGGTCAAAATTGCAGGTAGACACAGTGTGCATGCACTGTTAATGATGCACTTTGTGCTTCTGATGCTGTAGTAAAGCTTGTTGTTCTGCAAGGTCTGAATTTTCCAAATTCCTCTGCATTTATTGTTGGTTAGAAAACATTCACGTTTTTTTTTAATTTATTAATTTATTTTTTAAGGCCAGTCTGTTGTCATTTTATTAAATCGGGAAAAGACTACATGCACACCTGAAATCCTAATGCTCTCCTTCGAAAAGCTGCTCTTGTACATCCTTTGTGTGTCTGCAGCAGGTCTCGGATTTCTCTTCTCTGAAGTCAAACTGCAATGTCAAAAAAGTATGCACAGACTTAGCTGTAGTAACAAATGTTTTGACATCTGTTTTTGTTTCAGACACATTTCAGTTTTGTCATTTTAACACAGGCTCCACCAACACGACATCCAATGACAACAGTGCCAGGTGACATATACGACATTTATTTTATTTGTTTTTATTTGTCATCGCTGAAACAAGCAAGTGAAAAAAGCTGCATGAATGCTCCACACCTGAGGGCTTGTCTTTATCAGCTAAAAATGTTTATTTTCCCTTTTTGATCGGTAACATTATGACTTAACCCCCTTCCGCAAGTTTCTCCTCTTTTTCTCCTGGGATTTTACCTTTTCTCATAGAAAATTGCGTGTTGCAACATTTTTATTTTATGTAACAGTTTATTTGTATTTGCATCTGTGCACAGTATGTACGTAAGGTGGGTGAGTATGTGTTTGGATGCCTCAGCCATAGTACCTGCCCATTCTTGCAGCCTCGTAGTGTTTGTAACACCTTTCAGTGTGGATTTCCAGCTCTGTTGTTGACATCCAAACATAAGTGTCTCTGTGCTGAGTGTTGAGCCTGTTGTCCTAGTGTGAGATGTGATGAGTGACAGCTATAGAGAGAGAGGAAGAGATGAAACAGCCTGTTACAATGAGAAAAAGAAAAAGAAGGAGGTGTGGTTGTTTGCATGATGGCTGATGATCTAGCACTTAAATGATCTAACAGAAATGCCGAAACCTCCAGTTTTCGGTTGAAGAACAAAGGACACAAAATCCAGAAGATATGCAGGAGTTTTCCTGGAGCATTTTTTATATGTTGAGTACTGTATGGCAAATTAATAGATAATTTGACCTCTTTTTTTACTCACCACTTTATCTGTTTTGATTGTCTGTTGTCTTGTAAACAGAATCATGCTCTGTGCACCTGACAGGTGCTGTTTATTCTCCCAGCTTGCTTCTCTCCGTAATAGTTGTAGGAGGTACAGCAGTGCATTTCTATAAAATCTTCTCTGGACTGTTCCTCAGATCAGTGTGTTTAAGGGGACCATGCTTCCTTACAGGTGTTAACACACTTACATACACATACACTTGCAGACACACTCATACAGCACATTTACTTGATGTTATAAGTTGGTTTATTGTGTATAAAACTGATATTTTAAAATACATATAAACATGTTAGTCTGACTAAAATCGTACTAAGTTGAATTTCTTAAATGCAGACTAACACACCTAGATAATAAGGTTGGGCATCTGTGTAACTTGCAGGCACATAGTATGTCTCAGGTGGTCTCTAACTGCCCTGAGCGTTCTGTACGATTGATAGTCCATGCTGCGTCTTTGAGGCAGAGCTCAAAAAGCATTTATTTGAAGAAGAAAGCTGGAAAGACAAACAAGAATACCATAAGTGCGAGGGGTATCATGTCTATCATTTGTACCGAAAGTAAAGTGTAGATACGAAATGTACAGGGCTGTAAAGTTGTCCATTTTTTCACTGTTTGATATGGAATATGTTGGCGGCTTGATAAGTTGTTTGTAGCTTGTTAGATCAACTGGAAGAAGGTCCAGTAACAGCCAGCTAAACGGGGCATATCGCCACCCACTGTAGCAGAGTCGGACACACTTTCTGTCAATAAATCTATTCTTCCTCGGCACGAGTATACTGGGACAAGGACAACAGTCCAATTAAATGGCCTAATCAAGCTATAACCATAGTTTGACTAAACTGCGCATGTAAACACATTGACAGCAACACTGGACTCTCCACCAGTACTCTTCTTTTTACTAACAGAATAGAAGGAGCATGAAAGATGCAACTTCATGTATCTATATATTCTTCCTACATTGCAAATCTATAGTATGTTTTTGTTCAGATTACCAAGTATTAGCATATGTAATTTGATGCATCCAGCATGGTAGCATAACAGTTTTGTGTAATGTCAAGATTTCAAGACAAACATAAGCTGCAAACAGCTGTGAATTGGTTTTATGTTCGGTGCTGATGTCAGAATAGAAGCAGAAACAGTTTGGCTGCGTTTAAGAACTTTATAATGCCAAGCTGACCAAATGCTGTCATTAAAAGCTGTTGATAGCTACACTTTATTTGCATTTGACCCTTTTAAATCTTAATGACAGCCTATCAAAGGCTACAGCAGTCGTCACAAAGTTTAATGTACATTTCATCTCTGAACCTAATGTGGGAAAACACAAAGTAAAGCCAAGCGTCCTGTCTGACTGTTTGTTTTGAGGGAAGTGCAAAGGAAACTGCTGTCTCCAGAGCTTAAGCTGCTGTCACCAACAGTCAAACTAAAAACCTTGATGCATGTTGATGCTTCGTATAAATAATAGGAAGAGGTACACCCTAAATATCTACTGTTATAAACAAAGGGACTGACTTTGTTACTCCCGCAGATAAGTAACCATTTTGCTCTACGTCAGTGGTAAACTTATGATTTTTTGAAGTCCATGACATAAGGCCAAAACAGCAGCCAGTAAACGATCATATTTTACACAGAGAAATCTTTGGCAGCAGTGAGAGACAAAGGTTTCTACTTAATTGCTTCCATATAGTTGAAACTGCCACAAAACATTTTATTAAACCCTCTTGCTTTTACTGCACAAGCTTTACCACAAACAATCTGTCCACCAACACGTGGAACGCAGCCGATTAGTCACATCATCAAGCTGCTCATATTCCCACACACCCACCTCTGAGCCAAAGCAATGCCCACTGACATGTTGTCAGATTGTCAATTGGTAAAACTGACATAATTAACAACGTTTTCAGAAACTGAGCAGGCATGCTGGAGAACAGGGCTAACTTTAAGAAAATGAATGACATTTTCACAAACGGACTCCTTGAATGCTTTGAACATCACAGATTGATGATGTTAGTTTTATAGTTTATTCCTTTCAGTAGCGCTTTGTGGTTCAGCTGTGCATGGGGCGATCAAAAGGTTAGTAAGTCAAGGCCAAGAGCTAAACACGCGGTCCAAAGATTTATAGAAATTTGTGTGTTTGATCATAGTCGTAATCGGGCCCAAAGGATATGGGACTTTTGGGACTGACATCGATATAAGGGAACAAGAAAGTTCTGTTATTCGATATATTCCGATATATTTGATAATGTTACATCTTGAATGTGGCAAATATATGAAAGTGGAAGCAGGATATCTCACATTTTAACAAACTTCATTCCAAACATCAGTGCATTGAACAGTAAACACTTTACTTATTACTTATTAAATAACTGACCGCCCTCTGCTGGACAAGCTGCTTAATTACACCATTTTAAATCATTAGTCCAGGCAATTTTTGTGACCTTAAAAATCAGTTTTATGTGGCGCCCGGTGGCTCAGTCGGGAGAGCAGGCGCCCCATATACAGAGGCTGTGTCCTCGCCGCAGCGGACCCGGGTTTCGATTCCACCTGTGGCCATTTG
>JAPZDX010000025.1:22692001-22703002 GCA_029783625.1 Naso annulatus | reverse complement strand
GTTGGGGTTTAATAATATGTTATTGTGTCACATTGTTTACGTCAGAGTTGGGGGTCAAATTTAGAGTCAGATTATGCAGAAATGACAGTTTGGGGTTACGGATAATGTTGCTTCGAAGCTGAAGTACTTAATCAGGTGTTACACCGAATTCTCTCACTTCGCCTAAAATGTTGGGCTTTGTTACCATGTTGCCATTTTTAAGTAGGCTATTTTATCAAATAGAATACAAATACTCATGAATTGTGTTTGCTACCACCAAAATTGTTCGTCCAAATATCCAGATTTGAATATCTGTGACAGCAAAAACAAGAAGGCGGCCATGAGTGATTTATCTTAAAAAAAAAAAAAAAGGTAAAACTTCACCTTAATATGTTTGACTATTATCATTATTGTTATTGTTGTTTAGCCTACTATTATTTAAAGGTGAGATATTTTGCTTTTTTGTCTCAAATCTGTGTTTCCCTCTTTGATTCTATTTCTTCAGTGTTCTGACATTTTCTTTACATCATTTGAACCGTTTTTCAAATTCTTTCGGACTTCATAGGAACCGCACTTGATATGGAATATTTTCATTGAAATTATGTCAAACTATGAGATTTTTATTTTATTTTAATTTTTATTATTTATTTATTTTGAGAGCGAGAAAACAAATCGTGACCTCTCAGTGAGGTGTGAAGCGGTGCGGTGCTGTCTGTGGTGCTGAAATCTCGGGCTTTAAAGCAAGAAACGTTTCATTTCTGACTGAAAAAATCATTAAGAAGTTAAATGTTAGGAGCGTATGATAAAAGAATTTGTAAACCTGCAGATTCCACCAGTAATAATAATTCAGAACTTCGTTGGATTCTTTTTTTTTTTCTTCTTCTTCTTTTTTGTCCAAAGAAAACATGACAAGCCAACTTGGACTATTTTCTTTTTTATCATCAACAACCATTTCAATGGTACACCTGGAAAACTATGTGCACATGTAGAAATATTTCCTTCTTAAATATAAGCATTCATTACCTACATATAAATAACTTTCTGATCCTGGACAAAACATGTTACATAATGCTCACAAAACAGAAAAGGAACTCATCATAAAATCAGACAGAGACAACATGCAAATTATATCGAAATAAATACAATGTTTGCATTATTCCCTTTTTTTTTACCCAAAATAAATTCTTGCAGGGAACTTTGTAAAACATCAAAAAGACTTGTATGATCGATCTACGAGGGAGTATGGCCTATGGTTCAACTATAGGAGACAATAATACGTATTAACACTATACAATTTGAGCCACAAAAACACTGCCGTAGAAAGACACACAAAACATACAGATTTCCTGTCAGAAGTGAACATTGCAGTAGTTTGTGCCTTTTTTTCTCGAGGAAATAATTGTGTTTATATCGATAATTTAAAGAAACTAAACTCTCAGCAGCTCTGTCAACAAAAAACAGCTGGAAGAGGCGACTTCATGACAGCAGACTGTCTGTTGAGAACAGAAAAGCAAAATGCGTCAGCGTCTCGTTGGTTATTTGTTGTGTGTTTGTTGTCCTCAGTCATGGATATTAAACGTCTCTCTGCCGAACAAAGCAGCTGTTGAGCTCTGACATGTGATGAGACTGAACGAGGCTCCTTTGCTCGCTGATGGCACAACGCGTTTCCAGAGCATGCGCCTGTGTTTGCTCATTAATTTGGCCAAAAAATGTTCATCTTAACAAGTCCATCATCCTGTGTTCAGTCTGACATGAGTCAGTTTCTTTCTTAAAACAAGAGAAGCGCTTTGCTTTGGGATGAGATTGTTTTCTTGTTTTTACGCATGAAGAATCTCAGCAGAAGAATCATTTTGTTGGTTTTAGCACAGTAATGGCCTACATGCCTTTTTTCTGGATTTCAGTCTGAAAACATGATTGGAAACAAGTGGAAACATTTCACCCATCTTGCACTTGTTTTAAGAAAAGAAAAACGTTATTTTAAGACAACACGACTTGTCAGGATGGATATTTTTGCAGCAAAAATGTCCACTGACCACAAGAAACGGCGCAAGGCAAAATAAAATGAAATAACAGAGTTGTCATCTTCTTTTTTAACTGCTTTTTATTGTCCTTAAGTCTGTCTCGGGTAATTGCTTTTCAGTCTCCGGAGGATGAGGAAGCTTGTCTCCTTCCTCTTCATTAGAACATGCTGGTCTTTACTAATGTAGCTTTGGCTCCGTTCTGTCTTTGCAAAGACGACAGTACGCTGGCGAACGGCCCGCCCAATGAGTCCGGGATAGAGGTGATGGTCCCCGGGGCGGTGGCCCAGCCTTGGCTCGGCGCTGACACCCCCATGCCGGTGGACACGGAGGTCTTCACTTGGTCCACCTGTCCGTTCCCGGTGGTGTTGACCTGGCCTCCAGTGGGGCTCGGTCCGCCGCAGTTGGAGGTGGGCACTGGGTTCGGGCCCGGTCCTCCTGTGCTGTCGGGATCGGTGGATTTGGTGTCTTTGCTGTCTTCGTCTCTGGAGTCCGATTTCTTTCCAGTGCTGGACTTGGCAGCCGCTGCGGCCGCTGCAGCTGCCCGCTCCTGTTTGCGGAACTTGGCTCGCCGATTTTGGAACCACACCTGGAGTAGCCAAAGAACAATTTTGAAACCAACATGAATAAATAAAACTCACCCCAAACTTTATATTGTTAATCGCCCTCAATTTCCAAACAAATGTCAAATCAAAGTGTTCTTAATTGAGGTGAATTAAAGTTGAAGTTGCTTATAAATGCGTTTAAATGTGTGAAGGTGTCCCCAATTACGAGCAGCATCTCTTTATTTTGCGCATTGATGCATGAGTGTGTGTTAGATGGTTCCAGCAATTTGAGGCCAGTAGTTCATCATGTAAAAACAGGAAAACTTTGATTTTTACTGAAACATGTTAAATCTGTGTGTTCAGAAGCAATGTCTTGAAATAGTTCCTGTTTGTATCATAAATCCTCTCGTGCGTAATTGTGCGTAATCGTGCGTAATGGGACGTGGCTGGTGCCTGCTGGAGAGCCGGTGGCTGTGTACCTGCACTCTGGCTTCAGTTAGATCGATTTTGAGGGCCAGCTCCTCCCTGGTGTAGATGTCCGGGTAATGCGTTTCAGCAAAAACCCGCTCGAGCTCCTTCAGCTGTGCGCTGGTGAACGTGGTCCGGATGCGCCTCTGCTTCCTCTTCTCGTTCAGTCCGCCGTGATCCGTGAATAGTTTGTATGGGACTGTAAACGAAGTAAAATGTCAGCGTCAGACTTGCAGTGGTCTTATCTGTGCAGGATAAGATATGAGTGTGTGTAATTGTGATGTTGTCAAATTGAAGTAAACTCAAATTCGATATTTTGTATAAAATCCAGTTAAGGATTCTGCGCCAAAGCTTTCAATTGTATTATCCCTTTGATTACCTGTGAATTACTTCTGAATTGATAACGTTGCTGACCCGTGATGCGGTTAATTGTAATGTTAAACTAATTGTTGCTCCTCAGATTGAGGCTCAAGTTTGAAAACTTGTCATAATGTTCCCATCTGCGCCGCTTGTTGCTACTGTAACTCCAATTCGGTGTCAATAATGAGCTTTAGTCTTTGGTTATCTAATTATTTTCGAAGCTTTATGTCTCATCGCAAAGTAAATAAATTATGCCTATCATTTTGGCAGCTTAAGATAATTCTGTTGGCGGTTTTGGGTGTGACTGGGATAGTATAACCCCGTAACCGAATTACCGCTCGCCTGCAATCGCTTCTAACGTGATAAATTCTTTCATTTGTGTAAGCAAATTTCGTTTGGTAAATACTAAACACATTTCCATTTTCAAATGCAATCAAGACGTCCTATAATACGCCGGGTTGAGGCTCCGGAGCCGCTGCTTACCTGCGGCGTACGGGCTGCTCTGGTGGTCCCGCAGGGTCCCCAGGCTGCAGGACCCCGGCGTGAGGGAAGGACAGCCGGAGGTGGCCCCGAAAGTGGTCCTGATGGGATTGTACTGAAACCCACTGGCTTGACTGCACGAACTGAAGTCCGCATAGGCCGATGCCAAGCTCGATGTGTCCATCCCGGCCATACATGACTCGTAGGCAGAGGAATTTAGGTAAGAATACTCCATTTTATACATTTGAGAAAGCTCGGTGGAGTTAGAAAGCTGCACTTCCCGGGAAAAATGTAGAACAAAAACTACCCCCAAAAAATTGGGTTAGAAAGTAAAAAAATAAATAAAAATAAAAATGAGGAGGACGCGCGGTCTGAGTTTGGGGGAAGGATGACTTGTTTGGTTTGAACTGGTTGGAAGGAGGCTGGACGGTGGGTAGATGTTCACTGCTCAGCGCCTGCTCCAAAACTGGCCTCCTTTATAGGAACCTAGCCCTGTTTTATGAAAAGCCCCCTAAGAGCCGCCTAGCCCGAGGTCTCTAGAGCATATAGTCCTCATAATAAACTTGGCTCTTTCCGCTTGGACAATAGCAAAGCGTTTGGTCTTATTGCTAGCGCTTTTTTACATGACAATAACTCATCAGTCTATTGGGCTGGCACTGGGGGCCCGGGCTGTCCAACCTCCCTATCATTGATCCCCTGCATCTCTAATTAGAATTTAATACCACGCCATTACGCACCCCTCCACCGCCGCCGCCGCCCCCCTACACCCCTCTACGCATCTACCCCACTCCTCTCCAACCACCATCTTGCCCTTTAATTCAATCACACCACTTGGAAATAATGAAAGTTGGGTGACGATTCTCCCTGATCCAATTTTCTCCAAGCTTTTAAGCCTTTTAAGCGGCCGTATACCTTGGGCAGGATTTCACATAGTATTCCCCCTCTGCTTCTCTCTGCCCGTCTGCTGCGGCTGTTTTCTCTCCGCTTTTTTGACTCTGCGCTCCTGTACTGAGGCTGCAAAACATCTGCATTTTTACCAGGTGTAACCAGCGGTTTTGCGGTTTAGGTATGCCTTTTTTTTGGAGGTTTAAAATCTCTTTTTTTTGCGCTGATTAAAAAAATCGGAGATAATTTCCCTTGTTTCCAGTGCAGCTTGTTTTAATAATGTTTTTGCATCATTTATGGCCCGTTTTCCTCCTTGGCTTCGTAACACTGCTCGCAAGAAAATGGCTGAAACGTGCAAATGAGCTCATCTCACGTTCTGATTTCTTCTTAAATTTTTAAAGAAAATATAATTTTTGCAATGACTGACTTTTAAAAGCATGTTTAGTTGTTTTCCCCCCAGAGACACAGTTTGCACACCAGTCACCCATAAGATGAGTGCTGATGCACCGATGGTTCCACTGATGTTTCTTTTTATTTTATTTCACATTCAACCGCAGGTTATGACATTTTTTTCATGTGAAAACGTTCGAAACATTTTCTGTTGAAGCAAAAATTGAAGAATGCTAAATAAATGAAACGTGGAAATTATCTGTTTGGATTAAAAACTCAACGTTGCATTTTACGCACGGCATAATAAACGAATTTACCGGGTTCGATTTAATAATGCCCCTTTTTGCCAAATAAACAACATTTTTCCAATTCTTTCCCCGCGCTGCTGCGCTGTAATCTCTGCTAAACTTCCGGGTGTGTTTTTATGATTCAAATGAGTTTGTAATTGTCTTTATTACTTTCATTATTCCGTTTATTTGGCCAATAACATCTTTCTAATGAAAGTAACGAACTGGCGAGGCAGTCATCGGACCTCTTAGGCTCACAATATTGGCTGAGTGGTTAATTTGGTTTGTGTAATAAGGTGAACCGTTTTGTATGGCGCTTACACACTCGGTGTTGCTTTTCTTTTTCTTTTTTTTTTTTCATGGGACCGAGTTCAAGTCCTCGTTTAAACCTGCTATTTTTTTCTCCTCCAAACTGTCGAGACACAAAAAGGCGCAACAGGAATTTGGTGCATCAATTAAATTTAGCAGATGAGTGTTTGATGTTTGAATTTGTTCCCCACTGATCGTGTTTCAGTCATTACTGGGAAATTACTGCAATATTCAAGCGGGACTGAGTGGGTCTGTGATGCTCGACTTTCTGTCAGTATTTTCATCTGATGTGGCTGCAGAATCATTTTGAACGCTGGATAATATAAACTTTAGTCTCACAACCAATTACATTTTATTACAGGATTGTTATAGATTCTGGCTCTGACTTTTTTCTTTTTATTTGATTTTATTCTTCACAGTATTGATCTTATTTTTATCGCAATTAAGGGCGAAAAAAATATTTGTTGAATTAGGGACAACAGGGAGATATTAAAAAAAACTGAGGCCTTCAAACCCACATACAGGTCGATGTCTGAGGTCACTGCTTTAAAATTTTTATTATCGATTTTTAACTTTCATATATTTTCAGAAACAGGTGAAGATCTCTAATCTGTGAGGGAAACCTGCCTTCTTTCGATACTGTCATCACATTTTTAAAAACTGCCGTTTGATTACGTTTGACTTTGTTTTTAGAATAAAATGGAAATAAAAAGGGTTAAAGATAAGACATGAAACGCTTTTATAAACTGAACATTTGCGCTCCAGGCCGCGAGCTGCAGCTCTCATATTATCTGTTAAAATGGAGCCGCATCAATTATTTTTTCCCCACAATTGCTGACGTGTTGCACTGTGTTTCTCCCTTTTCTTTCGTGTGTACTTTGTCTTTTTCAGAGATCGACGAGAGCAGAAAAAAAGTTAATTCTTTCTTGACACAACCCGGTGCCTATTATGTAAATGTTTTCTTTTTTTATTTTCCCTTTTCTACGCACGAGCTGGGACCCAAAAGTTGTACCAAATGGTTAATTTGATTATTGAAACCAAAGAGCCAAATGGTTCACCGTCCTCCCTCCACGCGTCTGGCAGCGAGAAAAGAAACCATCTCTGGGAATTAATCTAATAACGCTCAAAGAAACGAGAAGTCTTTTCTGATATTTCGCCGAGGCAAATACAATTATAGCTTTTAGCCATCGGTTTCTTTCACTGAAGCCGCTCTTTATTCTTGCGGTCTATAGTCCCGACACCATAGTCCACCAGCTATTGAAACGCCTCCTCTTTTATAGTTTCAACATCTTTTAATTCTTTCAGCTGGTTCGGCCGGGATGAGAAGCCCCGCTCTGATATTTTGATGCAAGAATATTAAACCCGAAAGGCCGGACTCTGCTGTGTGAATTCATTTAATGAAATTATTATTTTTTAAATTTTTGTTAGATGCAAAACGTGCTGACAGTTTATTTCCTCCGTAGACGCCCGCTGGCTGCAGGTTGCTCTTTGAATTCAGCACCAAACAGCCGTGCGCGCAAACAGTGATTTACAGTAACATAATGATCCTTTAATTCAAGTAAAGGGGTAGTTAATTCGTAATTACACGGCAAATAAAGGGCTGCAACCATATGCCTTCACTTAAATAAATCAGGAAAATGCGATGTGTGCAAGACCCTAACTTCCCCTGGCAAGTGCCGGACAATAGCCGGGATATGGGAGCAACTCCTCTCCATTTAGTGCGCTCTATCGTTGCTCAGCAATATAGGAATGCGGGTCGACAGGAGGGACAAAAAGAGGAACAAAATGCCATTGTCTCTGGATGGATTGGATGGATCCACTCCCCCGAAAAGGCAAAGACACAGAGGAGGATAAAGAGAGAGGGAGCGCGATGGGAGGGTCGTGCTGTCACATTTCACCTACAACGTCTCACTCCTCCGCCCGAGGAAATCCTACGCTTATCAAAACGGTTATTAATAAGGCCGCGTGTTGCAGGGGAGGGGCTGGAGAGCAGATAAAAAATTCATTTTGTGGATGCTCTCGTGGCAATTTAGTCTGATGTCTCAATTTGACAGGATGGATAAACACGAGGGTCGCGCTTTCACCTGCAAAATGCTGTGAAAACATCTGAGATGAAACCACCAGAAGACTCCAAAATAATTTATTCATTCTGCAAAACAATTATGAAATTATGTAATAAATTTTAATATATGTATTTTTTGCTCTCTCCTTGAGGTGCCTCTAAAATCTGAAACTGCACAGAAAACATTTTAACACAAGACAGGGGAGGAAAAACATCCAACATCTGAGTTAAAGTTGTTGTTCCAAGTCGGTGCGTAAAAAGCGCATCGCGTTTCCAAGCGCACAGATGGAAAGTGACATCTGGAGAAGAGGCAAAATTCAATTAGAAGCTGGTGTCTTCTCTCCGTGTCTGCAGGGAAAAAAAACGTGCAACACAAAAGTCTTCAGTGTCTCACTCTGTTGCGCGCAGGCTCGTGTTTTTGTTTTTAGATGTTTTTGACGTTTTGCTCACTTGATGCGTCTTCATTCTGTCTTTGGCACAAGTCTGAGAGCGCTGCGCTTCTCGGTGATGGCGACATGCAGCGATGTAGGGGAGGAAAACCCATGTCATCTAATGGACTCAGATTTTTGTGCAGAAAATAGACTTAATGCATCTTTATAGTTTGTTATAAATTCTAGAGCTGTGATATCAAGCATCTAATAAGAAAATAATTTGGAGAAGAAACAGATTTCTAACTCATATCAACCTTTCATGGAAACAAATTGATAATTTCCAGACTGTGCACGAATAAAACATGTTTATATTTTATTACATCAGACGCTGCAGACTCTTCTATGTGTGATATTTCTCTCTTTTCTTCCATGAACTCGTCTTTTTGTTTTCCAGATGCTGCAGCAGCTCCCGCAGAGCGCGGCTCGTCTCTTCTGGCCTCTCCGGCCCCTCTGAGCCTTTATCTGCGCTTCCCAAGTGACCAAGAGACCAGCCAGTGGATTAACATAAAAATCTTATTCCGGGGGATAAGATTAGGAAATATATTACCCTCAAACGCGGCCTTGGCACGGGCGCGAGCCAGGCAAGGAATCAATTACTAAATTACTCCAACCTCTAAGTCGACATTAACGCAGAGAAATGCCATCGACCGGTTCTGAAATAAGATTTCGCAAAGATGTGATCATTAAATCTCTTGCCAGTGTTCAAGAATTTGATTCATAAAATCGTCTGAAATGAGATGGAATTAAATTCTTATCGGAGCTCTTGTCATCGTTTCATCCCGCGCTGTTTAACGTTGGTCAATGGCCTTCATGAGATTTTCCCTGTAAATAAACTTAGTAATTGAATCCGCCTCTCCACGACACATTGTTTGGTTGTTATTAATTTATTGCAGCCGTGCGGGTGGACTTATGGAGCGCGCGGGCCTGAGCCCGGATGGCCCGGATGTTGCTGCTGCTGCTGCTGCGTTTTATCACTAACATTTTAATCCACAGACACCGAACCAACATTGTGTTTTTGGGCGCAGTTAAGACGCAACACGCTTTATGTGAAACATCATCTGTCAGTTTTTCTTCCTTTTTGGGCGCGCGCGTTTCACCCCCATGGAGGTCAAGGCATATTTTATTTAGCATAGTCTGCTGGCATTGCCCCCCACCCCACCCCACTCCCGCATTAGCAATTGACAATTATTAGCCCCAGTCTCATAAATCAGCTGCGTGACCCGTTATTATTGTTGAATTGAATAGCTGTTGGGGAAGTGAGGGTCAGTGTCATTAACTTGCCTCCTCCTCCCCACTCCTCCACCCCGCACCACCCTCGGGCCCCCTGAAGGCATTTGGCCCTCTATACAAGGACCTGCTGGCTAATAATGCCGTGTGGTCTCCCTAAAAGCTTAATCACACATGCATTAAGCGGCAGACAGCGGCCTTTTGTGCGCACGTAGGTTTACTGGAATTAAGCGATTAATGGTCATCTGAGCGGCAGGCGACAAGGCGGCGCATCGAGAATGATGGAGCGCTTTTTAATGTCAAAAACGGGAGGAGAAAGAGAGGGAGGTTGGCCGGCGAGAGCGGAGGCGTCAGGGTGAAAGGCAGGAGAGACGAGGGAGGAGTGGGCGGCAATTACAGTAGGCCGTGTCTCCCAATCCATCATAAAACGTCAAGGTCATTGTGCATTATATTGATTATTATACATCATTGTAATGTTTATTACACCCCCCTGCTACGATATTATAATATGCAAAAGATACCACATGTAAACACCTGCTATCAATTTCCAAAGCTGCTAATTTGTCTCGTGCACCTCCTCCCCTCATCTCATATTCTTTTGATGTGTTATGACTAAACACGTGCAGCCTCGGTTGTACATTTTGCTCTTGATTTTGCCTCCAGCATCCATCTGCATAAACCATCAAGCAGCTCATATGAATTATAATTTCCATATAGTCAAAAGGGGCTCAACAAAGGTTTTCTATGCTTATAAAACGTGCACAACGTGACACTCTGACCAATATTGTTTCAAAGAGAGCTAGAGTTAGACATAATTTATCAATAGGCATAATTGAACACATCCTTAATTGAGAGATTGGGGTGCGATCTTTTCATGAATAATGTGGTAATACACAAAGCTTGTGTCATGACAAACATCTCCTTAAAGCATCTTAAAAATAACTAAATCTTCTCTTAAACAACATCGAACTTCTGCTTTCTTTCCCATGCAGAAGTACTAAGATGTTTTAAGCTTGAACATCTGTGTTTGACAGCGGTTAACCTTTGTTCCACCTGTTAGAAGATTGTTAATGTTTTTAAATGGATATGCTAATTTTTTTTCTTTTTGTCATTTGCGTCTATCTATAGTCCCAGGCAAGAAGATGGAAACCATTCTTTCGATTGTGCGTGCAGTAACAAGGAAAAGATGGGCAGAGCTCGCCCACTGCTAATTAGCTTAGCTCAAATACTGGTAGTCAATGGGAAATGCTAGCCTGCTCCCACCTAAAATCATCAGATAAACTTTCCAACAACTCTAAAGGGTTCTGTGTGCTTGTTGTGACTTTTTTTTTATTACACTGTGTTATTTTTAGACTCAGATCAGCACTTTATGTAATTTTAGAGTCAAATAGGCTATGTAGCAGAAGTAAACCGTAGGATGCATGCGCGCCAGTAAACGGCAGAGGAAGAAGAATTACATAAAGTACTACACAAAGTGCTAATCTTAGTCTAAAAATAACATAACATGGTAAATAAACAAGTCACAACAAGCACACAGGACCCTTTAGTGTTGTTGGAAAG
>JAPZDX010000025.1:22604283-22615357 GCA_029783625.1 Naso annulatus | reverse complement strand
CAGAGGCTTGTTGCTGCCAAAGTATGCATGCCAAGGCTTCTAAAAATCACATTCCCTTCGGTTAAATTACTGTGTCAATACCCAACACACTCACACTGCTAATCTCCCAGCAAATACCTTCAGCAGGACGCTGCACACATGTTTGGAAAGGTAGAGAGTGGCTTTTACACAAAAGAAATTGTTGTCAAAGGACAAGACAAGGTGCTTTAAGGAGGTTTAGTTAATGATAGATAAAAGAGTATTATGGAAGACATGTATGAGCAGCACAGAGATGGATGTAGGACCTGCTACATGTGCTTACATATATGCTTATATAGTATTTGTGTCTATAACATGAAACACCAATGTTTTTCTTAATATTTTCTTTAAAAACAAAAAACAATTTAAAAATAGCATAACATTAACATTAACCAATTTAAGAATACGACATTAAAAATAGTCAGGAAAAGTATGAATTAATGTTTACCACTGTTAACAATGTGAAGAAATATCAAACATGTTTGTAATTTGCATTTAATCTAACAAAGCAATTCTGTGAGAGTAGTGATTTATAAAAAGCTATTATAGTATGGCCAGTACTGATGTGGCTGTATAGCAAGCTGAGTTATTTACATTTTTCACTTTTCTCTGCCTCAGCAATCATAATCCTTCACCATAGTAAAAAGGAACG
Organism: Naso annulatus; assembly: GCA_029783625.1. NCBI lineage: Eukaryota > Metazoa > Chordata > Actinopteri > Acanthuriformes > Acanthuridae > Naso > Naso annulatus. The sequence goes on along the minus strand of JAPZDX010000025.1, from coordinate 22,614,687 downwards.
TGCACACACTGGACCAGGAATCGCTGCAGAACTCTTCCGCCAGCTTCTTGTTATCAGCCTTGCAGGATTTGACAGCTGTGGATGCAGGATGTGGGGTGGATGGCAGGGAAGTTTTCCTTTGTGCATTACGGAGTCTGAAATGAGCATCTCTGGCAGCTCCTCTGCACATTCCCGTCCTGACCAACACATTATTGTCCTGGCACAAAGTCTTCTGCTTCTTCAATGCCCTGGCCATTTGCTTCCAGTAGAGATTGACATTAGAAGTGTACTTTGGACAAGTGGAGGGTCTGGCGATGTACTCACAGCTGAAGCTTCTGTCCCCCTTCTTGCAGGTGACACCAAGGACAAAAAGGTCCTCGCCTGTTGCCGCCCAGGTACACTCTGATTTGTCTTTGGTGACCAGTTTGCCCTTAATTGGCTGTGTAGACACAGATTTTGGGTGACGGCCAACCTTCGGCCCCGGCCTTTCCTTGTGCTGTCCTCTGTACACCCCTCGTCCCCTCCGTCCTTGGCTCTTCTGACAGCTGCTCAACACCAGCTGATGGGAAAAACAAGCCAGGACCAGCAGGATGGTGACATTGGTGAGGAGAGCCATTGAAGCAGCCGAACGCACTCTGCAAGAGCATAAATTCAGATGCAGATGTCTAAAATAAATCCCTTTCATTTCCCTTCTTAAAAAGAATCATTATAATCCCTTCAGACTTATGTTTTAGAAGAAAACTGCTAGTTTTTCTGTGGAAACATTACAGGGGTACAAGGCAGTGACCCTGAAACAAATAGGCAAGACAGGATATCACCATAACTGCTTTTTAAAGGGATTTGAAGTACTTTACATAAGGCATAAAAAGGCTTTAAGAAAAGTTATAAATGAGACACTTGACAATTCAAAAAGTCATGCATTGGAATAAGCAGGGAATAAAATAAAAGATTTAAAAAAAGCTGCATGGGAATAATTAAGAGGAAAAAGAGAAAAAGAAGGAAATGGTGCAACAAGAGATCTTAATAATTAGCCCCAAACTTTAACTTAATAAAATGGAGCTGCACACAAAGTTTTAATCCTTGACTTTAAAAACAGGAGGAAACATTCACGGTAAAGAGCCACAAGATGACATAAATAAAGTTTTTAGAAAAAAAGAAAGAAGAAAATTGGCACAGGAACATTAAATGCTGTAGCACTGCTGTACATTTTGGACATTATAATGCACTGTAGGAATACATGTTAAAACATTAAAGTTATATATTATACAGAAGGTTGCTCAGCCACTGCACACACATTAGTGATACCATAGTATTACAGAAGAAACATTGATGACTGACCTGAAGTCTTCAGAAACTTTGGTTCGCAGCCGCTTGAGAGCTGAGACTCACCTTTGCCTGCAGCTACAGTTTACTGCTGCAGAATCAGCCCTCACATCCCCTTCACACACACCCACATGCTTATACACACACACACACACACACACACACACACACACACACACTGCATGATTGGAGGGCTTAAAAAATTTAAGTTCACGCAAGGCAGCAAATGAAAGGGCAGCTTTGACAGATACTTTGAGTCAAATTACCGCCTGTAAAATCACTTTTATTAGCCACTTTTATCTTTATAGATGCTACAAATCCAGATCTTAGTGTGTTAAGCTGTAATCAAATAATGAAATCATTCTGTAGACCACTTTACATCACTGTTTGATTCAGTGTGACACCTCATTTCCCTTCTGTCTTGGTTCTTAAACTGATTTAAAATGATCGAAGAGTAAAGTTGTATTTTTGTATAAAAACCTGTGACTAAGGGTAATCTGGTGTGGCTGCTTTACGAAGTAACACCTGCTTCTCGGCAACTTCACCTTTAAGATATTTATTCTAAACACATGCAAATAACTGAGCCTTAAAACCTTCACTGGACATCTGTTAGTACAGAGTGCCAAAGACGACTCAAATTATCTTAAAACACGCCAGATGTCCTGGCAGGAGAAAATCCCTGACTGATTGAACTTGGTCATGTGTTTAATGGAGCAACAGCACTGCCTACAGGTTTAATACAGCATAGCAGGTAATTCCACTTTGACTTGATGATGATTTTATTAGATGTAATGATTTTGATCAACAGTCCTTTTGAATATTTCTGCTAAACCTCTCTAATCTCAGTTCATTTAACTATTTTCTGGATTTCTTTAATTTTTGTCAAAAAGAAGCAAAAAAGCTGATAAACACAGAAGAACTGACCAGGTTTATTTATTCAATCATTCACAATTTTTTTCACATTAATTCCATCTTTCTGTCAGATACACAAGAACAGAAATTTCAGACCAAATAAAAACACTGATCTTGATCTTGAGATAGTGTAATATTCAAGATAATACAAAGTGATGCAAGTAGATTATACACAAGTGAACACACATAAATACAAAGAAGTGACACCAATGAGTTGCTTGTCTTTGTCCTGGGTCCATATGTAGTTGTGCAGCTGCAGAAACCCCCTCACATGTTAAAGTATTGCAGTAAAATTTCCCACTGTCTAAATATGACTAAAAAAATATTTTCTTCTTACACAATGAGGATGGGTAGAAAAGTTTGTTTTTCCAGATGTGACAGTTGGATAATGATGCATGCAAAGTTCACAGAGAAGTCCTGCTTTGGTTGTGACTGCAGGACTGTCTCTTCCCCTGAAGAGAGCGCTGTTGCTCTTCTGCAACAGACGAACAAACTTCTAGTGTGGAATTTCCTCCTTGGGCCACTTTTACCACCATCAGAAGTTATCTTCATCGTAATTTTAAATCTGTCAACGTAACATAGAGGTGAATGCATATACAGTTGTAAATAATGCACATGACATTTTGAGCTAAACAAGTAAGAATTTTTCAAATGAATGCTGCAGGGAATCTTGATTTAAACACACAGAATCGCTCAGTCTAAAAGCATGCTCATATATTAGTCACATAACAACACGATAAAAGCTGTGAGTTAATGATGAAGACCAGACCTGCTGCTCACCTTCGTCGTTAATTCCAAAACACACCGATGACGTAGGTGCAGACGCCTTGCAGTGACCTCCAGCAGTACCGCCGAGCTATCCTGCGGGCATTGCTCTCCACAGGGGATGTATCTGGTTGTGGGGTGGTGGTCTGCATCATCAGTGTTACTTCAGTGGCTTGTGTGGAAACCTCATTTGTCAGAACTGGCTCTGTGGTTGTAGGCGATGGAGGTCTTGCAGACTGTGCTGCTAGTCTTGCTCCTGATGCTGCTCCTACTCTTGTCCTTGCAGGCGCCTCTGGCCGTGATCGGGAGAAGGAAGAAGATGCAAAGACCATTTGAGACTCATCAATTGCCTTCCTGCACATATGAGGTTTGATCTCCCTCGGCCCGTTGCAGGCATTGCGGAGCTTTCTGAGGTCCCACATCATCTGGACAAAGTAGTGACGAGGGTCGTTGCTGTAGGAGCGGCATGTGTTAGGCTTGCCCAAATAGTCACACCAGTAGGCGCCCTTGTTGCCCAGGCATGACAGCCTTAGCCTGGTATAGTCTCCTTGACCAGTGATGATCATGGTGCACAAGTCATGTGCCTTGGTGTTGAATCTGATGGGCTCATCCCAGATGTTTTGTCTCCTGCTGCCGTCGCTCTGACCCTCAGCCAGCCAGAGGCAGCAGGCGAGCATTAGGAGAGCACTGGCCTGGGTCCACATGGTGTCAAACAGATGCTGCGTAGAAGAGGAGGAGAGTGAAACTGCTCAAGCTGAGGGCCCATCCTGCTATTTATTGGCTCAGCAGACAAAGAGGGTATTCAGGTTACAGGAAAAAGGAGTCAGACTAATCGGAACTGGCAGAGGAGGTGGAGGAGAGCAGGGCAACATCAGTTATGGCTGTCTGAAGGAAGCAAAGGCAACATGAGAAGTTGTGTGATGTGTGTACATCAGTGATGCTCATGTATATCCAGCTGTTTTCTATTAAGAGTATAAACTGTCACATAAAAAAATGCATTTAATAGAACCATTTCTGACATAATTATGTCTCAATAGTGTTAATTGAGTCCCACACACCCTGTAGTTTTTGATCATCTCGTGTCTGCTGAGTGTTTAATTAAAAAGAAAATTAAAAATGTGGCATGTCTGAGAGGAAACTCGTCTAAACAAGCTGCCTGAAGCCCTCAAGTTCTTGCTTGTTTTAAAAGGCAGTGGAGCTCACAAACATGCAGCGAAGCCTATCATTTACCTGCAAACATAAACACAATTAGACTGCAAAACCACAAAGAAACGTGAGCAGGAGTCACTCACACATGACCAACAGAGTTCAGCGTGGAGGGAGGTCATTAAGTAGTTCCTGGACCAATTAAGAAAGAACAAGAACTGTCTGTACAAGACCGGAGGGGTCTGCATGGTTATTGGGCTGGATAGTGTGGGGTGGGGTTGGACTTGTCTGAAGTGGCTTTATTCTCATGCACATCTGGAGAAAAGGGCCCCATTGTGAGTAATGAGGGACAAGTAGTGCACGTCAGGAAGGGATTTAGCTTCACTAATTGGAGTGGAACGATTGTAGGTTCTTTGAATTTATCTGAACACAGAGAACACTGTGTGAAAAGCTCTGTTTTGTAGAGACAATCAGTTAACTCCGCTCTGAAATGTAGAGTTTCATGTTTGTTTTATTGGTAGCTTTTTGCTTTTGCAATTTTGAGATTCTTAATTTGCACTCCTTTTTTGCTAAACACAAAATCACTGCACTCTTTTTTTCACTCTCCTACCCGTTGAGCTTTTTGTGTTCCCTTGAGATTACGACATATTCACTCGCACACTTTATGTGGAGTAAATCCCAGTCTGTAAATGTTTTGCATGCTGTCCACTGTTGTGAATGATATTCAATTCAATACAAATTCAGCACGAGCTGATAGAGAAGAGAGAGACTAAAACTAAAAGGACAAGACACATTTTAAAGACAAAATCTGTGTCTATATGGAACTCTGATAATAGATTAATAAATAAGTTATGAAGCCATTAAAAATTTAAAACATCTATAGCACAGCGGGATTTTAAGATTTTCTTTGCTTGCTCTCAATTTGTGATTTTTAATTTATTTGTTTATTTTTTGACAGTTAACACTCATGCGTATTATTTTCTCTACAGTAAGTTTAAGTGCATTTTGCTTAGGCACTGACGCTCCTGCTGGTACTGTTGGTGTATAAGCTAAAGATAAATTGTACACAAAGTAATGGACATCTTGTACAGAATCTCACGTTTCCACACAGGGGGATTTTTGAAAAAAACAAAAAAAAAAAAAACAAAAACAGTAAAAGAAATTATGCTGAACCACTGGTTCTGTTTTTGGTTTTTTGTACTCATCTGTCTCCTATACAAGACTATTTAGAAGTAGGAATGAGATGGCATGTGGTTTGGCTGCTGGTGTTTATTCACATACTGTTTGGTGCCTGAGAACCTCAGAATGAACCTTATGGAAGGAGATAATCATCTCCTGTGGAAAATTGCTGACCAGTAACGCAATCAAGTGGCTTCTGGCCGGCTGTGGCAGCACCACATAAGAATGTGCAGTTATATGTTAAAGTCTTAAAATAGCCTACACACCAAATGCAAGATGTCTCATGTTATATGTCATTCATTTTGCATAAAAGGCATCAACAATTATTGTATTAATTGTCAGTACCACGCTATTTTAATTTATATTGCATAATTTCTATTCTTGCCATGAGTTCTATGCTGTTTTTCTTTTTTTGCCGTTGCCACAATAACAAAACCCTTAAATGTATCTCTCATTTAAATTTAATTTAATTATCCAAAGCATGTTACCAAAAAACGGGCCGGCCATTCCTGTTGCTACCATGTTTTTACAATGACAGGACATGTAGGTTACATAAATCCTACGTTTTCCCCAAATTAACTATATCCATGAGATATCACATTTGTTTACATTTTGTCCATTTTCAATAAACATTACAGAAAGTACCTGAAAATGCGTCAACATTAGTTAAAAAGAGGGTTTGTGTCAAAATTCTCCTTCACGCTAATATTTGAGCTAGAAAGGCAGCACTTGTAAGGAACTATTTTTCAAGGCGTAATAACTTTCGTCTCAATGACCCCCTCTCTCTCTCGCTCAGTGATTTTTGACCAAATAAACACAGACATTCTGGTTAGAAGGGTGAATTACCTATACCTAGCAACTTTTATGTGTCCTGTAATGTTTCTATATCCTGTTTCAGTATGAATGCCAGTGAATGGGGTTGAAAAATGCGGTCTGAGAAGTAAAAATATGGTTGAATTTCGACAATAACATTTGTAGAAGATAGGGGCGATCTCTGCTGATGCTGAGAAGTCAAAAATAGACTGGTATGGTCCTTTAGGCTGAAAAAAGAGTGACAATATAATTGAATTTCAAACTTTATTCACAATTTTTACACTCTCTTTTGGCGCCATGAGTGCCCAACTCTGGAGCATCACAGTTCAAACCATTCACCTCTGTATCAGTCCTGATGTCCACCCAGGGTTCGGATACACGATATCTAGTTTAAGCACTTAGTAAGATCATACTGTTTTTCTCCTATGATGGGTCACACATCCAGACTGTAGCAGACAAGAAAACTAATGATAGTCGTGTCAAAGTGAACACACGGATACTTCAAAAATGTCCATCTTAACAACAAAGTTGGAATTAAAACAAAACCATTATTGTCTAATCTTTTGCCAACTAGCCATTTTGAATTTACATCACAGTAAAATTTCAACAACTGGCAAATCATGTGCGGCACAATGCTTATGAATACTATAACAACATGTATCGCAGTATACAGTACTGTTTTTGTTGTAATATAGTATATAATATATGAGCTACTGTACTTAGAACAATACAGTTAGCTTTGTAGCTGTAGCTCTTGGCTAACTAGCCCACACAATATTAAAGAGGATTTCTTTGTCCAGCCTGAAGTTATTAAACCTGTTGGCTTTTCTTCTTTTGATTAAAAAAACGACTTAGTTTTTGTGATGTAAATTTCAAAAAAGGTTTTAAAAAGGGAATTTAAAATATTTTCTGTAGTTTTCAAAGCGAATTAGTTGATTTTGTTTGACGAAAGTGACGCAACTTTAATGCTAATAGTAGGTATTTATAAAACTGGCATTGCAGTCATTTTAAAATTGTGTCAACTCTGATAAAACGGCTGCGAAGAACTTTCTTTTTTGATTTTGACAGCCCCTGTGGATGAAAGTGGTACGACCATTATCATGTGATTTGACTAGGGCATGCATTTATTATGGAGGGAAGTGAAAGATGAAACTCAATTCAATATAATTTTTCCTTTCCTTAACAGTTTTTTAGAGGACGCACAGAGATCAGGTAAAGCACTGTATTTATATTTGTGGCCATGTCAGATCAATCATTGTTTTATGATGATGATGACACAAATTTAAAGGCTATATGGATAACATTTAGCCTGCATGTAGAAGACGAGTATTTTTAAAAAATAATACATACATAGAGTTTTTAGAAAAGTGTCTTTATAGTTGTGTGTGAAGTTTGATTGAAGTGATGAAGTAAATCACATTTGTCTATTTGACATTATTGTCAGTGAAACATCGCTTTTTCTTTGATTGTTTCTCACTATTAGGGAGCAAATTTGGCAAAGCGTGTAAATACTGTAGACCTGACTTCGACTTGCTGTCAGGTTTCCATTTGTGTCTCATTTCACTGTCTGAATTCCTTACTGTACCACAAAAATTCGCTACTTGAGCGACAAACAGGCAACCGCTCGTGGGTTTGCGTGCGCTGACAGTGGGGAGGGATACAGTAGTGCGACATCTAGTGGTGGAGTTGGCGAAAAGTTGTCTGCAAGACCTTTAACCTTCTTTTAGTAACACTGCTGTTCATACACCTAGGTGACATTATATTGCAGCTTACAGGTTTAGTTGCCTGTTATAATGATTTTGTTGGGCTAAAGCTATTTTCAGCATTACCAGCCAGCGACTTTCAGATTGAGACCTGGTGGTTTAGAAAGAGCCAGTCTTCTCACTGATGGTTTTGTTTGGTTATGAAGGTTTTCAGTATTAAATCTAAACAGTTTTATGACCAGGTAAAAGTTCCTTGTAGTGTATTTAAATTAGGTTAGGCTATTGTTAGGGGTGTAACAATACAGCTATTGTATTAATGCATCGATTTATATTGCTACGATCAAACTACATCAATAGGTCGACGACAAATCGTCTTTCTAGTGTGAATTGTATTTATCTAAAATCATTTTTCAAAGCAAAAATTGTATCGATTCTAAGAATTAGTGCCTTGAATTTAGTGCATCATTGTTATCTGAATGTATTTTTTGCACTTACTACGGTAAATAATTGTAAATGTTACTCCAGTTAGTTCTCCAACGACATACATATTGCGTCAGCAGTGTCGTTTCAGATAATGGCGGATCATGCCATCAGGAGAACAAAGAACGAGAGATTTTCAGTTGGTGTTCACGGTCCGCACAGATTGAATAGAGGCCTTGTGCTGAATGTTTGTGTAGTTCAGTGTATCAAGCTTCTCCTGTGTTGTACCTCCTCTACCACTGCATAAAAATAGGGGTTTTCTTTTCCTCCATTTTTGGCAAAAAAAAAGGTTACTATATTGATTTCTAGTCACTGAATTGTATCACATCGTATTGCTCTAAATGAGACCATATCGTTCTTGTATTGCATCGCCAACCATGTATCCTTATACACATTGTATCATTGGTAAAATGTATCGTTACACCCCTCGCTACTGTGAAGACTTATAATTGGTCCTATGAGGTAGCCCTGCTACTGCTAGCAGTCACACAAATTAGCTAGACGTGTATAATTAAGTTAGGATGGACATTATTTTTTCACAGTGTGCATCAACACCATCAACAGTGTGAACCAAAAAGCAGTCTACTGGTTTTCTACTATTTGATTGACAGCGCTCACTCGTCCCATGAATGGATTGTCTCATTTTTCTCTATCATTGCTTCACTGACAGCAGCTGCAAATCTAACCTGTAAACATGGAGGCGAGTGGGTGGGAGGTGGGAGGACACGTTAGTGATAGAGTTCAGCATATTCCTCAGCCAACATCATCAAGTAATACAAAATAAAAAATAGCTCTTGAATACATTCACTCGTTCAGTAATCTTAAATGTATCCATAGCTACTCCGGGGCTTTAAAAAGCAGGTAAAATAAGCACATCATTTACAGACCACTAAAGACCTGAGACCTACTGTAAAAAAACAACAAAACAATTTGGCTTGAGAAAGTTTTTCTCCACTTTAAAAGTTTCACCACTACGAAAGCCAGAAAGATCTCATTAAAATGTTAGCGAGCTCATCTGATAGCTTAAGTTATTAATCAGTTCATCACCTATGAAACAATCTACAAGCCGGACACTTTATCCATAGTTTGTCGTATTTAAAATATGCTCTGTCTGACTTAATCACGTTAATTAAAGGGAAAATCCACCCAAATCACTTACACTGTTCATAAAACTGTATTTGGCGATGATATATTTGATTAATGTTGTTTAGTGGCTATTGATGATACTATGATATATAATATGGTTGTCTGACCACTGTAATCGGTGATTTTTCTTAACTTATTAATTTTTCAGGTGTCAAAACTGTTCAAACTAGTTAACCTGTGCGGGGAAATTTTCTTTGGTTAATTGTCTTACCAAACAGTGACATATACAGTATAACCTTTGAGAAACACTTTTCTTAAATGCAGTCAGAATTTCGATTAAGAAATCAGACTAAACAAAAGCGAAACAAACATATTGTTATCAGCTTTGATAATAAGTTTGTCTCACCCTCATTTTTTTTTGTTTTTTTTTGTTAAAACTAATTTCAAGACTGTTTAAAGGCATTCTGGGGTGTGTAGGACATGTGGAACTGTCGCAGGTTAAGGATAAATTGGTTTGATAAAAGGAGTACATTTTTAACGCCACATCATAAAATCTGTTCTTTTACACATTTAATGTCTCAGGTGATTTTTAACAGTGTAAGTGTGTCTGCAGGTGGATTTTTCCTGTGAGACGGAGCACATCTGTCAGAAAGCCAGAGTGACTCATATTTGTACATCTAAAAGGCAACCAGTCTTGCAGTTCTTCTAAAACCAGTCAAATTCTGGATGTTTTGTAATATTGTAAACAGTTTTTTAAGAAATCATGCTAAATGTCTTCATATGAATCACAAAAAGCCACCTAAGAACAACTTTTTTCTGTATTTTTATCGCTTTGTTCCGATCCTCCAGCTCTCAGACATCAAGGTGCTGCACAGTCACCATCATGCTGCTTGTGATGAATGTGATCCATCCGCTCGCTTGCAGAGCAGGAGAAACAGCTCGCCACGACCTTCCAGTGACCTTTCAGCCACTGTCTTCTCACGCACAAACAAGTACATTAAATGAATAGGCAGATCGG
>JAPZDX010000025.1:22469068-22481060 GCA_029783625.1 Naso annulatus | reverse complement strand
CACCTAGCAGCCGTTTTCTTTATCAAATTTTAAGTCACACAAAAAACTAAAAAACTTTTTTGTTTCAATGGGTTGGAGCAAAATATACCCCATCCGTTCAAGTAAACACAACCTGTAAGTGTGCCTGGATTACAGAGAGTTAACGGTCCTATAAACTAGGCCAGGTACCTTGCAATAAATTTCAATAAGTGATCATTTTCCCTCTAGTGCAAATTTGCTTCCTATCTAGGACAGTGTCTGAAATATTTGCACTTAAATGTTTACTCAGCACTGTTTACATAACATTAGATATAGCCTTTACTCGTTCCTTACTGGATAAAATCACAATGTACAGGGTCAAATCTACCAACAAATGACGCCAACAGGTGTTCAACCAAAATCTATGACACACTTCAGAATTTTGAGTGCAGCACATTCAGTACGCTGCAACTGCAAATTATTTTCTCATTTTATTTTTGATTTTAGGTTAATCAAATATCTGTATATCTTTTGTACTGCAGACGAATGTAACAAGAGTTTTAAGTATGTCACAATGCTTAACTCAATAATTGGGAAAACGATTGTATGACTGAAAGTAATTATTAATTGCAACTGATGCTGGACGATTTGGACAAAAGATGACATATTTTTGTCAAAATACCACAATCCTGATACTGCAAAAAAATATTATTGAGATGACTACTGGTGCCTTCACAAAATACTGACACAATTTTTAATTTTATATGTTGACTAAGTTGATAAAAGTTAATATTAGAACAGTTGGGCAAGTTCAGAAAATGTTGTCATTTCACAGCAAGGAAACCAGGAAAAGACATCAATTTATCCACATCACGATAAAACAATATGCATAATAAAAGATGTCTAACATAATACTGTTAGGCTATAATATCTTTAAATTGCACAACCCGAGTTGAGGCCCAGCTGTTGTGACACCTCACCTGTAGTGTTGATAACTAGTCAAACCCTTGCCCTTTGTCCTGCAGTCACCTCTCAAACACTAATGAAAGTGATGAGTCCCAGATTCAGGCTATTTTCAAACATGCTGCCTCTGTGGTTTTTAAATTGAATCACATACTTTGATAACTGAGATCACATGAGAAAAATCTTCAAAACCTGGCACTGAAGAAGATGCACGTTGGGAAAATTTGCTTAAAAACATAGCTGCAATGATTAATAGATTCTTGAAATAGTTGTGAACTAATTTTCAGTCAATCAACTGATCATTTACTCAATTAATAAATTGTTCCAGCCCTAATCCTAAGTTTCTGTGGTCATGTTTTGTCAGAACAACTATCACTGTGACTCTAAGTACTGCAGACTCACCAGTTTAGAAAATACAATTTAAATTTTTGAAAGGTTTGCAGACTTTCTTATTGCCATAGGATATGACGGGTCACAGAATTGATTACGTCTGAAAAGAACGGTTTATGGCTGTCATCAGACAGGATGTGTTGGAAACTGTATTTCTTGACACGTTTGCTAACTGTGCTGCCAAACTTTAAGGAGGTAATATTAGCGGACGCAGTTAATGCAGCTGTGCAGACTAACTGTGGACATTATTACAGCAGCTTGGTAGTGACAGACGTCCAGCACTAGTTCCAAAGAATGAACATACTGTGTCAGTCAATAAGTTGCTTTCACGGCGGGTTTTAGTTATGGATGGTTTGAGTGCGCATTAAGTCAGGACAGTTCATTATTAGCTAGCTAGTAATCAAGCTAACACTAACTATAATTCTAGACGGAGCTTTTACATTACAGCAACTACTGAGGCGTTTGTATTTCAAGAAGATTAAAACTTATTGTGGTTACTGTTGGAATATTACATTTATAAGGCGACAACACTAACAATGCTAACGTAAACAGTTAGCAAACTGAAATGGTAATACGTTAAAGACGTGTAACGTTTATTAGCCGTAACGTGTAACGTCAGTTGGGGGAATTCGTTTACCTGCTGAGGTCTCCGGTGGCTCCCTCCTGACAACACTTATGTCGTAAAAGCCCAACGTTTCTGGCAGCTCCGGTGTTATACTGATTTTACCCGACTTGTGCAAGTCATCCCACGGTCGTTTCTGTCGTTTCTTTAGCTCAATTTCTGCTTCTTTCTCCTCTGACAGCTCGGTCCCCGACAAGTCCGCCATCTTTACTTTGGCCTCCGTCACTGCCCCCGCGTCGCCCCGTGCAACGTCATCACAATGTAGGTACAAACCACGTCATAATGATGAACGGTACCAGGTGGATTTGGAGATTACTTTGGGACTTATTTACAGATTTTACCCAGCTTTTATAAATTTAAAAAACAAAAAAGGTGTTTACAAGCATTCTGCCGTTGAATCCCATGCAACTGTTCCTGGTTTTGTGAGCATTTTTGAAATAACTAGCTTTTATCCGAAGCCATACTGTTGAGTGAATAGTTTTATTACTATGTAATTACAATTGGAACATTACAGAAAAACATGCATTAGACCTACAGTATGGACAACTTTGAATTTTTCATGAGTTGTTTGAATATGGCACAAATAGCAATGCAAACATATTAACATGTTTGTGAACGTTTAATATGCTCATAAAAAAAACTGAAAAATGACCATACTAATGACAATATAGTGTAACATTAAAACTGTTGTGTTACGGTGTGTGTGCGGGGGACGACGACGACTAAATTGTAGAAACTGTATTGATAGAATTGAATTGAATGTGTTGCAATACTTACAAAGCTCCACTTGGTGCCGCCAAAGCTCCATCAAATCGTCCTGAATTGAAAGTTTACCCGACAACAGTCCCAACTCCTCTTACTGACCTGTCTGACTTACTGTGCTGTGTAGTACATACAGTTTTTATTCCAAGTTTTACTTCACTCACTACCAAAAAAAAGCTCTGAATTGGGGAGGTATTCAGATTACGGATTATTTCATCTTGGATTAAAGCTGATTATCCTCTCATAGGTTAACCTGATCCAACTCCGCTTTGGTCTGAACATTTGTAAGACTTTGTGGTGCTTAATTTATGAAGTTTGAGAGTTTTCATCAAACGCTGTGGCCTTGATGAAGCATTATAGACTGTCCAGTCTGCCCAAAATTTCACATACTCATAATTATGTCCTAAAATAATCTACATTTAAAGCAGGAGTCATACACACTGCACCACCTACAGGCAAGATATGGTAAGTGTGTGTGGAAATCAACGTGATTTACTGTATGTACATGAGTGTAAGGCATCTTTTACAGTTCATATACAAGAATATATGGCATAATTAGTGTGTGTTCTTTAGCGCCACGTAGTGGACACAGGAAGTGACATTAAATGCCTTCATGCTATCAAAAAGCACTGTGATGTCAGTTTAGTGCCTAGAAATGGTGCCCTCACTGCAGCGCACTTCATATGGCACAAGGGTGCAAGTGCCCTTTCAATGCTGCTTGCAGCTTTTATCTCTGCTTGTTTCACAATAATTTCTCCCATAACGGGATCATTAAATGTTTGCAGAAAATGGCAGCTTTGGAAAAAAAAATCTTGTGTTTCACAGGAAGAGATCGATGCCAAAACAAAACGCTTATGTTCGATCACTGCATCATTTTGTGTTGTTATATCTCGTTACAGGCAAATTGACTATCTAGCAAGAACAAGGAGAATGTTGCACAGAACAAAATATAACTTCAGAAACGACTAAACTTTTAACAGCTGCACCCTGTTTTCTGTTACACCTTCTCTTTTTGAAGTAAAACAACAAATTAAATCGTCTCAATGCAGCACCCTGCAGCTGTTCAGGAGCTCTTGTCTATATAACACTTTCTTTTAGCTATCTTGAAAGAGACAAAATGACCTTTTCCAGGTTGTAGTGAGATTTTTTTTTGTCAGCTTAACTTCTCAATGACTTATCAAACTAATAACAAGTAATAGGTAAAAGGAAATATCCAAATAAACAGACGCTACATGCACACAACGCACGTAACTCAACCAAAATGCAGCTTCTTTGTAAGCACAGTTTATTGGCACACATAATGGTAAAGCATACATACCAGACATCAGATATGACACTGAACACCTCTGCTATATAATGTACAAATGGTGTCTAATAATACTAGGCTCAAACATATTTAGAAACGTGTTAGCTTCCTTACAAATGCACAAATAAATACCCATAAGATCCAATTGTATAAAGACATCTGTCGCTGTCTTCTTGCCCATTTTCAAACAAAAGTCCAACAAAAGAGATTAGGGATATAATATCAATTCAATTAAAGATTAAAGAACAATTGTGAACACAAATACAGGGATCTCAAGCTATTTCTGTGGGGTGGATGGGATTTTACCTGTGCGTTGCTTTTGAAAATTCAGCACTGTTTTCTTCCCGCGTCACAGAATGTACAAGAAATATGATTATGTGACGGTTTGTCGACTCTGTGGCTTTGGTTCTGCACTAGCTAAAGAGGATGGGAAACTTTAGAGGGTTTGAGGCAAACCAGTGTCCATCCAAACCACCCTACAGAAATCTGAACCTCCTGTACAAAACGAAACAGCTGCCATATCCAAACTGGTTTCAGTGGCTGATGTACAGTGGACAAAATAGATTCCACCTCTATTTACAGAGCTACAAACCTTGTAACAGTGTTCCCAAACTGATGAACCCAAAAGGAAAATCAGACTGATGTGTTTTTAAAAAGTACATATATCAAACAAAATAAAAGTCCTATAAAATCATGCAGGAAAAGGCTTTAGTATCAGTTTGGGAGTAGGTCGTTAAAGGGAAAGAAGTCCAATTTTCCAGGAGGGAGGGAAAAAAAAAAATCAACAATAATGCAACAATGCATGTCGGCAAAGTTCACGTACTGATCGGCAGAATTACAATGTGATTGCAACAGATTCTGAGAGAAGCAAAATACCAATAGACTACGAACACAATCAAACTGGTTTGCATGAAATCACAATCTGTGACGACCGCAGCAAAGTGGAAAAAAAACAATCCGAGGACACAATTTTTCCCTCGTCTGAACGGAGTCCATAGCGGTAGAGAACTTTTCTTTCCACTTAATTGGAAATGAAAATAAACAGCAACAGCAGAAACAAACCAACAGCCAATTGAATTTCCAATAAAAATGAAATCGCCTCAAACAGTGTTCCATTTGTCTCCAATGTGGTGAGATCCTTCCGTTGCCTCTGTTGGCTGCTAAAAAAAACTCGCCTTCCTCACATTGAGTTTGCCATTTTTTTTGAGACATTTTATTTGCAGTTTTTAATCTTCTTTCCACTGTCAGCATGACAACCTGCGATCTGCCAGTAAACCAATCACAGCTGACGTGTTCCACCAGACTAGAGGTTTGTGTCGGAGGGTCCAAGGAAGAGAATTTGATGTGCAGTTTTCTTCTGCATTCTTGAAAAAAAGTCCAGACGCCTTAATATTTTTACATTATAGCTGCATACGACTCGTATGCATTTGTTGTCTTTGACATGTGGATATTGCTGTGCAGCGCTGCCAGTTCTCAGTGTTCTCCAAGATGATTCAGAGAAGAAGAAAATATCCAGAACGGATATATTTTGGCTGGACATGCCAGTGGTGAGTTTGCAGATGGGGGTTCTGATTCAGTACAATGTTATGAGGCGAAGAAGGGGAGAAGGTTTCAAAGTCCAGTCCACATGGAGCCAAGGATCTGTTGTTTTCTTCTTCTTCTTCTTCTTCTCTTGCTTTACTGTGAGGGCTGGGGTGCTGTGCTCTCAGGCTTGCTGTCCTGAGCAGCAGGGGGTTTGCTGCTCCAGGGGGCGTTGTTGCCCAGAGCCGGGGAGCTGTTGAAGTCGTCCTCGTCGTCGAGGCCATTGGTGGCATCGTACTGCGTGTTCTCAAGACGAGTGATCAGACGCTCATCTTCGTCGCCAAACTCACCGCCCATCAGGGTCGGCTCGCCAACAACCATCACGTCCTGGAGAGAGGCAGGGACAAGGAGAGTAAATTAACAAACTGAAGAAAAAGACATACAAATCCTTTTGTTTGAGGGTGCACACTTAAGGTCCCACCATGTTACTCCACAGGCTGCTAATGCATTTTGACTGCTGGCATTGAGATACAATAGTATTGTTTTTGTGGGGGGTTTTTTCAGAGAAAACACAAGGAAATCTTGATTTTTTTTGTGTGTGAATATCTGAATTTTATTAATTTATGCAACACAATTTTGAATGAATTTGATTATTGAATTTTGACTTTGATTTTTTTTTTTTTTTTGGTATAAATGTAACACTGTTCCCTGTAACATTCAGCCCTGAAAGGCCTCTCATTCATCCTTTAAAATGTATTTCTCAGTCATAACCGGGCTACATAAACAGGAATACTTTACAGTTAAAAAAAAAAATCTTTTTAAGTCACATTTTCAAAACAAAACACTTCTGTTGCTTGCCTCGCTCTTTGCTAAACCTAATTTTTCGGTCAGTTTTTAAAACAGTCTCTTTAAACTCATTTTAAAAACTGCTCTACAAATATAATCATGTCTTACACCAGCACCTGAGATGTTCTTTAGTTTAATGCAGGAATGTCTAAATTTAGCCTCAAGGTGACTCAGAGTCAACATGCTAATGTAGGTAATAAACAGCCAGAGGAGAAAAATTAATGCATATCTGGTATCATATCAATGCACCATCTTGCATTACTTCAAATAAATAAATATTCATGTTGTCTGTTTACAGCTTATTAAAATGGAGGGTTAAAAACACGGCAAGGACACAGAGACAAACATGTACAAGACACTTTCAGTAACTAATATGTTTATGCGTCCCAGCTGAGTTGGAACGATGAGAGGTGTGTATTTTCCTGCTTCCACACAGACCACTTGCTTCTGATGGAGTAACAGCAGGAGTGTGTGTGTGTGTTTGGGACAGACGCTGGTGTGTCCAGTGATTCCCCCTCCATACAGTCGACCCCTCTCGAAGCACTCTGCAAATGAAACCCTCCTGCACAGCAAGCGGATTCCCTGAGCGCTCTGTGCCCGCCCCAATCAATACTCATCATGTAAGACATATTTCACAGAGATGGCCCTCTCGCAGCAGGTCAAAGCAGGGAAGGAGAGAGATTTATCTGTTATCCACGACTATCTGTGACTGTCGGGATGTGAAGGAATCCCAATGATTCTTTGGGAGTAGGTGTGCTTGTTTGATTCCGTCTTTCAGGGCAAATTCTCCTGCACTTCATGGACAAAGTGAATCAGATTCTGTTGACAAATAATCACTGGGGTGTAATTTGTGAATTCAAACACTGATCGATAAGCTTGAATCATGGCCACGTTTCTTTGAGTGTGCTAACTCTGTGAATCTCCTCTCCCGGTGACTGGCTAAGCGCCTTTCTGCTGGCGAGCCCCAGCACCACCCAGCGTAACCCGGGAAGAAGCTGTACAGTTAAATGGAGCACACGCTTCACTGGCCATGTGTGTCAACGCTGCCTGACTAGGGAGATCTCCCCCTCCTCAGCCATCCCCTTACACACAGACACGTTCATACACACACACACACACACACACACACACACACAGAGCACAGACAAACATGCACTGGCACACAAACCCAGATTATCTTACTGTATAATCACATCTTAACACTCAAACACACACTTGAACACAAACACACAAACACACTTCAGCACAAACTTGGTGAACAATATGTGTTTTAAAAAACACACGCATAAATGCTCATGCAGGAGCACACACAGTACGCAAAAAGTTAAACAAGCATGCACACAACAAACACACACGATCACACCCAGCTACCATTCATTCAAACATACAAATAAAAGAAGACACCTTAACAGCCACACACACACACACACACACACACATACACACACACACACACACACACACACACACGAGGAGCACGAATGGGAAGAGGCAGTTTATTTATCCAAGCTATCCCCAAAACCCCCCTAGCGACCACTTCTACACCCCACTATGCCTTAATCAGGCTAATTAATTTAGGTGAGCTTTTCAACTAAATGACAATATCCACACTGATTTGTCAATTTGCATAGCTAATTAAGTCATTAGCTAAAAACGTGGTGATTGCCAACAAGCCTTGCATTCACCATCTGTTCCTGTGAGGAGGCCTGTCAACCTACCTCTGGCCATTTTTGGGCCCAAAAAAATCCCTCAGACGATAACAGCTGGTGGCTAGTCTGAGACTGGGTAGTGCTAATTGTGAGCTAATTAATGCTGTCTATTCATCCCGTTAAGAGTTAGCTTCCGCGCTAGGTAACAGTGAGGCCTTGAATGGCCTCGGTCCCATTAGCATATTTATATATTAGCGGTGAGAAGCTCGGAGGGCGTTTTGCTCCTCGGGCCTCCAAGAAAATAAGTGGGGATTTAAAGAAGACATAGTGGGGTTGTGACGACCAATAAGCAGCCAAAGAACAAATTTTTGCTTGAAGCAGCAAAGAAAATAAAAGTTGACACTCACAGACCTCGAAGTTTACCAGCACTTCATTATTTCTGCATTCTGATTGAGAGAAAGGTTACAAATCTTTGGTATAAAATTTGTTTTTTTTATTGCTAGGAAGTTTATTCATTTGTACTTTTACTTTTAACTTTGTGTTGATGTCATAAAATACAACTCTGAAGAATCAGACTGGTGAGGATTTGTCCTTGTCAATAAATTCTTTGCAATCATCAAAACTATTACTGTGTGTGTTGGTCTCAATGCTTTCAAACTTTCAAAGCCTGTCTGTGGCAGACAAGCACATTTGTTCCTACTGAAGACAGATCTTGAAAAAAAAAAACAAAAAACAAAACGAAAAACCAATAACAACAACAAAAAAAAGCTGTTCACAAGTTTTAAAGGACCATACTAGTACGTCATTTCCCTTCGTCAACGTAATTTTTCCAACTAGAACTTTATCTAAGAGATGTGGAGTTTGTTTACATTTTGTCCATATTCAATAAAGGTTACAGAAAGTACCTAAAAATGTGTACGTTAATTAAAAGGAAAAAACACAAAACGTCTGTGTCAAAATCCTTCTACATGCTAATATTCAAGCTAAGAAGGCAGCACTTGTAAGGAACTAGTTTTTCAGGTGTAATGACTCTTCTCCACGGCTCCCCTCTCTCTATCTCTCTCTCTCTCTCTCGCTCAGTGATTTTTGACCATATAAACACAGATGTTCTCTTTAGAAGGATGAATTACCTATAACTAGCAACTTTCACATATTCTACAGTGTTTCTATACCCTGTTTCAACATAAATGTCAGTGAATGGGCTTTAAAAATGCAGGTATACACATGGTCCAGTTTTAACAACATTTGTAGAAGATAGGCTAATGGTGAAAAGTCAGAAATAGATGGCATGGTCCTATGAGGAGCCAGGGCAAATTCATAAAACTGCTGGTCTGTGTAGTTTTAGTCAGGAGTGAACTGTGAATTTGTATTGAATAATCAAATTAATATATTGATACACATTACACAGTCTACGAGGCATAAACTGCAATGCCCTGTTTGTATTAAATGCAGGAACATGTTTCCCATGCAGCAGTGTGGCTCACTTATGTGTTATTACTGGCAACAATGAAGCTTTATGACAGACAAAAAAAGCTTTGGAAACACAGACAATAATTGTTTGTAGGATCGTTTAAATTGTTGGTTATGTTTTTTTATTTTGTTGACAATAACGAGTCAGAAAAAATAGAGAATAACCAGGCTTATTCATCAGAGATAAAATACAATTCTTTTGTCACTTCAATAAAATTACCAGAAGTAGTCACGTTTTAAAGTGTCAGGCAACTACAAAACACAAGACTTTGTCTGTACCTTTGACTTTTGATTTGAGTCATATTTGTGAAAAAGAAAATGTCAGCATGAGTTCAAGGTTTTGTTTGTGCAACTCCATTGTAACTCAATGCAGAATCTTGTGAAAGTAATTCTCAAATTGTCCTCCATCTTTCCACTATTTAATATTTCGTGAATGGATATTTAACAATGGGTACAGTCCATAATATGTTTTTTTCTTGCTTTAAATACAAAAAGTGAAACTGAATTAAAGCAGAAAGAATAACTGTGCAAAACTTGCTGCCAAAGGCTGAATATTATATTCATGCCACTAGAGGTCAGTGTTGCACATCCTATGAGTGCCCCCCTCCCAGCAAACCCACCACCCCACCTTTCCTCCCCCACACCTTCCCTCCTCCAGCCGCTGTTAACCCCCCCTCTCCCCTTGCGAGGGTCCACTCCTTATTGTCATTGGGCTCACGTAGGCTTGTGCTCAGCCACAAACGAACAACTTCTCAGACAAAGACAGCAGGCGCGCAACATATGTAACCAGCATGTTACCAGCCACGCTGCCAGTCTTTAAGAGGCGTGAGAATGCAAGGCATGAGTGGTATGGGTGGTGCATGTGTGCGTGAGTGTGTGTGTGTGTGTGTGGGAAGGGGACTGTGGGAGGGGGCAATGATGGTGTACTGTGTGTGCATGTGACAGAGGAAGGGACTGGGGGTGGACAGTGTATACAGATATCGGCGATAATGAGAGCTGGCACGCAGCCAAACTGCCTTCGAGAGAGAAAACAATTGCACACACAGAGTGTATGTGTGCGCGTGATGTACATTATATATGTGTGAGATGGAGAAAAGGAGGGGGAAGAAGAGAGGGAGGACAACAAATCCCAAAAGATGATGAGACAGGTAACCACTGGACAGAAAATAAAGAGACAGTACAGTTTGTGTATGTATGTGTGTGTGTGTGTGTGTGTTGGCGAGAGAAAGAGGGATTCTCATTTAGAGAATTAAGTTTTTCAGTGTTATGTGCCAAGCAGATGAACAAACCCCAACCTGGCTGCAAACTCCATCCAGTTTACAAATTATTCCCTTAAATTGGACACGTAAAACTACAACAACTTCTACAATGTCCTGATACTTAACCCTGTCTCTCATAAAATGTGTTTATATATTGTTTATGTAAATTTACAACAGCAAGTATGTGTTAAAGGAAATTTAATCAACATAATGTGGAAACAATGTCAATCAACATCTTCGCCAAGTTGCAAAACATGTTCACTGACAATATATTATTTTGCTGTTGATTTGACAGTATCTATTCTTGCAATATTAAACATTATGTGCAAAATTTCTGGTCAGATTCAGGCTCACAAAGCACTCAGTTAGGAAAAGATTGGGTCTTTAAATATTAAAAAAGTCTCAGGACTCTGGTCTCCAGTCTTAAAGCACTCTGTCACTTCTGAGATAGCAGGGAAACACAATAAAGAAAGAAATTCTGTTTTCTTTTAGAACAAATTGGGTAAAACAATCAGTAGTATATTAACACCATTCCTGAATGGATATACTGCACACACTATGAGCATAGACGAGCACCAGCACTCTTAAATTTCCCATTAAGCAGAATAACCTCTCTGTACAAATGGACATAAACATTTGATGCCAACCTGCAACTCTTCGGCGTGCGGTTTTGTATCAGCGCACTTTTAGCTGCACTAGAAAGAGCTGTACTCAAAATCACCGGAGTGCTGCACCAGTGTGGCTACAGAATGGTAAATTAGATGCTGTGGTGTAAATACAATACAGCATGTGTGTAACGAGCGGCACACTGAACAGGTGGAAAAATAGAGTCCCTGCACACACACACACACACACACACACACAACACGCTCACAGCAGCATCGAATCCTCAAGGGGAGTTTCGGTCATGCGGTGTGATACTCAGCTGTTTGAGAGGCCGTTTAACCCCAAACTGTGTCAAGAGGGCTGTTATGGAGACATGTAGCAAAATCAGATGTTCACACCCTGAAACTCTGTATGCATATGAGTCACAGGGCCAGATTTCCCCAAAACTGTCTTTATCCATGTTACTTTTTCTTTGAAGCAATATTTTAGTGAGAAACTATTTTTTGTGTATCACTTACTCAACTCACATTAGCTGCTTTTGTTGGCAGTCTATGGAAATGAAGTTTCAAATCATCAAAACCATCAATTAGCGTCCACCCAAAAATCTCAAAAGCTTCATGTAGTATATTGTGATATGGAA
>JAPZDX010000025.1:22451148-22461395 GCA_029783625.1 Naso annulatus | reverse complement strand
ATTTGTTGACTAGGTTTGGAGGTTTTTATAAAATAACAGCAGGAATTACAGCAGATCTGTTTTAACATGATGGATATTCAGCTGTTCACCAGTCCTGGGTTTCAGACTAGTCATTCAAACAACCAAACATTCAGCTGCTTACGCCAAATTACCCTACATGAACACAGTAATGTTGTGCTGTTTCCTGTGTTAGGACGGCAGTGTTTTGATGCCATGCAGCTCGAGGTAAAGTGAACATCCCTGTAGCAGACTAATCCCTTGTTCTCCTCTGATAGTTCCCTCCTGACACAGTAATATCCCTCCCCAGCTCAGCCAACAAGCCCTGGCTCTCAGCCTGAAAACAAGAGCTATTTTCAGGCTGAATAGTAGGAAGCCGGCAGCTCCAATACATGGAAAAGCTTAAATACTCC
This sequence comes from Naso annulatus, assembly GCA_029783625.1. Classification (NCBI taxonomy): domain Eukaryota; kingdom Metazoa; phylum Chordata; class Actinopteri; order Acanthuriformes; family Acanthuridae; genus Naso; species Naso annulatus. Next base: position 22,460,985 of record JAPZDX010000025.1, on the reverse strand, counting down.
AAATGAAAAAAAAAAGAATGTGTGTGTGAGAGAGAGTGAGAGTGAGAGAAAGGCCGGTTGTAACCCTTTGGCCAGGAAACTGTCAGTCTCTTTTGGACGGAGTGATAAATGCTGGGAAAGGCCTTTTCCAGAGCACTTTATTATCAACTTAATGTAAGGAAAGGGTGTATTTTACTTTGACATAACATTGGATAACAGTGGTGGAAAATATAATTTGCAAAGAGTGTGACGTAATTTAAAACACAGTGCACAGCAGTGGCTCCAACCTGCAGATCACGACCCCCAGAAGGGGTCGCAAGATAAATCTACATGAATGAGATCATTTTGGTTGATAGAAAGAAAGAAAATTTGAAATTTTGCTATAAAAATGTGTCATTTTAGACTGTTTAGTAATCTTTGCTTTGATCTTTTAAAATATTGTAAGTTTTATCTATCTATTGTATTTAAATTTGGCGGTGTACTTCGGGAAATCACACTATTCAGCAGTTTAATCAGTGAAAAGTAACAAGCAAAGAGGGTCAAGAACCACCTCTTACAGGACACAATAAAACTTCAATAACACACTAGATCTGTACCTTCAGCTTCTACTTCTGTCGTCATAATGCTCTTTAAAACGGACAATTCTGGTTCACTTACAGACTTAAAATGTAAATTCAATAATCTAAATATCTAACTTTGGACTAGCAAAATTATGTGATGTTTTCATTATAACTGAAATAAAAGAAAACCTCAGAACAAGGTTAGATTCTTCATTAATAGGAACAAGTTTTGTGGCATTTAAAATAAAACCACATTGTGCTCTGGGAAAGTCAGCCAACGTCTAATTTAGCAAACTCGCTCAGATTTATGTGAAGTAGTTCAGATTCCGGTCAGTGACGCAATGCGAGTCATTTCAACAAACTGAGTTGGTCTTCAAAAGCACAGCTGGGAATATTTAGACACAAACAACTTCACCTCGTCCATGAAACGCATGTTGTCAGAACAGAAAACAAGCCATGATCCGGTTTGCTCAGTACTGACCATTTGAATCTCCAAAAAAGGGAAAGAGCAGAAACCAAATCTTTAGTGTGTAATTACAGAAACTCTTTCAGTAGCATTACAGTTGCTTTCTGTATAGAAAATCATTGTTATATGAAAACAAAAACATCCACCCTGCTCCCTCTCTGCCTCTCTGTGTGTCTTTCTTCCCTCAGTTATTATAAGCAGCAGAGGTGCCGTTCCCCGATTCGTGCGCCATTTCACAATTATGAGTCTCAACAGGGAGCGTTCATTAATGTTATGCTAATTTTCTGTATCCAATTAATTCTTCTCTCTCCCGCTCGCTCTTGTTCTCCCATTTGGAAATCGTAGCTGTCAGTCAACGGTGGCGTCGGAAAAACACAAACAAAACCCTGTGAAATAATCACTAATGTATTCAGCCGGCTTATACTTCCTATTTCCGTAAATTACATTGCTGCGGTCAGGTAGAAGAACACGTATATGCAGGGAGTAAAGAAGAAAGAGGTGCTTATTTTTTGTTTTGATGCCATGAAATTAAACACTCAGCTTTCAGAAATGTCTGAGAGTCATAAAACGTGTTCAGCGCATAAATATCTGTGAAATGAAACTTAAGTCAAACTCAGTGAATTTACCTGGAAATGTGTACAGCAGGTAATCTAATCATGCCAAGGAGGATATTAAATATGACAAAGCATGAATATTCTACATAATATAAAACATCTTTTTGCTGTCTAGACACATTAGTATAAGAGATGTAGTTAGGAAATATGAGCAACATGAATTACTTCACTTAAAAATGGACAAGAATTGTTCCTCCGTGTGCATTAAAGTTAGAACAAAAACAAAATCAGAATGACAGTCATAGACATTGTCACACACACACACACAGACATACACAGAAGCACACACACTTACCCTGAGGTAGTTGAGGGTGAAGTTGGTCAAGCCCATGCGAGTGATGTTTTTGGACAGTTGCTCCAGCACCTGAGGGTCTTGTGCCTAAAGTCATCAGCAGAGAAAAGACAATGAAGAACAAAATGCATGTATGAGCTGTAAGCTGCACCGTCAAGCTATATTTTGTTATGTTTGCATTCAACTGACTATGAACAAACTAATTATCTACACGCAATTAGGCTAATTGGCATTCATCAGATATGCACAATCAACACATTCACACCCTCAAGTCATAAATGCAACTACTTAACATTGTTATTGTGGTGCCATACAGCTCAATAGAAGCATTCAGGCCTTCATTTCACACTAATGTCAAACTGTGGGCTAATTAATCAACATTACTTTGTCATTCCATTTAAATTTCCACACATTTTCAATTTCATTTTCAATTTGACGATGTTGCTCAGTGCATGTGTGCAGGGTTTGTGCAGCAGGGAAAATTAGTTTAACAAGTTTAAGTTGTTGAAAAACTGCAGACATTAAGCCACCAGACCATTTCATATATTGTGCTTTTTTCTGTGAAGCATAAACAGCTACAGCCTGAAGTGGTCCAGCAGAAAGTTTCATCAGTAACAGAGACAGAGAACTGACCAGCATCTTCAAATGTGTTTGAAAAGTCTGAACTGAATAAATTGACCGTAAAATAGAAAACTCGTGGAAAGCCTGCGATCATTAAATATGTGTAGTACATGTAAGAGTAAAATATTTATATTAAATAGTGAGGCCCAACCGATATATCGGTTTGCCGATCTTATTGGCTGACATCGGCCTATTGCAGATATATAGGAATCGGTAACAATGTTCTCTGATATGTGCTGATATTGAAACTGTTTTTTAATGCCAGAAAGAATGCTGGGACATCTATTTAAGAATGGGTAATTACGTTATTTGTCCAACAGAGGGCAGTCTGTTGTAAGTAAAGTGTTTACTGTTAAGTGCACTGATGTTTAAAATTAAGTTTGTTAAAATGTAAGATGTCCTGCCTCCATTACATGTCTTTGTCACAAGTATATTGTGGATATTTTTAAGGATATTTTATGTATACAATATTGTCCAGTATATCGGATATCTGTGTTTTCTTGTTCCCTAATATCGATATCTGCATGGGCCCTGAGAATCCAATATTAGGCGGGCCATAATGTGATGAGAAATAGTGTTTTAAGTGGGCCAGTACACAATGGTACGCAGTACCCCAACTTCTTTAACATTGGATAAATGGGAAAAAGCAAAGGAATAAAAAATAGATGGTTGCTGGTGTGATTCCAAAAGGGCACGAAGAGACCGTGAACCGGAGTGAAAAACGTAGAAGAGTCAAAAATGACACAGCTCTCTGTCAATCAGATACTATCGAGGCAGAAAACTAAAATATTTCGTTTAACAAAATAATTTTGTAAAAAATTATCTTTATCTTCTAGTAGCCTATCTTTTATTTACTGTACAAATTCAGAATGTATTATCTGTTGATTTGTCAAAATGAACCAGGTGAATAAGGGGAGTACCAGCATTTATTTTCTTCCAATTCAAGCACTGATTCGAAGAATTGTATGAGTACAACAATTACACTGAATAAGAACAAAGAAAAACTTGGGAAAGGCATAGATAGCAATAATAGGATGACATCTTATTGAGAAAGAAATATATATATCTCATGAAGCTATGTGATAATTCACTGAGCTTGTTTGCTGCTCCAAGAATAAGCATTCAAATAAAAAAAAGCTGTAGGTATTGACAGAGCAAAACACAGCCCAGACTGAGGAGCAGCAGTGAGCATACTTGCATTCAGCGCCTCATGAAAAATGCATAATTCTATCTCCAGTCGCATCTCTGTGTGGAGAAAAGTCAAGAGGGAAGCGAGGGAGTTCTTCTGTACCGTCAGCAGACCAACATGAGTGACAGCAGAATTGAACTAGTGTGCATTATTGGCAGAGCATCCGAATCTAAACTACTTCACTCATCAAGTAGAATTAGACTAAACGTACTGTAAAGGAATTTGTCTTGGCAGCACTGGTGCAGTCATGTAGCAACAGTTTGTAAAGGGGCACGAGTAAATACTGACACATATGCTGCAGGGACGACACAGACACTCAGTTCAAGAGGCCAAAGAGACAAACTACAGAGTACAAACAATGAAAACACATTCAGAATTTAATGGCAAGGGTGCAAAATAAGTTGTTTAAATAGTGAAGATGACAGCGAGTATCAGCATTACAAGAATTAAATCTTTACCCCAGTGCAGTACTGAGGTAAAACTTTGAGGTACTTTATGCAATCTGAGGTACCTTTATGATATGTAATACTTATGTTCCACTAGTCTACATTTAAGAATATTAATATAATAAGTAGGAACAAGTGCATTCTGCAGTTTATATTTTTTTAAACAGCTATAGTTAATTTGCATTTTAAGATATTTTACATAAAAATTATGTTCAGCTTATAAAATATGAGCCAATTTCAAGAACTTAGGTACCCAAACGCTTATGATGTGGTTAAAATGATCTCAAGTATAAAATGCTGCTTTTATACTAATTCATTAGAAAATAAAAATAATAAATATAATAACAATGTGACAAACACAGGGCCTGTTTGTCGGTATCACAATTGCTTGAGAATATATTTTTAAAAAAAATATATAGCGGAAACAGGACAAATTAAAAAGAAGTAAAAATGATCGAGTCTTTCTGAAAAAAATGTTTTTACAGTTATGTTTTTGACTTCAATATAGATGAGTCTCTGAAGGCAGCATCTAGTGGGCGTTACAGGAACTACAGAACTTTCTGGCTTTATGACTCAGCCGTGATGGTTTCTCACAATTTCACTTTGTTTTGACAGTTTTTAATTCTTTTATGACACTGAGCTGTACATACACCTCATACGCTGAGAAGACTGAAACTGACATAGTTTTGGTTTTAGGACCCAGTCCTTGTTTTAATGACAGTTCTTATTTGAGAATTTAGAAAAGTTTTCTTTTCATAAGTGCTTTCATGGACATTGATAACTTCTATATCTTGTACTTTTTGGAGTGTTTAATGGTTTCAAGCACTAGCCCGAAGTTTGACGCCTTATACAATGTATTGATAAAATGATTATAGATACATCTTGATGCATTTTCAATTTCTTTTAATAATTTTAGATCATGTAGAGTTTGTTTTAAAAAGTCAACAGCATTTATTAATGAATAATTAACGTTAAAGCATCTCACAGTCTCCTCACAGAGCAGGTGCAAGGTTTTTTAATGTGAAGCTGCAGCAGGCCAAGCATGGAGTGAGTTTAAGCTGTTGAATGCTGCAGTGTGTTGGTCAGTCGCCCTCATCTCTAACTGCTGAATTCTTCTTTGCTCCATTAATGTTTGTCACTGCCTGAAATTCATCTCACAAATGCAATTATTAAATCATTGTAATTACTATCTAAATCAAAACATGCTTGCAACCAATGCCTCTTGAGAAGATGAATGATACCTGCAGCGACTGTCCAGAAGCTGCACCGCCCTCGTAGTTAAGAGCAGCGTTTTTATTTCCTTCAACATCACGTTATTAACGTTATTGTTTCGACAATCTTGGAACCCATCGGCTGCACTCGCCGTCTGACTTCCGGCAGACAGCAGTACAGCCTCTGGGGCAAGCCCCATTATTCTTGGGCTACCATTGGAGGAGGCGAATTTCCGTTTCCGACTTCCTTCTCTGTGTGTCGCTCACTGTTTACAGTCCGACTGTTTACAGTCCAACCCGAGAATGGAGTTGAGAGACCCCATCTACCAGCGGATCTTTTCACAAGTATTCAGTTTACACGCCGTTAACAGTTAACAGTCCGCCGTTAATTATGCGGACTACAACTGGAAACCAGGGCTCTTCCGGTACCAAGATCACCCTGCCTTGCCTACAGACTCTACATTCATCGAATGTTTATAGAGACTAGGGAAATTGTAACAAGCTCTTTACATGTTATTGATTTATCAATTAAAAGAGAAAATAATCAGCAGATTATTAAAATTGACCAACAAGGCATGCCCAAAAAACATAAAACCTGACATGATGATAGCTAACATTTTGACACCAAACCATGAAAGCCTTCTGTTCTTTTTAAGCTTTCTACATGTAACCGTGAGCTGCAGGATGGGGATCATTGTTTGCATCCAAATGCTGATAGATTTTCCTGCTTTGCATGATATTACCAGCATTATTCTGCCTGCACAGCACCTTCACAGCTCAACCTCCTGTTGATCCCTGAGTTCAGTGACACAGAAACAGGGTCAAGTGTTTTTTTTTACTGAGCAGGAGCTCATTCAGGCTCTCACATCCTCCCAGTTGATTTGAGATTTGACCCGGAAACCTTTTGACCTTATTTTGCAAACAAGCTCCTCCAACATCAACACTTTTTCGATGGATGGGAGGGATGTGGGAATTGATTTTCCTGTCAGGGCTGTTAATAGCGGAGCTTCACAGGAAGTTTGGCTTCACCGCTTGAGGAATGAAGATCGAAATGGCAAAACAACTCATCAATATTCGTATATTGTCGTACGAGTGCAAAGGAGGCGCTCATCCTGACTGAGTGCTTTTAATGTAATATCTGCTACCTCTGATGGCTCTGCAGCAGCATGCTACTGAGTGGGAGATAACAATTAGGAGCCTGATTGATTTTTTCCCCTCCATCTTTGTGTTTAAGGGGTCCTAAGCGCCAGCTTATTAATGCACAGTGTTGTTCTTGAAGGCTTGCAGTCTACATCAGTTTGCGGCCACTATCGGATTTAAGCATCGATTACAGTGAGTCACAAACTACAGCTTCACTACTTTTACCTTCAGAAAGTCCTTGACCGACACCCAAGATAGCAAAACTCCTGAGCTGCTTCTGCAGAGCTGCTCACAAGTTTGAACTGTCAGTGTGTTCAGACAGTGACAGTGACAAATGTTCTGTCAGCGCTGCAGTTTTGTAAAACTGTAACAACTTGTCAAACAGCATCTGGTGTCTGATCCTCTGCTGAGGCCAAACATTCTGTCAGAGTGTCCTTAGGTAATCTGATGAAGCCGCTCAGCTTTGCAGGGACAGAAAAAAGCCAAGATGGAGAAAGTTAGAAAGAAAAGAGCTCTAATGGAAGAAAAACAACTTCTCCAACCAGATCTGTCCCTGTTAACAACCCCAGAACAAAGAATAAGTGCCTCAAAGTGCCAATAAAAACCATACGCTCACACGATCCTTCATCAATAAGCAGGTTTATAGGTTCACTAACTGGATGTGGATCTGCCTTCTAATACAAGATGGTGAAAATCTAAATCCAATAATAAACATTTGAATATCCTTTTTCAAAAATGTTGTAAATTGATTGTAACCTAACGTGTGCTGGAAATAAAACAGAATATGGGTAATGTCTTGCAAAAAAGAAGTTGGGCTAAGCTATTTAAGTTTAAACTTTTGGAAAATTATATGAAAATCATAAGAAAATATAAAATGCGTATAATGAAATGAGTATAAATTCACTGCCAGCACTAGTTCATGTCCAGAAAATTTAATAAAGTTAGATGATAAACTTTCTGTATAATCAGAATCATTCAGTTATGATGCGGAAAATTAATGTGAGAAAAAGATAACTGTAAAATTTGCTCACTGTAACAGATTTAAACTCATTTTGTGAAGTTTTTATACAAAATTCTCCCCCATAGTTGATAAATCGAGTAAGCTGCAACACTTGTACCTGCTTTCCTGAGTTTCCGGTTCCTGAACACGGAGACAATGACCAGCAGGTTCCCGATAACATCCACCACGATGGTCGTGATCAGGACGCCGGCCAGCACGGTCACCACCCAGGGGAAGGACTGGTGCTGCTGCCCTGGAGCCCCCTCCTCTCCCGCCGACGTGGAGTTGCGGGGCACCAGCGTGCCTTCCACCATGGTCAGCTCATGGTCCTCCAGGGACATCAGTTGCGGAAGGTGCCTGGGGTCGACGAGTCGCATTGGGTGGTGGTCACGGAAAATCGGTCCATTCAGCATAACGCACGGCTGTCCGGAGACGCTGGAAGTCAGTCAGAGCTGCGGCGCTGATGGAAGCTCAGTTCGTATGATGACATTATAAAGGCATTCATAGCTTTTGATTTAATTTGTTCGGCCAGGATCGTTCAAATTGTTATTAGCAAGAATTGTATCTATTTTAAAACCTTTTACTGTAAGAATACTGCAGGGAGATGAGGAAGGAATCAGGCGAGGATCTGACCCACGACAAGGTTTGCAGGCTGGAAAACTTCTCAGTGTGTCCGCGCGCCATTGAAAAGCTGCTGTGAGTCCATCTTACCAGAGGTCAAAAACTACTGACTGCTAGACTTCATGTGATGAATAAAGGATAAAATCAAAGTAAATCCTCTTTTCCAACCACCTATTTGTGCTACATATATAGTCTATACAAAAGAAGCATTATATAGGCTAGGCCCTAAGTTTAAACTTTTTTAAATAATTTAATTGTTCATATAAACGCCTGGTAAGAAGATGCTGAAGCCTCCTCAACATCCCTACTTCCCGCGTCCTTGCAGCTGTCAGGCGCACCGCGGAGCTGAGCGCAATGCGTCCAGTGGCACCAGAGCGACGCGTCCTTTATGCGCCCACGTCTCCAAACATGGCATCACATGCCATTTCAGTTTTGTCTTTGACTAGTCCAGTTGTCTGTCTGTGTAGGTTCACGCATTACCAGTGTAACCAAAACGAGAAAATACAAGCGTCAGATTATGAATTTTAGTTTTTACGCTGAAAGAAATCCTCAAAGATCTACAGTCAGATAGTGAAAACGCGATGAAATGCAAGCACGTGACACCCGGTTTGCGTACTGCGAAAAATCTGCAGATCTAAAGCCTCACAGCCTCCCAGCTTCACTTTGTGAATCAGTCCTTTTGCGCAGCTGGAGTTTTGTTTCATTCACAAATCCGCTCCGTTATTCATGATTCCCGCTTCATTCAGCTTCAGACGCCGCGCTGACTCTCAGTCTGCGGCTTTCACGCCTATTCAGGTTCTCACGTGCGGAAAACAACTTCGGCTCTGAGTCTCTGTCGATGAGGTTTACGCGCCTTATAGCACCCCTGCCCCCTCCCTCCCTCTCTCTCTCTCTCTCTCTCTCTCTCACTCTCTCTCTCTCGCTCCTGTGGTTCTGTGTAGTCGGTCTCTGTCATGTCACTGTCCGTGCGATCCAAAGATGCGCTCTCTTTACGCCCTTTCCTCTTTGTTCCTTTCTTTTTTTTTCTAATTTGCTCTCCCAATGTTTGTTCATCCTTTATTCATGTCCCTCCTCATTATTTCTCCCCCACATCTGTTCATCCTTCCAGGGGTTTCACCTGCGCGCCAAATGCTTTCATTTGATCCAGTGCGCGCAGCCTCTTATCGCCTCCTCCAGATGATGTTGCGCGAGCCCTTTCCTCATCGGGCACGCGCCTCGCGGTCTATCCTGAAGGCATCATCGGACTGTTCAAATCCCTCCGTCGCGGTGAAGAACTCTCATCCTTGATTCTCAGTGAACTGACCGATTTGTTTGCGTGTCCGTTACAGGAATGTTTCTAATCTCTCTCAACCCAGGCTGCAGTAAATTAAGGATTACCGCGGGTGTTTTTTTAGTGTGATGTTACAGCTTATCAGATTCATTATGTGTCATAATTTTCCTTAAGGTAACAGTAAACCCTGCTGAGTGCCTCGGACACGTTATGCGGCTATAAGTTAATAATATCAGAGAGGATATTTGGCCGTTGGATGCCAGCCAGTCAGATAATGGCAGATAAAAATGGCAACGCTATTATTTAAAAGTGCCCTTCACAGTTATTGCCTCTTTGAGTGGCAAGGATGAGAAAGCTCAGTTCTCAAAGCTGTGAGCTCAGATACCACAACAAACTTTCTTAATATAGCCTGTCTCTCTCTCTCTCTC
>JAPZDX010000025.1:22274637-22299449 GCA_029783625.1 Naso annulatus | reverse complement strand
AATTCAAACATTTAAAGTTGTGTGCCTTTATTATGAGGCTCAAATATGTTCTGTGGCTCCAGACAGATTTTTATGGCCAGGAAGGGGGGCTAAATGATTCTTTTGATAGTAAAAGTTACTGACACCTGATTTAGAGAAACATTTAACTTCCACTCCGTCTGTGTGAGGCTCCTTGTTGTATGTAGACACGTGTGCTGGCAGCTAAAGATAAAAGAAGGTTCATCGGATGAAAAACTTTGTGCAGCAGTTCAGCTGTCAACGACTGAAAGTAAGAGAACAACAGTCAACGCTTTCTTCATCCTGATGATAACGAGGTCAACTACAAATTACACTCCTCATTTTATAAAGAATTCTACCAGGAATGTGCACTTGCATGCAGTTTATAACTGATTGACCAATGCATTGCATTGTGCTAGAGGCTGAGCCAGATTTATTTTTGTCTGAACAATCCCATGTTTCAGTTTTCATTCTGTGAATGTAGTGCCATGGCAAAGAACGAAAATGCTGCCTTAATTTGACCGAGTGTTGAAATTAGTCTGAACATGGCCTCTGCAATAAGTCAGGAAGCAGTGAAAAATGTCCATCAGAACTTCACAAAGCAAAAGATAAAGCCTTGAAAAGCCTTTTCTAATTTTGTTCTGAAAAGAAGACATCCAGAATGAAAAGGGTTTTTTTGGTTGGCAGTGACATTAAAGAAAAGAGAAGAAGCAATCCCAGTCATTTTTTTGAGACTTAAATCAGCAAAGTTTTGTTCTTTTAGCTCGATGTACGACTTTTAGAATTAATTAATCAAACCTGGGGTAGATTCATTTTCTCTCTATGTAGCACTCTGTTAATTGATCAGCCTTTTCTGCACAAATTCAATCAGTATTTTCCTTTTACATCTTCACAAAGTGAAGTTGTCCAAAAGCTTAACATTTTGTTAAACACTGACAACAGAAATCCCCTTAAATTGCTCTTTATAATTAGTTTGTATTAACAGCATCACTGTTTTCAAACAGCTCACACTGAGCTCTTAAAGTCCTTCTTATCTCACAGAGGCTGCATGCAGGACTGAAGCTTCGGCACAACTGCTGCATTAATTTACAGAGGTCAAATGGAAAGTCTCAGCTCTGGGAAGATAGATCCAAACTAGCATCGCTCTGATTGAGCAGACGCCCGCAGAGGCGAGCAGGAGCCATATGCTTCATCCTAACACAGCAGTCGCAGTGAATGTGCATCGAGTTGACATCGCAATCTGGAGCCGCGCACGACGCCACGCAGCTTACGGGATAATAGGATGCGAAACTGGCCACATCTCGCATCTGTGTGAGCACGGTGCTGCTGACGCCGCCCATACAATGTGTCACCATCTATTACAGTCTGCAGAACACACCAGCACTCACAGACACACACACTGATTGTTCTCACTGTCCTTCTTTTGTGGAAATGCATCGCACACATAGAAAACAGACAGCTCACACAAACACACACCAATACATGCTAATAAGTGAATTTACACACTCACACACATGCAGAAGTGGACTTTCTACCACTTCACTGTGTGCATATGAGGTCTTTCAAAAACCAAAGCACACACCAAACACCCACATACTACTCTAACACAACAGCCTGCACATTCACACACACATACACACACACACACAATAAAAACGAACTCCCAGCCTGAATAACAAGACGACAAAGCTGCAGTGTGCTTTATTTCTTCCCACTCTTCCTTATTTAACATGCAGAGAATTAATTGTCTGCATGATGATGAATTACAGCACATCTCAGCAGCACCCATGTGACATATACACACGGGTTGTTTATAAGCACAGATGTGGCAACGTAATCTCCGGATTTGCAGGAATGAGAGTGTCAAGGGAGAGCTTCTTCTTATTTGCCTTAATGAATCGAGCTATAACTTCATTTTGCAGGAGCAACAACACATTTGGCACATTTACAAAACGAGTGTCAGCACATACATCATGTTTGATTATTGTGATATTTGCACATGAGGCGTGAGCATGTCTTGTTTTTCACAATTTTACTTGTTAAATATTGAAGTACAAATCTCCAGGGTGCTTGTTTTCATTCAATTTTAGCAAGATTCTTTATGCTAAGTTGTCATTATTGTGGTGTCTCTGCACTGCACATTACCAGGATGAACAAATATTATCCTTTAACTTGCTGTGTTGGGTAGCAAGGGTTAAGCAGTTTGCAGTTATGATATAAAGGTCATAGATTTAGGCTGGAAAGGCAGAGATGGAAGAAGAAGGAGACTCAGTGGGATTTTTCTCAGGCTGGATTCTGGTTGTGAATGTGACCAGTTCTCACCAGAAAACATTAGTTGTTTGTTGAAATACTAAAAATGTTCTGTGTTCACAACTTTCTGACAAGTGACCTCTGGTGGTAAAAAGAGTCAGACCTCTCTCATAAGCAAGTGCAAACTGACAGTGACAATGCATAACATCTTAGTAACAGTGGCGGACTCAGGATGTTTGAGGGGCTGGGGCAAAAATAGTAAAAGAGGCACTTGTATGTCGTGGGGCACCAGTGCAGAAAGCGTCGTTGGCACTTTATTGCATTTTGTCCACTGCAAGGGCAGCCTAGAGGGCACTTTACAACTGTTTGTCAACTGGAAGTGCACTCTGGAAGGTGCTTCATCATGTCATATTTACCATGGGGGCATTCAAGAGGGCACCTTCACAGCGTTTTTTCCAACATTAGAGCACCAAGAGGGGCTATTGCCCCCCCCTCTCCAAGTCCTCCAGTGCTTAGGAAAGAGGCATAAGAACAATGCAGACCATGGTTTACAAAGAAGCCCTTAAATAAAAAATTTTTTACCACCTGAAACTGTTTTTCACAAATGTGCAATCCCTGGCTCCATTGGTGGAAACGCAGGTCAAGTTCCCAAAAAGGTTTTCAGTCCTCGGAGAAAGTTCCTGCATGAACATTTTAATTTTGATCTTGCTTTACCAAAGCTAGGTTTTGTCAACACTAACCAAGCAGCTGTAGCTCTAAACTTGACTGTAAGGTAAGAACAAAGTTGACTGATGAGAAGACACTCAGGTCCTGTCCAGACGAAAGTGAGAAAAACAGACACATGGCTGCTTATTTTAAGCATTTCTTGGTCATGGAATGAAATAATATTCAATTTATTTTGTGTCTTAGAATAAAGACCTGATAGTTTAAAAAAGGGAAAGACTGAAGATGCAAGCAAGGAATTTAATGAATGCTAGGGATGCACAATATTATTGGGACGTTATTGATATTGACGATATTGGCTTTAAAATTAACTATTGGATATTGGCCGCCATGCTGATTTCCGTTGATATAACAGATTAAACACCCGAGTCGACGCCATGTTTCACATGTTCCCTGGGGACAGACGTTATGTTTACTCACTTTGTCTCTTATGAAACAGGTCAAATTTTCCCTGGTTGTCGGTTTTGTTGTGATTGTCTCAGGATGAGTATCATTCAGTTTTACGTAGGATATTTCTTACCTGTTTTGTTTAAAAGCAACTGTCAAAAATAAATACGACATGCTTTACATAACGTAAGTTCAAGTATTTTTCTCCTTATGCACAAGAAATGAATATTACATAATTTTAAGCATTGTATTTTATGCCTGCATTTGCCGACAGGCCAACATGGTAAGAGTCTGCATAATAATACTGTATGTAAATTCACTGCAGAAGAGACTTGATGATCTCTGCAATTAGGTGTGGGGAAAAACATATATTGGTATTGGTATTGATTTATTGGCCAAATAAGTTGTAAAATATTGGCATATTGGATATGGGCAAAAAAATCCAATATCGTGCATCCCTAATAAATATTAAAGATGCAGGGGATGAAATCAAGTCAAATACTGTACATTTTATTTATAAATTCCAAATCTCAAATTTTCTTTGAAGGGCCTTACATTCTTTACCGCATTTGACAGCCTCTAAGTAAAACAACTTCCTCCCAAAGAAATTTTTAACTAGACAAAACAAAACAAAACAAAAAAACTCAACATAAAGCATTGAAGGAGGGCTGCCTCTTCATGATGGGCATTCAAAAGAGATTTAAGATGCACATATGTGTGGAGTAGACAGAAACGCCAACACTGAAATGACAATACAGAGAAATACAGACACCATATTAGGTGGAAAGACTAGAAATTACATGAAGAAAATGGGCCCAGAAAAATGTGGTGTGACTTTCAGGCGCCTTAATATAACAGGTAGAACCTGAGCTTCACAATCTTCTCACTCCCACAAAGACCTGAAAAGAAAATAACAAACACACAAGCGTCAAAACTCAAGGGAGACACAAGAAGAGACACAAGGTGAAGCTTAGTCAGAGGAGATGAGAAAGAAGAGGAAGGTGTGGGTGGTTCAAGAAAGCTGAAACAAAGAGGAGATGATGGATCAAACAGTCCACAGACCACATCTCACAATCTCAGATGGAGTTTGCTCGTATGTCATCATGTTACCACACTGTGAAACACATGAGGGTCATTTTAGGAAAACTGATCTATGGGAGAAACCATTTTTTGTATGTGCTGTTGTGTGTGTGGACAGATGTCATTAGAATGAACAGGACTAAGTTTGGACAAAACCTCATCTGTGTTCCACATGAATACGCCCGTCTTACCAAACTGTTATTTGGTGCCTGACTTGAACATTGATCAGTCAGTGACATAATGTCAGAAACCTTGCCTAAAGATTTCATCAGGTGCACAAAACAGAAGAGAATAGAGAGTCTACACACCACCCCAAATATTTACAGAAAAACACACTTAAGAGGACATTTTGGAACAAAACTACAGAGACTATTTCTGCACTAAGAAGTCGTCTTAATACACATGAGAACATGAATGCATGTATAAATAGTGTAGTGGCATACATTCAGCAGCACGAGCAGCCTGCAGCAGAGTGTGTTAGAGTTTGAAGTCTTACAGTGTAAATAGAAAAAGGGAAATTGATATAAACAGAAATTGGGCAAAACAATAGAAAAGTGAAATAAAAACATGAATAAGTGATGACAGAATGCATAAATAACTGCGTCTGCACAACGCAAACAAGACTTCTGACGCTCTGTAAATATAGCACAACAGTTATGCATCATACAGAGCGCTGACCTGATACATGTTATTCAAACTCTTGAGTCATAACGACTCAAAGTCAAGGATATGTGTACAGTACATACAGTACATTTTCTCAAGCGCAGTATCGGTCGGCTAGTGCTATTTTTAAGCACTTGTGCTTGTATTCTCTCTTATGACTATTTTATTTTTCAACCCCTTAGCTACATTCCAGAGAAAAATATTGTACAGTTTACTCTATTACATTTATTTAACAGCTTTTACTACTTAAAAAAAAATTAATAGGTCTATTACGACTTTATAAACAGAAACTATGGTAGTTTTATAAAGGATGCATTACTAGAGATAGCTAGCTGAAATTAGCTTCACCTCAACCAGGCATTTAAGCAAAGTAGCCTGACTACCTTTAACTGACTACAACTATAACAGCTTAAAAATGGCAATTTTACAAGTAAAACATCTTAATGACTGATTGATTGCTCTTTTTATTCGGGACTGTTTTTATTTTTTATGGTGACTGAAAGTGTTTTAAAGAAAATACATTTTAAAAATTCGCTTTAGTTGTAAAAATTGCGTTTAGAGGTCATTCCTCCTTCATGATGAACACCTGGAGGTCATACAGTAGCAGTACAGTGTACAGCGCGTTTTTATTTCACCGCTCCATCAGTGAAGCACGCGCGCGCTGTATACGTGTGTGTATGTGTGTGTGTGTGAGTGAGCGGGGCAGTCATAAAGAAACCCAACTCTCTCCCTCTCTTCCCTTTCCTTCCTTCCCAGTCAAGGACAGTTCCGCTCGGCGCACGGGACTGAACCGTTCCACATCCCGCCTGTGTGCGCCTGTCATCGTTTTGTTGCTTATACTGCCTACTACGGGATATTCGCGATTGGTTCCTTCCTGCTCTCCTCCCTCCCCCTCTGCGTGATTGTATGTAAATCCGGTCGGGACTGAGCCAGTAGGTGAGGTTGGGGCTGGTGGCTCCTGCCTCGGTGGCGCACACGAGACCCGAGAGCGGCCGAGGTGAGATCGCTGCGCCGTCGGAGCTGTCCACTCTGCCGTGGTGCTGAACTCCACATCCATCCTCTTTTCTCTTCTCCGTCCTCCTGTCGGCTCTCCTGTACATTGGTGATATTTTGGGAAAGGATTAGGATTATAGGTGCAAACTTCTCCTGAGGACATCTCTGCACATCATCGGAAATATCACGACACCAGCCGTGGATTTGACCGGAGCTCAAGATTATCATTAGTTTGTTGAGAAGTGTTGCTTCCCTCCGCTCATCACTAATCTCGCTTGGATTATCCTCCTGGATGGTTTACGTCTGGACACACAGGTAAAATATGATTTGAGTGTTTTTGTGTGTTGAGTTAATTGTCAGAGCCCTTCAGATCAGAGTCCAGCCACGAAAAGTCTCCTCTCGATCCCACACAGCGACTTTAACCCTCATCATCGCTCAGGCGCCACAACTCTGGTCTAATCATCCATCGGGTCACCCTGCTTGACTCTGGAAATATCTGCCAATCTGCTGCCTGAAGCTTTTACCGTTTCAGTTTGCTTGTCAGCGCGTCCCGGAGGCTCAAATCAACTGATGTGAGAGAATATCTGAAGTTGAGATTGTAGCTGGTGTTTTTTTTTCTGCGCTCGCACTGAAGCACAAACACTTCTCCACTGTAGCACAATCAATGTTTTTAAAACGATTGGAGACGCGCCACGTTGCCCAGAGCTTTTAATTTATCCGCGTAGTACTTAGCGTGTTATTTTTTCCCCTGGCACGCTAATCCTTGAGTGACACCGTTAGCAGCAGAGGGATTATACTTTTGTTTTTCATCCTTCGCTTTGCGCCTGAATCGTTTGGCTCCATATACAAGCTCTCGTCGCGCTGAGGGATGGCCATTACTTGTGTTGTTTTTTTGCGAATTAAATTTAGGGGTCTACTTTTTTAATCGCTGCAATGGTGCCACAGATGGAGTTAAGAGCTAAACTAAAGCCAGATTAAGTTCTGCCATCGATACGAGCCAGACTTACAGCCTGCAATCCTTTCAAGAGGCCTGTGCTCAGTCCTACTGTTACTTCTGGAACAGCAGAATAACAGTTTTGACATATAATCTATCATAAATACCCTAAAATCCAACAGTCAGTACAAGAAACGTCACAGTATCTGTTAACAGTGGTGTCATGTAACTGCAAAAAAAAGGACTCAGGTTTTGTAATCAGTTACTTGTACTTTGCTTCAGTGTTTCTGTGTTGTGCATGCTGTTACTCCATTACTTTTCAGAGGAATATGTAGGTTTACCTCTTTCCTTACTTGTTACTTAACACATTATAAATAACCATGTAAAAATATGATGCATTTAACTTCCCAACAGTATATATAATAGTGAGAAGCTTCACCTTGACATTAAAATGCTGTGGCTCTTAAAAGAATCATTTTTCTGCACTGAGTACTCTTACTTTTTTTTACTTAAAGTACTATTTCTAATTCAATACAGGACTTGTAATAAAGTATTGTATTGAGTGTTTTTGCTGCTTTCATTGAAGTACTAACTAACTTGGTTGCAAGTGAATTATGGTGGCTTTTACTTTGGGCTCACTGAAAAATCAGCTGTTCCTGTTTGAGTAGATATTAATGGGCGAGGTGTCATACTTAGTCTGAATCCTGATTAGTCTGCTGACAGTGTCATTAATTTACAGTACCTGGTTAAAGAGACCAAACAGTGTGTTTGTTGATCCTTACAAATCTTTGGTAGTCTGTGAAGTGCACCTCCAGCACAATGTGACATTCTTTTGGATTCACACAGCACACAGGCACTAATGATCCCAACACATTCTTCTAATTACTGCAGCAATTTAAATTCTTATAGAGCGAATGTGATTTGCACAGAACCCGTGCAGATTGAACATACAGCCATCTGTAAGCATTTACAATCCAACTTCAGCCTCTTTATTCCCACAATGCATTCACTTTATCTGTGAGGACTCTTTGAAACAGCGAGATATTATCTGTTTCCAGTGGCGCTGCAGATGAAGGAGTGCATGTGTTTTTCAAAGCTGCACTCGCTAATTGATTCTCCACTTGAAGACATACCAGGGACTCAGTAATGTGTCATTTATATAGGCTTTATATAATATGGAATAAGTTACCAGTTTATTAGGTACCCTTGCTAATTCTAATGCAGCCTAATACAGCAGTCGTCCAATAAATCCTACCTTCATGAAGGCTATAATGTTCAGATTTTTTATTGAATCTGCTGTAGAGAGGTGCTGATTCAACTTTATGTTCTGTTAGAAGGATGTAGTGTGCAGTGCGGTTGAACTGACATGACATTATGCTGACCAGCGCCCGACCAATATGGCGTTTTTGGGTCAATGTTGATACCGATATTATATATTGCATATTCCCACAGTATGTATTCCAAATATCAGTATATCAGTGCACTGAACAGTAAATATTTTACTTTTTATTTAATAACAGACCGCCCTCTGCTGGTCAAACTTTGCAATTTCACCATTTAAAATCACTACTCCAAGCATTTTTTCCGACCTTACTGTTTTTATATCCACACATATTGGAGAACATATATACCGATATCAGCACATCTGCAATATTACCATATTTGTCAATAATATCAGCAAAACTGTGACACTGGTTGGGCCTTTTCACTGACAGATATTTTCAATGTCTAATATACTTAGATCTATGAAGGGGGAGTGAATAATAAAGATGTCTTTCTGAATAAAGTGAAGTTCAACAGTATTTTTACTGTCATGAAGGCAGAATTTATCACTGCACTGTTGTTGTATTAGGATTAATTAAGAGACTGTATTTATTTTAGCTAGGTGCATCTAATAAACCAGCCACTCAGGGTACAATGTGCAGAGTATAGCAAGGATACTTGATAAACGTGCAGGTCTTAATAAATACCAGCCTCAGCTATCAAGGGATATGGAAAGAAAGATAATACAGAGCTCATTTTCACAACAACTCCATGGGCTTTCTGCACTGAAGTGATACTGTTACACTCAGTTATGTTCAAACCACCAAGGACACCAACAAAACCAAACAGCAGGATTCAGAATACTCTCGCAGGGAAAAAAAAACATTTTGCTCCAGCGCACCAAAACCAGAGAAAGCCTTTCCACTCCCATTTTTTTCCGAGCTCAGATCCAATTAAGCCATTTAACAACAGGTAGGAGATGGTGCCAGCTGAGCAGGTAGTGTTGTTAATGGAGCTGCTCTGCTTTTCATTACAATGACTTTCTTGGAGCACCGTGGGGAGGCAAAGGCTTTTGAGTCAATAATGCTTTTCAGCAGAAGGGAGAAAAATGCAAGGAAACTGATCAAAGCATTTCAGATTTGAGAGGAAAAGCTCGGTGTGGAGGTGTGGGCGTCCAGTAATGGCAGCTGTGGTAGTAGGGGGGCACATTTGGACGATGTAGCAATAAAGCTTTATATGTTGGGCAGGAAAATTATGCTGGCACTGGAAATGGCACCGTTTAAGGGTCTTCCCAATGATTTTAGGTATCCTGGTGTCACCACAGGTTCAAAAACCCTTTACCAGTTACCCTCTGAGATGTTCTACGAGGCTTTTTAACAGAGCAAATTGGCTTTAAGAAGCATAGTCTCCTCAGAGTGTTACCTTTGTGGCTCTCTATGTAGAGTTCAGATGTATCTTCAAATTCAGCAGCACAGTTTTCAAAGTCAAGTCATGTCTGAAAGGTGCCTAACAACTCTAATGTTATGATCTTACACAAGCCCTTTCGTGGCTGCTGCACTATCTATTCTAATCTCTCTGTGTTTTCTACTGGGACACTCATGGGAGATCAAACGACTGTACTGCTACAGTCCCAGCTCTGTGGATCCCGTGGGGATCTATGCATTATGTTTATGTGTCTTTTTAACATCCACCATAATAGCATTACTGAGCTGAAATATGAACAAACCGTAATGGAAGAAGATGCCCTACTGTGCTAGAACACAGCATAAAATATGGCAATGTATGCCACATTGAAAAACCTTCTGATTTAATCATTCTTATCATACTGCTGGCCATTTTGTTAAAGCTTCTTTTGAACTTGAAAGGGTCAATTAACTTAATTTGCAACAACAAAACACTTTTACAATTGGGACTCTATTTTTTGTACCGGCGATAAGCTGGTCAGAGCGCAGGTTCAGGTGTATTGGTAAATTAGTATAGCACAAGTTGCTCTTTTCGTGGACGGACATGAACCCGGCTGCACTGAGCTCAGTAAAGATGTTTTGGTGCTTTGCAATTCTGGTGTAATTTTTGAGGTGAACTTGCACTTCCGCCGCCCAAACCAGGTCTAAGTGCCAACCAACTCAAATCCCACAGGCAGGTTAGGTGGATGTCTTCCGCATTTCATCTCACTTGCATAAATGCTAGCAATAATTTTGCAATAATAATTTTGCTAGCAATAATTTTGAATGTAACCTTCCATTTCAGTTAATTATATAAAATATTAAGAGCAGCATGGTGGCTTAGTGGTTAGCATTGTTCAGCAAGAAGGTCCTGGGTTCAAATCAAGGTCCTCTCGCCTCATGGCAAGAGGTTTCTGGGTTCGATACCGAGCTGGGGAAGGACTTTTCTGTGTGGAGTTTGTATGTTCTCCCCGTGTTTGCGTGGGTTCTTTCTCCAGCTTCCTCCCACAGTCCAACGACATGCAGGTTAATTGGTGACTCTATTTTGCCCGTAGGTGTTAATATGAGTGTAAATGGTTATTCGTCTCAATATGTCAGGCCTACAATGACCTGGTGACTTGTCCAGGGTGAATCCCACCGTCGCCCAATGTTAGCTGGACTGGCTCCATGCTCCAGCTTTGGTCTTCACTGAGAGAACCCTCCTTAAATGACTCTTTATTTATTGGAGTGGATTTTATCTTCTTCCTCTTTGACTCACAGTTACACACATTAACACTTGGGAGTTGCCCTAATGTTTTCAATGGAGCAATATGGAGAGTAAAGCACCTTTTTAATGGGACTATTGCCACTTGCATGATACTCAGCACTTGAATTCTTCCCAGCAACTCTTTGGATGGTGACTGACTGTCTTCATTCTATGACACATCAGGCTATTCACCATTTGCAGTTCAGCCACTACATTTCACAAGACAAATAAAATCCGGGCTAACATTTGTGCATGTCAAACAAATTAAAATCCAAAATCAGCTGATGAAAAGCTTTATTTCATACTCTCAGAATCTGAATGTCAAATCTTTCAAAACGTTTTGATGAACCAATTGTTTCATGTTTCATCTCTTAATAAATCAGCCCCAATCCGCCTTGACGATAACACTTCCAACGCTGCGTTCCCCTCTTCCTTCCCTCCTCTTCCTACTCGCAGCTGTAACCGCTGCCAACTCCTATTTGTGCCTCTAAATCTGTCTCTGTTGTTTCTCTCCTCAATACGTGCAGTCTTTATTGTGCAGCAGACCCACACGTATTGAGATATGTGATCCTGCTGCCATGTTAAAGAGGCGCTACCTCCTGACATCCGTATGTCTCCTGGCAAGGAGGGGTTTGTTTGAAGATGTGAAGACCTGTTTCATCTATTGTGCACATTGCAAGTCTCATTTGTATGAGTCAACTGTTGCTGAAGGCGTGCAAACAAACGGAAAGTCTCTTTTTTTTTATCACAATGAGCAGTTACAGATGAGAACAGTTGTGATGTAATTTAGATTATTAGCTCGTGTCAACTTGCTGTTATGATGTATGTGAATGTAACTGTGTGTGCAGTGAAGTCAGATATTTCTTTTTCTTTGCTTGGAGGATCAATCTAAGGCAACAGAATGAGGCTCTGTTTCCTGACTTTACAAACAGCTCTAGATTTCTGAAGCATGACCTTCACCACTCCATGTTTTGATTGCACTGCAAGTGGATTGTTAAATTGTCATTGTCATAACCCATTTCATCGTACAGCGCAGCAGAACAAGGCTTTTGTGGCTACTTTTCAGGCCAAGACCCGGTGAAATATTGAGACGCCACTCGCTGTGTCTCTGTGCTCTCTGGCAGATGGTCAGACTATTGTAGAAGTTGCACAAACCTTAAGGGTGAGGGTCAACAGGTTCTGGGTTTATGTGCTAATCCTGTCAGTGGGCAGCAAGCAGGCTGATGGGAAGTGTGTCTGAAGTCTTTGTAAAATATGTTTCAGTGGGTGGGGGCGTTGGCGATGCTGGCCAAGGCTTAATGGGAGATGTCACAGTCTGTCTGTGGGATAATAGTGTTGTTGTTTGCTGTTTGTTGGAAGTGTATGACACTTGGGTAGGCGGTTGTTTGGGTGGTCTGGCTGTGTGTTGCGTTTTTAATGGCATCATAGGTACAGGTTTGCTGTTCAGTGCCACAGTGGCCAAGTGTGACGGCATTGTTCTGGGCACAGTACAGTAGATCAGATCAGTGCGATTATGTAATGATTGCTAACAATGGCCGAGCCAAAGAGCCTCAGCCAGGCTTTTTCCTGCAGAGTTGTAGCGACAGCCTGTACCTCATGACATTTGGAATGGCCTATAAATTAAATGGCTTGAGAAGAAAAGTCAAGGTCTTTCCTGCCGCTGCCTCGTACGTGGAGACTCCTGATCATAAATGATTATAATGCGGATCATATAATGCCCAAGTCCCCACTGTCAAACCTTTGTCATAAAGAACTTATGGGTGCAGTGGCTGCAGCAAAACACCCCAAATCCTCTACTGTGCACAGCAACTGCAAATATTTCATATGTTGTGATGCTCACTCATGCGCTTAATTTTTAATTATTGTGGCTTTTGGATGAATTCAAGGCTACATTTGGACTTTATAATACACAGTAGGCTGTTTATAATTCTCAGATGTCGAGCCAAGCTAGACAGAAATCCTGTGAATGACAAAAAGATACATTAGAAACACTTCATTTTCTCACTGGGTGGTTATTCTGAGCTGGGATGAATAATGGGCCCCCTCTCTGAGGATGAATTAGTTCAAATTTTCATACAGTCCAAACTGGCAGCTGGGTGCTGGTCATAGTGTGCTGTCCTGCATGTCTCAGAGGACAGCTCGGCTAGATCAAAGCAAATTATGCTCTTTGTGAAAACCCAAGCAGTCGTTAGAATTAAATATGGAGTTTCACCATTTCCCTGCAAAATGAAGTAGATTGTAGCTACTTGTAAAGTTAATTTCATTCACTTTTGTTTTTTGTTTTTTAACCTTAAACTGTCTATTTGAAAATTATGTAAATATTGCTAAACTGAACTTTAATTCAGTTTAAGAAAAAGTTATGGAAAAAATGTAAGAAAAAATTTTTTTAAATCTCAATACCAAATTCATGCAATAGTTGTTCTAAGGCTTCAGTTGTGTCACATGATCTGCCTCCTCAGATCCTGCTTGTCCAGCTTGGAGCTGTAGATGCTGAAAAGTCCGTTTTTATGAGCATTTTAAAGGATCATTTGACATTTTGGAGAAAACACTTACTGCTCTCTTTCCAAAAAACTGAATGAAAAGAAATCGTTGTTGAAACTTATGTGTCTATGGTTAAGGTCTGGTTAGGTTTAGGCACAAAAAGCTCTGGGTTAGGGTCAAGTAAGGATCATTTTTGGCCTAAAATATATTATTTTTTATCACAAACACAGCTGAAAAATGTCCCAACTTCTATCTGATAAAAACTGTTGACCTGGATGTTGGTTCAAACGCTGCTCCGCTGCTTTGCAGCACAAACCCATCCTCCCAACTGTCTGACGACAAATGCTGGGCCCTATCTTCCATCTGGTGCAAATGTGGCGCACGGCGCAGCACAAGTGTCATTGCTATTTTCCAGCCGATGCAGCTGTCATTTTAATGCCCAGCGCCCACGTCGTCTAAATAGCAAATGTACTTGCGCGCATCTGTGCACCGATGGAGTGTTGGTCTTAAAAAAGGTGTAGTCAGGCGTAATTCCAGTGCATTGCTTCCTTGTGACACCAGAAAGAGTTTGCATTACTGACTGACAAATATTCTGGCGCAGTGTTATTGTTGTTGTTGTCTTGTTATTTACAGAGCGCACTGTTTGGATACGTGTACACAGGCGCTTTCACACATTCTGTTTGTGACACATGGGGATACGCAGCTAAACTCCTCTTGATAAGTTAAATAGCCCATCAAGTTAGTTACTGTATGCAGTGAAGCTTTATATATCGTTCTACCTCTTTCAGCTTTCAGCCACTGTTCTGGTGACGCCAGAGCATGAGGAAAGTCTCCTCCTACGCCTGTCTCACCTCAGGGAGCTTCGCTAAATGACTGATGCTCCTGTAGATGATCTGCTCGTGTGCTTTCATCTCGCGCACCCCCGTGTGCAAAAGCGTCTGAATCTGTGGTAGACGGTCTCCGCCATCTTAAAAAAATGCGCCTTCGTCCAAGTGCACCTGGCTCTTTAAAGGGATGAGAGAGGACACACTGATTGGTTTACTCCTTGTTATACCCAAAACATACCTATGATTGATTAAAGGAGTAAATCCATCCCCTTTGCGCCATGTGCCCCGCTTTGCACCCAGATTATGTGGCCCATTAACTCATATGGGCCAGCATTTAATATGAACTGCGTCGCCGTGAAATTCATTGTTAAAACGTTATTATGTTACATCCATACAGTACAAATTATACATATCGGTTCTTTGTAGAAGCATACAATGCCAACATTTTGTGTAGCAACTGGGCTTCACGTCTGTACAGTAAATATGAAATCTACACTGACAGGGGTGGAACACAGCTTTGCTATATTCGGAGGATTTTAATACTTAAGTTTGGATGGAGCCATCATATCTGTCCAAATAGTTTAACTGGCTTTAAAGTCTAGATTGCACGTCATTTCTTGACCATTTTACTAGAGTATTAGAAAGAAGTCAGTCAGTAAAATTTTAAATCATTCATGTCCAATGAGTTTAAATAGAAGCAGATTAAGTTATCTACTGTAGGTTGCGAAACACACTTTGTCTTCATGTCATGTGTTATATTTATAGCTTTTCATCTCGCAGCGAACAGATCATTGTGAAGCTTTGAGAGAATGTGAACATGTGAAATTGACAATGACTCATCCTGTCTGTAAGCTTAGAAAATAACGTTTGAGTCTTTTCAGGATCCCGCAGCCAGTCTTAGTTGTTACTAAAAGCCCACAGTCCATAAAACAGAATATCTATTGTCCTGCTGAGAACAAAGCAGGCAGCGGAGTCAGAAACACATCAGAGGCTCATTAACGTTTCAGTGATTGACCAGCTGAACTCTGGTTACCCTCGCAACTTTCTTAGTGTTTCTTGCTGCTGTAAATCCTTTGGCCTCTTTGTATGCGCCATCACACAGTTTACATCACCGTGATTCAAACAGAAGCCCTCTCATTTCATATATACTGTATGAGAATCATGTGAGACTTACATGAGATGCAGGTCATCTCATGAAGTAAAAAACCTGCCTGGTTTTGTTTCTAATGCTGCTGAATTCTGGTGAAGGGCCTTTTTTTTCTGAGTGAGAGGATCATTGAAATTCTGCATTTGATTTCAAAAGTTTCTCTGCCTAGATTCAGACTGCCTGCCAGGATTTATAACAGATTAACTTTGAAAGTGATTTAGCTCTCGGCTTCTGCAGCAGCTACCAGTGCAGAAAAATAACATTTTCTCACCCACTACTGTGACTCTTACAGGCTCATATTCCCACATTCACTAAATACGCCAAACATGCTAAATATGAGCTGTTTGTGTGACCTGAGAAGTGGCAGCGAAATGTATCATAACTTAATTAGAGGTCTGCGCATAGAAAAAGATGATTGACAGTCACGTAGGCATAAATATAGTGGAGCCCCAGCACTATACTGTATAATCAAAGAAACATACCAAGCAATAAATGCATTCCCAGGGTGCCTTTGTGACGTTTCTCCCTCAGTGGTAAAAAACAGCCATGCAGCACAGGGGATTTAGTGGCGAGACACAATGCGTCGGCATAAGTTCAAAGCTCAGTGTAATCACATTTTATGCGTTTGGATGGATATCTGAATGAAGCAGATAACAGCCTCATAAAACGGATGGGGGATAATGAATTATGTCATCACAACAATGCAGCCAACGAATTTACACAAGGGCCTATCTCCTTCTTTATCTGTTATCTGGTGGCAAGGGGATGCACTGCTGTTATCCGCTTGGCATTTGGAGTCATGCATCCCGTCTAATGAGTCGGTGATATCGGAGCGCTGGTATCCAGCAGGGTTCAGAAGCCGGGCTGGAGACGCCAAGTTGAGTCTGTGAAGTCCAGTAATAGTGAGGGTTCACACATCCTGAGAAATCTGAACTAATTATGTAGCGTGGCTCAGAAATGTTGGGACTGAGCTGTGATCGATTGAATTTTTTAATGATGTGGCCAGTTTTTAGAACGTTCTTTTCTGATTTTATGAAGTTCTTTTTTGCTGTTTTCAAAGAAACTTAAAGAAAACAAATAACAAATCTTATTGCATGCATACTTTTGACCTTTTTCGGTTGATGCCAGTAAGGTGATGAATATCAAGCTTCGGGTTTGTTGTTTTGTTAGGTTGGCCACTATTCTGTAAAGGCTTCAGATTTTTTTTTTTTTTTTTTTTAATTATAATATCTAAATGTTATTTCAAAGGCAAGGCAAGTTTATTTATATGGCACCATTTATACACAATGTCTGTCTTAATACTGTGAAACCGTATTGTTGTTGTTGCAATGTTTGTTTTAATGTTGTGAAATCTTGTTATTGTTGCTGCTGAAGATGTTGTTTTGTGATAATGTTTTGTTTTATGATTGTTTTTTGTGTGTTTGCTTGTTTGTTTTATACTACAGTGTTAGATTCCTCGTCTTAGCAGAGATGTTCTCTGTTTCCTGCCCAGGGGACTACAGATGAAAATTAGCTTGTAGCTAACTCTGGTACAGCTAAGAGCTGTGTACTGTCTGTCAAATAAACAAACAAATAAACAAGGGAATTCAAAGTGCTTTAAAAGGCATAGAAAACACATTCAAAATTAGACATCAAGAAAATATTAAGATTGCATTTAAAAGATAATAAAAGCAAAATGCAACAAATAATAATTAAAAGTTTGATTGAAATAGCATTTAAAAGACAATTAAAAACAAGTAAAGGTACATTTGCAAGGGATTTTGCAAGTAAAACTGTTACTTTTGTCTGGCAGCATTCACAAAAACCCGGCTTATAACCACAGAGGTACAGAAAAACTAACTACAAACTACCAAAGAAGAAGCAGCCAAGATAAATCAATACAAAATGAAATATTAAAGATGCTATAAATAAATAAAGTGAATATTTATACCAAACCTACATAAAGGAAGGCACATACGTACACAAACCTCCACATCTCGACCACATGAACATGCTTGAATCGATGCATTTTAAGAATTTATATGTGCCTCATAGTGGCACAAGACAGTTCAGGCAAGGCGAGCATCACAGTGTTGCATCGTTTTTAGTATGAACTGAAGAAACTTGGATTCATCGAATATAATTATTTTTTAACTGAGCCTCATGTGGCAGCCAACAGGACTGAAAAATCAAGGTGAAAACTGCAGTTCCTCAACTGCATGCATGCTCACTTTTTGTTGATTCTAGCG
Source organism: Naso annulatus (assembly GCA_029783625.1). Classification (NCBI taxonomy): domain Eukaryota; kingdom Metazoa; phylum Chordata; class Actinopteri; order Acanthuriformes; family Acanthuridae; genus Naso; species Naso annulatus. The sequence continues at coordinate 22,281,788 of JAPZDX010000025.1, read as the reverse complement.
CCCCCTTTGGACAAAAGCCATAGTGACACAGTGCCTACTGTCATAAGGATATTAGCTAGCGTGTGTCAGGCAGGCAGAACTCAGCATAACACCGGCGATGCGTGCATTTGTTTTGGAAGTGAGTGAAAGAAAGAATGCAGGATGGATCGTGATGAGGTAATACATTTATATGTGACTGAGAAATGAGTTATAAGCCAGTTGTATTGCAATAATGTCCCCTGAGACCGATTACCTCTATTTTCTGTCGGCTAACATTACGCAGTCATTTGCATTAACATTACATGCGAAGGTGCAAACTAACAGCCGTAGGCATAGAATATAATTACGTTATTGCCATTGCACAGAGCAACAAAATTAGAAAAAAGAAAAAAAAGGTTCCTCTGAGTTCACGGGGAATCTGACCCAATGACGGGCATTAATAGTAACTGCATGAAAACAGCAGTCTTCTCGCTGAGGGTCTCGTTTGCTTTTACAGGAAATTTATGATCATCAGAGGAATCACGAGACTGTTTCATAAATACTTAAAAGTTCATTGTAGCCAATTTAAGTAGCTATAAACTGTAACTTAGTACTATTTTTCGGTAACTTGCACAACACTGCTTACCACAGGTATTGACCGAGACTCTCACTTTCTCCCTGCCATGTTTGAGAAAGGCACACAAAAAGGCAGGCTTTGTGTAACTGTGTAAAACCACAGAGTTGTTATAGGGGACTGCTGCATGGCACGTACACAGACATGGTTTGCAGTTAAAACTCTACATGACATTGAGCTCTTTCCTTAGTTAATCCTCATTGCACAGCGTCACCATATTTCCATGGTCACGTCATGATATGATTTTGCTGTAGACGCCTGACCTGAACCTGTCAGGACATGACAGAAAGCTGCTCAACAGAAAAAAAAGATTCACAAGTTATATTGCTGCTAGTTCAGTGAGAATGGAATGATCTCTCAGCCACAAATCCTGCCTGCTGTGTGCACTGAGGCGCCAGGCCGAGCCAGAAGGATCGCTGCTGCGATTCATTTTTTTCCCCTGAATATTGTGAATTTGATAATTTGCTGATTATCAAGTTTCTGATGTCAGGAGTATACTTCTTATGCCAGCTAGATTTGCTGAGCAGGAGTGCATTTTCCAGCATCGCCATGCTTCACAACACACAGTCACACCTGAGAGCTGCCCTGAACAGCCACAGTTTTCATCTACTCGCCACTGAGCGGCCCCACAGGAGCAACTGGGGGTTAAGTGCACCTTAACGGTGGGTAATGAGGTAGTGACAAGTCATTCAGTCAGTCAAGTTCATCCATTGTTATTACAGTGGAGTCTTAATTTTGACTCTGTCTTGAATCAAACTGCTTTATTATCAACTCTCACATGTTACAGCCTCCCTTAAAACACTTCAATTATTCCAATTTGGAAGAAATTACTGAATAATCTCATCTTTCACCTGGATTTAAAGACAGTTTAATCTAGACTGAAATGAAAAGACAAAAAGGATTAAATGCAAAGTAGTTTTATTTATTTTTGACTTCTCACCATCAGCAGAGATCTCCTGCATCCTCTACAAATGTTGTTAAGATTGGACCATGTATAGACTTTAGTAGATCACAGACTACATTTTTGTCACACTGGTTTTAGACTTTCATTGTTAGAGCATCTGCTTGCATTTATTTGCACATTAAAAGCATCGTATTCGAATTAATGAGGCTCCTTCCTGCTTCCACACAGAACTGATATCAGCATTATCATATCAGTTTCATATGATGACATTTATATTGATAAAAAATATACACAAATACTTGATAATTCATTTAGGTAATTCATTAATTAGCTTAATGACTTATCTCATTAGCATAACTGGTTGTATTTAATGTATCATGGTGATTATGGAGGGACATTAGGCAGCTCAAGTGGCTCTTTCTGGAGCTGATCCAGATGATTAAGACTGTGCCAGCTTTGGGCCTCAGCTTTCCGAGGCCTGTTCAGATTTGGCTCAACTGCTTGGACCCAATTTAAGCTCCACAAAGAAATCCCCTTTCTGAAAATTGCTCCTCAGAAGAAAAGAAGAGAAAGAAAGCACAGCCATACTTTTTACAAAGGAGCCCCTTTCAACTCCTCTCTCATACCACAGTCAGTATTGCTCATTATCTCGCTGTGAAAAGCACAAACCTGGATACATTTAATGAAGTCTTACATTTCTGTTGACATTTTACCTATTTGAACATTTGAATTGGCTGCTGTTAAAAAGAGGACTTAAAGGTGAGAATTGAATTACTCTTGTTAATCCGTCACAAAAACATTGATCTCTCTCTTTTTGAAGTTGAAAGCAAAGCAAGTCAAAAGGAAAATTATTATAACTCCTCACTTGTCATTGACCCAGATGCTTCACTATTTTTTACAAATTTCAGCAAGGACCCCTTACTGTTGAAAAGACAGGAGCATCTCCTAAAGGCCACGTATGGGTTTGTCAGTGTAGAATATTAGCTGGTTTTATTGAATGTAAATGTCTTTTCCAAATATGGAGATCAGAGTAAAATTAGAGGCTGCACACAAAGCAGAATCCAAACTGGCTGTCAGCAGATACAGCTGCCAGCACAGCTGGGCGTCTGCAAAGAGGTGCTCTCATAGCAAAAAGATGCTGTGCATCCTCTCACCAAAACATCTGTCATGATGTCATTTTAGATAAATGGCTGGTGATTACACAATGGCGGTTTTGTCAGGAGGTGGCTTCAAACCACCGAATGCTGGATAGATGGCAAGACTGCTTATGTTACATTCTTGTGAGAAAAAGAAGTGCTGATGACATGCATCAGATCAGAATGTAAGAGCTCAACATTTAGCTTTTTCTCAGTTTAATAAAAATAACAATGAAATATTAATACATTTAATAATGTATAATATATTAAAATGTGTCTTAAGGGCTGTTAAATGCAAGTTAGACTCAAAAGTGGCACAGTTATGTTTTTGCTTCCTCAGCAGTGTTGGGTAAGATTTCTGTCAGAAGGAATATTTTTAATATTTCTTGCTATGTTACAATTTTACCTTAGTTACTTTTGTTTCACAAAAAAAGAAAGAAAGAGAAAGAAAGCCTTTTGCAATGTCTTGTGCATGTTGGTTATTGTCCAGAGGGAGCCTAGCCAACTGTACGTCTTTAATTTGAATGTATTAACTCAGCCATCAATGTATTGCCTCGTCCACAGTCCATAATGTGTAACTCTGCAGGCTATTAACAGGAACGACAGATGCAATATCCCCTTTACAGCAAACGATTATGTTTGATCACAGGGAAACATAAAATTAAATGGGTGCCAGGGCTAAATATAGCCTTACAGGTACACAATATGCAATTATTTTGTTACAATTCAACTGCAGTGCTGAAAGTTTAATTATTTGATGTACATGAAATTCAAAAGAAACTGCAGGTATTTGTGCTTAGTTTGCTGGCGCTTCTTCAGATTTGAAGTACAGCTCTTCACCGCTGTCAGACACTTATCACCCAGGTACAATTTGCATTTCGCTGTAATGTTCTTGTCCCTTTCACCCCCATATTCAAAATAATCAAGCACTTCCACAACACGAAGGCTTTCGTCTTTGCCATCGAGCTAGCTGAGCCACACACTGTCACAACCAAAGGGGTGAGAAAGAAACAGGAAGAGCACAAACGGGTCAAGGATTTTCTTTTTGGTGCAACACAAGAAGGAGAGAAGTACAGTAAAATGTCTGCAAATTACTTAATTAAAACATAACTTCACATCTGACTCCATGAGTTGCAAAAGTAGCGCGTTGTTTTTCTTAACCAACAACAACAACAAAAAAAAGGTAATCTTATTACTGTGATCCATATCTTTGAAACACTTTGTATCGTGTTTCACACGGTAAGGTTTTTCAGCATCTCAGGATTGTGAAAATTAAATGTGCCGAGGTAGGAAAGACTTTGAACTTACAAGAAAGGCAAAGCCCCGATCTGAAAAGCTTTTTCTTCTTTTGAAGGATCTGCAAGTAATTTATTATTAAAGTTTTGGAAAAGATGTTGAGTTTTTAATAATTTTAGTGGGTTCATGGAAAGGTTCTGGCTGAAAAGAGAAAATATTTTGCTCTGTATTGCCAAATGAAATCACAGAAAAACATGGACTGCTTTCACATTTGAGGTTCCAAGCACCTGGTTTATAGTGGCCTTTTTTTTCTGGGAAAAATCCTCTGGCACACAGGAAGTAATGTGTTTTATGCTTCCAGCTGCTACAACAGCTTGGAATAAACAGAAGGACTGGGCAGTTATCACGAGCAGCAACAGTCGCCACTACGAAATACATGAAACAACACATGAACACAAACTCCAACTACATCAACAGAACAGAGAAAGATGTGACCGTCTTAGACAACTTGTGCCAAATTTCCACAACAAAGATTTTATAGGTATCATTTTGTTGCCAGAAAGCAAAGATGGCAAATCGGTACCGTACTTCTACTTTACTACAAAGTGACAAAAAAAACATTGATGAAAGGCAATGTTTTAGAGTAGGAGGTAGCAAAACAAAATATGCGATTATGTCCGTCCTCTCACCGGTATTGGTCAACAGAGATTTCTCTCTTAGCACCTCAGATAGGGGTTTTGAGTCGTGGGATAGTGGAGGGATTACCACTATTGGACACTTAGATGAAAAGGAAACACTACTTTCATTTTACCAACAACATGAGAAATAAAACACACCATGTAATGAGTTCTTTAGATACCTCCAGATACGAAGTTTTCCTCATGGCCGAAAGGACACTGGTGTTTGTCATAAACTTTCTCTGTTGGAGAATGTACTCCCTGTTGGGAGAAAGAAAGGCATTCTGGGAGTAAGGTACAGAGAACTCTCTAAATGTGTTAAAGGTAAACTTACATTTATGCCCAAGGACTAGAATAATGACTTGAATAGAGACTTTGATGAGGCAACCTGGTGACAAGTATGGCAATCAGCAAATAATATCTTAGTTTGTGACAGGACAAAGGAAACTCAGTTTAGGCTCATACGTTGTCTGCAGATTACTCCCCAACTTAGACATAGAATGGATCACAATACATCTGACCTGTGTTTGAAGTGTAATGCTGAACCTGGGAGTTTTATTCACTGCATCTGGACTTATAAATATACAGACGATGACTGAGAAAATATCATGAACAGACTATGCCTTATTTTTGGCATTAAATTAAGTAGGGACCTAAGGTGTCTTTTGTTTGGGCTAGCAGACATTCATCTTATTCATAGTATACACTGTGCGATTTGGGGCAGTCTCAGACGAAAGATGACCAAATATGGTGATATCTCTGGTGGTGGCTCCAAAATGGTGGTCCTACGTCGCACTGCGAGAGAGGTTCAAAGACGGCTGTTATCACGGTCTTCTGACCAAAGATAACCTGAGACAAAAGTCTGACAGTGTCAGGTATTTAGGATAACCATCTCACAATGTGACTGCAGCTACGACCTGCATCTACTTACTAACCAACAGGAATGCAGCAGGAAATCCTGCTTACCGTCATGTTTACCTCTACCAGCGGCATAGATTGATGGCGTGCATTAATACGATGCAATGATGCTGTTGACGTCTAACTGACTTGCGTCGCAGCGTGCGATCCAGGAGGTGGTGTCATCGTACAGTCTGCACTGATGTCTTACCCAGGTTTGTTAGATCCTTGTCATACAGTGCAGCTGGCACTTAATTTATAAGATTACTAAAATCTCACAGTCTGTAGGAGGCATTAGAGGCAACATCCCAAAAGATTTCTTTGTCTACTAACGTTCTGTGCTAGGAAAAATATATTGCTGAAATGGATAGAGTGCAAACCTCCAACAATAGCTGGCTGGTACAAGGTTATTTTTGACATTATATCTGACTTACAGGTCTAAGTGTATGACTGAGGTCTTCTATAAGATGTGGTTGCTGTTTTTGAAATATACTGGCAGTAGACTGGCAACTGTTGTGTTGAAGGGTCTGATGGAACGCATTCAGCAAGCTATGTGATGTATTAAGGTCAGCTGATTCACTGAGTGCCTAAGTGTTCGTGCTGCTGTACTGTACATGAACGCAGGACTTGGAAGATGTCTCCAATGGGGCTAGTTCCTTTCTTTTATTCATCTGGATTATTGTATTTTTAATTTGTTTTTGTGTAACATGGCCTACCCTGTTTTGTTTTACTTTGTTTTGTTTGATTTGTCAGTTTGTATTGTTTGTATTGGTTTGTGTCCTTGTCTATTTTTTTTTTCCTTTTAATGATGTACTGCATATGGGGAAATACAAACTGTAATGTTTTTTTGGTGAGGGTATGGTGTCCCCCTGTGTTTCTCAAGTTTGTGAAGTAGCCTTTTCCTTTGGTATTACATGATTTGTTGACCTATTTTGTATTCATTCCTTTGGGAAAAAAAGTTCAAAAGTTCAATAAAGATATTGATTAAAAAAAGTTATGTGATTATAAATGCAATTATCAGTGCAAATGCTGACCTTAAGAGAAATATATATTTCTGCATTAAAAGTTATTCATGACCTCAGAAACAACAGTTAGAACAATTGTACCATATGATGTCCTCTTTTGGCTTTATCTGGATACTTCAACTAAAGCGACACAGTCCATTTAATCCAGCTGGTAGTTTCATTAGAGATATTTGGAGATGAGTCTTTTCTCAGGAGGAATCTCAGCAGTATTTGCTGCAGAAAAAGATTTTTATCCCATTACTTTAAACACTAGTTTCACTGAGCTTATATTGGCTTCACAAACCCTTACAACCTCACATCCACCATCCAACTTCTCTCACCTCTAGGCGAGTGCTGCCCCTTTTTATGAACTCACTTTTAACTGACTCACTGACTGCAAGTCTAGCAGAAAGAAATGTATTATGGTCTGTTTCAGTTTAGAATTTGCACTCCTCCAAAAGCAGCAGATAACTGTAGTGAAATGCTTTCTCCAACCCTACACAAAACATCCTCAGCATATCCATTTCAAACGTCAAGTGATTCATTTTAATGTACATCATAAACGTGTGCATCATAAAGGCACCTGACATTGGCTTGATCCCTCCACATTATGTGTGTAACAAGTTCTCGAGAAAGATTCAGACAGACACCACGCATAGACATAACGTGAATACTCATTTAGCCGTGTGTTACATTCAAAGTCAT
>JAPZDX010000025.1:22231369-22250502 GCA_029783625.1 Naso annulatus | reverse complement strand
ATTTTACATTTTTCAGTTTTTGACTGTTGGTTTTACAAATCAAATAATTTCAAAATGTCAGTGAGGACTCTATAAAGATTGTGATTAAGGTTCTCACAATTTTGTTGTCATGTTCAACTGTTGCTCAGAAAAAATTATACTAATAGTGTTTGATCGGTGAAGCAGATATAGTATAGTTGGAGCTGTAGGTGCACCAAAACCTGAAGCTTTGGCTTTGTCTACCAGTGTGGTACAGGGTGGTGTGAATTCATTAATGTGCTATGGTCCTCTTGCTGTTTGACAGATGCATCTCATCTGTCAGCCTGTCACCTTTCTAATGTCTTCTGTCTCTCCTCTAAACAAGAGTCAATGTCAGGCAAAAGGTGGTTCTGCTGCCCAACATGTCTGCCACTTAGTGTTTGAAAGGGCCGCTAAATGGACGTCTCCCCATTTTTCTTCACCATGGAAGGTCGAAGCAGTAATTGTAGAGGGTGCATTACCATAAAGGGCGGCCCCAGCTGTCTGCTGTGATTCACTTTAATACGCCATGTTCTGTAAGCCAAGAGGGGAGATCTCACTTTGGCTAGTTTTCAGCAAACCTATTTCCAGCCAGCCATTTCCAGATAACGAGAAGCCAAGCGAACTGTAGAGAAAATCATAAATAATTCAAGCATCACCCCGTACATTGGAGGCCTCTCATTATTACGCAACTGAGGTCAATTTACCATTGAAACTTCAATTTTACAAGCTACGTCACCATCTGCATTTTGAATGGACATCTAACAAACCTAAATGAGAAACGACACAGGAGCAACTGAACAGACGACAGTGATCGCATTAATATTTACAAAAAGATTTCCTGGTTTAGACCAAATGGGAATTCAGTCTCCTAGAGAATACTTTCATTATAGTTTTGTTCCCCAAAAACAAAGTCAGTTGAGCCTGTTCTATTGTGGAGTGGTGAGTAGTGAATTCCCTCTTGGTCTTGTTCTGTATTCATACATACTCGAATGTGTTTGCTTGTCTGAAACTGTAAAATTCCGGGCCCAGTAACAGACTGGCATCCTGTCCAATGTAGCCCACCCAATCTTCCACCTAATGTGTAATGCAACCCCGAACAAGACAAGCAGTTTATAAAATAGATGGATGGATATCATATTTCTTAATTTAGTGTGGATGAGGAAACAAAAAAAAATTACAGATTGAGGAAATGCACTGCGCTCTAAACTCTAACTGAATGTCAACATGGAAGAGACAAACACAGAAAAATGTCGACTGTTTTCCAGGATGCTCAGTAATTGGAATCCCAGAAAGAGTTTGTGCCACACTAACTGAGCTTATTATGCAGGCTGCAGCGAGACCTTGGGCTGCTGGTGAAATGAAATTTTATGGAATAAATAGACTGATTTATTATTTAGTTGATTTTTTTTTAAATTATCTTACTTTCCTCATTACATGTAAAAAGTGTCAGCAGTGACAACACTGTTGATGAAGGATTACTTGACTAAACCAGAGACTCTAATTGCTGGTGTTTAGAGACCATGTTCATGCAAGTAAACCCCTGTTATTTCAACCTATGAAGCATTTGTTCTTGTTCTGTTTGCATCAGAAAAGATAAACACGTTATGGTCTAGATTTCAAACTTTACTAGGTCCTCCACCACTGTTAAAGGAAAACTGCTCTTTTTGGGGGGTTTAGCCTATCATCCACAATCCCTGTGTAAGACACGAATGTAGATGCTTTTACCTTCTCTGTGCGTTCAGTAGGTCGTCAGATAGCCGCCTCTCGCTGACAGTTAATCGATTGATAAAAAATTAATCGCCAACAGTCACGCTGGTAGTAACCTCGACCAACCAAGGTGCTGTATCTGAGGCGCTGTGTCACTACGCCCAGAAAAGTAGTTCTTTGGTACTTGCTCCCTCAGTAACAATGTGTCTATAGTGTAGTTGATATGTAGGTCACAACACTTAGATGGAGCGTGTTGGAGATTTCTGGATGTGTTTTAGGGGCTTTAGAGGGTATTAATGGTGTATCCCCACTACTTCCATTGAATGTGCAAACCTGCCAAAGTGAGGCGACCATCTAGCGACCAACTGAATGCACAGAAAAGGGAAAGGCATCTATGTTTTTGTCTTACATAGGGGTTGTGGGTGATAGGCTGAACCCCCCAAAAAGTTCAGTTTTCCTTTAATGTATCAGTGTTTGCCCAAGCACTGCACACACTTAGGATAGGGTAACTAAACCCTCAGAGTTTTGGCTGAAGTGCATCCTTCTTAAAATAAAAAAAAAAAACGCATCTACAAGGTGAAAAATATATTTGGGCAGGGCTAAGAGGCGGGCCTTTCTGAGAGTAGACCGGGAGAACTGCATAGATTCAATATAGTGATTGTAGTTAGATTTAGCTGTTTACATATTTTAGTTTTCCCGTGTGTCCACAGTTCACTAAATAAGCAGCCAGCTTCTCTCACTGGACTCCCACAGCCTCTTTTCACCGGATGTGCTGCTACCAATGAGAAAGTGAAACTTTGGTCCTTTATTTCTTTAACACAACTGAGTTTAACTCGACTCTTCAGTTTGACAGAACGTAACGTATGTGCGATCTCCTTCACAGCAGCCTCTTTCTTGTTCAAAAATCTGTCGATCAATTGTTTCCTTGTTGGGTTGCCATTGCAGCATTAATATTATTTGTTCTGGGTCCTCCTGACTCATTCCAGTGGGTGAGCAGCAGAGCACAGACTTTGTGCAGTGGCTGTGTGCAGTAACGGAAGTTTTGGTTTTGGGGAAGTTAGATCAAGCACGGACATAGCTTTTATCTCGCTGATCTGTGGCAGTGTGTGTGTTTGTTGGATGTTTGTGTGTGTGTACTGTTTCCTAGGCAACGTGAGGGAGGTGGGAAGGAGTAACTTTAGAGTGACCGGGCGTGTCTCCTCTCGCCACAGTCTTCTGAATCGTGAGCAGTTGGTTCTTTTAGAGGGGGCAGGGTGCAGAGCTTGGTTGGTGACAAAAGTGAGCACCAGACACATCATGAATCTCTCTGTCAACCAATAGAAATGTTCATTTCCAATAGCAGGGTTTCAAAATATAGAGGGCATTTGCTATGCAGGTTTCTAAGGGAATATGTAGAATTCAAACTCTTTTACTAAAATGTCGATATTTAGAGCTGAATCAATCAAAAACACTATTGCATACTTAAAAGCACTGATATTTCAGCAGAAAAAAGTAGTTTAGGGGTTCAGTTACTCTTTTAGAATGGCAGCATGCCAAGCTTACAGTATGTAACCTGAACACAGAGACAATAACACCTGGCAATAACCGTCAACTGTCTTTCAAAATGAGCTGATGTGGCTTATGCTAAAAAAACATGTAGAGAACTGATAATGATTAATTAATCAATAACAGTGAAATTGAGTTTATGGTCAGAATCTGTTGTTGTTACTTTGTTCTTTTAACATTACTTTTCTTTTGTTTATGTTTTTTACATAACTGTATATTTTTATTTGTCAGATTTTGTGTAATATTAAAGAAATCTACCATTTTAATCAAATTCCTCTGAACTGGAGAAAGTGTTGACACGTGTTGGAGCATTAAAGTGAAGAGAACTTTGAGCATGTAAATATAGCCACTGAAGAAAGATTTCCCCACGGACAGACTGTAATATCAATGTTAAATAACAATCGAGCCTTCCAGACTATTCCCATTTGTGTGGTACAACCTTTCAGATTTGACTCTGCACAAGAGCAAACATCTTGTTTTGTTGCCTGGCACCGATGTTTGTGTTGGTCTAATATATGTCGTCTGCCATTCTTTTTAATATACTGATATAACGTGTTAATTTGTATGCATAGCAGCTGCCTTGCCCCCACCAAACCCAAGCCCATATCAGAAATATATTTGAATAATTCAGAGGCTGCAAACACCAAGCTCTAAATTGTATATTAATTCTAAAATTACATACCACCCCCTGGGCCCGGGTTACATTTTTAATAACTCATCACAGCTGTACGGAGGAGCGCTGAATGTTGCGTTGCACTGTACTTTTCACAGACAGCATTATTAGAAGACTCCCTGTTGTTCCACCTAACCTTTCGCTGTTTTGCCACAATTTAATTTGTAATAGCTTTCATACAGTAACTCTTAATCAAGTCACTGTAGTTTCACAGAGTGTGCAGTCTCTTTCTGGGCAGGGAGGAAGGCTGTGGGACTGCACTGCACCATCTGTTTATGAGCACCACTGACAGGCTTAGATGAGTTGCCGAGTTTAAAAGAAGAGCCCATAGGATTATGCTTTTGAATTCCTACAGGACTTTCTGGTTTGCCTTACAAGCCACTTACGGTCCTTGACCCACTAAGCCAAGAGGACAGTTGGGTCTGTCCTAAATACTGTATGGTACAACTCCGTCAACTCCTCAGGGGAGAAAGCCGGCTATAGCCTTTATGGTCACGCTGCACTTCAGAAAACATCATGCTGTGTTTGCACTGCAAGTCTGCTGGCTCAGTTTAAAATCACTGCTCATTTAATTTTTTTTTTTTTTTTGTTAATGAGCGTTGAAACCCTTGACTGTAGCTCAGAGGTTATCAAATATTTGTTTTTTTAGATTACACCTGAAAAAAAGAGAAAAAAGTGGAAAAAACGATTGACATTAGAGTCCAAGTCTTATATTCTACGATTAGCATCTATCCACAAATGCCAAAAATCTAATTTCTAAATTTCTAAACTAATAAATGTGAGTGCAGTGTAGAACCTTGATGAGCTACATCTCGGCACTTGAATCTTCAAAAAAAGACAGCAGTTGAAAGCACTTAAAAAAAAATAATGAGTAATTTTGTCCACTAGACAAACTTCAAGTGTATGGTGAATTTTTTTGTCATCAAGCAGAGAAATTAACTAAGTGGAGCAGCAATCAGCTGTAAGACATTGGCTGACCAGCAGTCACTAAGGTAGAGCTGCAATGATTAATCGAATAATTGATTAATCGATCGATAAAAAATTAATCGCCAAACTATATAAATAATCGATTAATCGTTTCAAATTAAAAAAAAGAAAAAAGAATGTGAATACTTGCTGCTTCTCTGTGTCATTTATGATCATCAGTGAGGAGTTTCTGTCTTTTGGGCTGTTGCTTGGACAAAAGAAACGATTTGAAGATGTTACATTGGGCTCTGGAAAATTAAGATGCTCATTTTTAGCACTTTTTTTGACATTTCATGGGATACATGATTAGTGATTTAATCGTAAAAATAATCGGCAGATTAATCGATAAGGAAAATAGTGGTTAGTTGCAGCCCTACACTATGGATGGATATAATATTACTCTATGCTCTGTCTGTTTCACCTTAAACACTAAAGCTTTGCACCAAGCTAACAGAGTAGCAGAGGCCACTCTCTGCTGCTGGAGATATGACATTAAAACAGAGAAACACCCCCTTCATTTGTTATTTGCATAAAGGCAGGAGACTGTGAGACCCTTTCAAAATAATTAATCCAATAATTAATTCTGTTAACTTTTAAAATTAAAAGGCTGTGGATTATTTATCTTAATTGCCACTTATGCTTCATATAATATTTCAGTGCACTAAGGACACCAGTAAATAGTGCACAGCTGAGTGAAGGAGGAGACGGAGCGTAGTTGGTTCTGAACCTAGAATCGTTTCAAATCGAAAAAAATCATTTTTCAATCAAATCAAATCCTGAGATTCTCAAAGATTAAAGATTCCACTTGAAAGTGTGTTCCATTCCTCTTGTCTTCATCAGAGGGCATTTTCCACCAGTGTGTGTGTGTGTGTGTGTGTGTGTGTGTGTGTGGCACTGAAACATAGCACCATAGTTTTTGTTTGTTTGTTTGTTTTTGGTGTTTGTATTGTTTGATGAAGGTCACAGTAGTTTTCATCATACCTGCTTGTTAACAGCACTCAGCTGGTTTCCCAGCTGTAATCAGGCTCCTAGTTAGATGCAAATGTGAACTGGCAGGACTTGTGAACCAAAATTTTAACTACTTTATGAAATGATTGCTCAAGTGGTGTTTCTAGGAATGCAGACTAAATTTAAAGGGATAGTTTATTTCTTTGGTGTGGGGTTACGTAAGGCACTCATGCCTAGTCTGTGTCCTACCTGCAGAAGATGACGGTCAGCTTGTAATCTGTATGGACAAGCAGCAAGATTCACCTTCAGGAAACAGATCATAGCATTTCTGTAAACAGTAGCCTACCAACAGCAACACGTCTTTTATCCACCAACAGGACCACCCACCTAAAGTATTATGTCCTTTTACATGTACACTACACCTTTAAAATTTTTTGGCTATTTACATCATACGATTGTTTTCTGTGGGACTACCTGCGGTTGTGTGTAGGAATATGGACTGTCGCTTGATAACCATAATTTAGAGCCAGTTAGCTGCCTTTTCCCTCTCATTCAAAGTAAAAAATAAAACTTTCTCAGCAACACAGGGTTGCATTTATTAAAGTCCTGTGGAGCTACTCCTCTATAAATGAATGGAAGATCAATTTTATAGACTTCTGTTATACTTAATTTTCTAATTAACTGAGAAAATTAGGAAATTACTGATAAATTAATTTTTGACTTGAAAAATCCCTCTGGGTTCTTTACATGGTCCCATCATTTTATTCAACAGATTTTTGATCTTGAGATTCTGAATCATAACTGCATGAATATGCTTTTAAAATCATAGTTCTGGCTCAGAGAGAGAGAGAGAGAGAGAGTTATTAATGCTGCTAAACATTGACTGATTGACTCTCCTGGGCTGTAAGAAAATGTTTATGAGCCATACCGTAGTAAACTGTTATGGCATGCAATTTATTTTCAGGTCTTTGAATTGCTTAATGAACTTGCAAAGACATTAAACTGCTTATTTGAAAATAATAACACACACAAGGGTAAAAAAAGAGAGTGATAGGTGCCATGGTGATCATTAGCACTGCCAAAGGAAGCATAACGCGCTGCACACTTAGCAAGATCAACAATATTACCATCAACACTCATCTTCAGCGTACAAATGACTCCCAGGATGTTGATACCCATAATTTTTGGCAAACCACATCGAGAATATGTAGAATTAAATGGAGTGAGACGAATCTAATTGAGATTCATCAATAATTCTAAGTGATCTGCATGAACCGATGGTACTTACAGAGGATAATGATGAAGGCTTGGCAACTGAAGTGCTTTTTCTTCCATCTGAAGGTCAACACGGTGATCACTGGAAGGAACATTATCGTGAAGGACGGTTCCTGCTGTCAGCCAAGATTAACTTTAATGTACCTTTTATTTGAATGGCAGGACCGCGTCAGTGTCCAAACATGAAGTAACTTCATAAGAGAAGCACTCATTGTTTTCACGTAGAACTACTTCATTTCATTCTGCTGTACAATACGTCCAAAACGAAAGTGACTGCTTGAGTTTTGTAGCATCAAATAGGAGAATGAAGAAGATTTCTCTGAAGTTTTAATCCATCTTCCTCCTTGAGCTTGACATTCAAAGAAGTGACAACAACCTTTATATCTAAGACATTTATGGTAAATTTAGAAGGCATTAATAGACCATAGGAGTTAAACAACTAGATTATTCAGTTTGTTTTACAGAGCTCCCTTGTTTGTGGCACTGTTAGTATCACAGTTGGTATGTAAAGGGATATAAAAAGTCGGTTTGACTGACAGAAGACTTCTGTCTTGCTGTATGGTCTTGTTCTCAGCAGGGGTTTAGCTTATCGCTGCAGTTCGGGGGAAAAAAAAGAAACAACTCCAGGTTTTGTTTTCTTCTGTTCTTTTTTGAGCTGAAATCTTAGATCATCTTTTGTGTTTCATCATGGTTTTCTGTTGTTTTTTTGTCACACAGGAGGAGTGCGTACTTTAGCTTGTTTACTATTCAGTTCATGTCCTATTTTTCTGTGACAATCGTTTTATTTCTTTTATTTATTCTTTTTTTTTTCCTTTGAAAAAGGTCCCTATTGAGTTTAAATGGTATTACCCTCGGAAGGCTAGGCAACAAAAACCTCTCTTTAGCTTGTCAGCTGAGGGCAGAGAAGACTTTCTTCACAAATGAAAAAATACATAACTTTGTAAAAAATTACTATAAAAGTGACTATTTGATTATTGGTCAAAAAAGGTCATTATGAATCAGCCTTGATCTTTTATAATCTAAATAATGAACAAATAGCAACCAGAACTCTTATTAACCTCAACTACTGAAGGTAACAAGCCAAAATTTAAAGCAGGCTTGTAACAGAGGCAGACTTTTATGACTAATTTTTCATTTTTAAGCAAAATAATTGGTC
Organism: Naso annulatus; assembly: GCA_029783625.1. Classification (NCBI taxonomy): domain Eukaryota; kingdom Metazoa; phylum Chordata; class Actinopteri; order Acanthuriformes; family Acanthuridae; genus Naso; species Naso annulatus. Next base: position 22,242,232 of record JAPZDX010000025.1, on the reverse strand, counting down.
ATATTTTAGTATGATGTCCCATTTTGCACTGTTAAAGTTACAGCATCACACTGTTAATATGAACTCAACACCATGTTTCGGTTTTAAAAGCTCTCCAGCATCTGAGTGGACAACAATCCTTTATTTTACTAACGATGAGCACAGCAGGTGTTACACCATATAAAGTCTCAAGTGTGTGTTACGGCAGTCTTTGCTCTTAACAAATATCCTCTTCTTCTGTTCTTCTTATAAAGATGCTCCATTTGTGGTCAAATAGTGTATATACTATATTTATAATAAATATATTTAACAACAGCATTCATCCATACATAGCTGTCTGTTTCTTCCCCAAATAAATGTAATAGCAAATCTAGTCATAACTTTGCTTCTTTGCACTGAACTAACTTTAAACTAATGCTTGTCCTATGGTAGTCATATCGAACACAATATATCATCTGTCCCTAAAGGAGAACTCCACCACTTTTCATGTGGATGTCAATCAATTTTGATGGTAATTGTAGTCTACTGAAGCAATGTATTGCTCAGTTTGTCCAGCTCACACAACCATTTTTGCAGTGTCTGCATATACCACGTTGCAAATGGATCAGTGTACAAAGCACAGTAGTAGTGCAAGCAAGAGTGGTACAGCTAACATTATCTCCCCACAAGCTGTACAATAATCACATAGATGTTATATCCTGACCCACCATGCATCGTGGAAAGAGACAGCCAGACGTTTTTCGCTTGAAATAACATCACATTATCACCGAGTAGATGCAAGAAGCGGTACAACCGGAGGCCCGTTGATACACTGCTAATGAGAGGGCTATGGCCTGTGACTGAGACTCAAGCCACAGCCAAAGCTTGTGCCATGCATCGCTAGCCTAGAGATTGATGAGTGATGCTGATAACATTCATTTTCCCACAAGCTTTAAAATAATCACATAGATGTTGTTCTATTCTGACCCACCAAGCATCGTGATATTAGCTATTTATGTCAGTTTTTGTACTTTCGCCTGGTGTTTTTTCTAACTTGTTGTGTTGTGTTATACCATGACTGCTGAGAGTCCCAACCTGACAATGCAGACATCGGTGGAAAGACTTCTACTAAAGGCTCCTATTGTTCCCTATATATGTGGTAATCACACAAAAACAACAACAACAAAAAAAACAGTACTTGCCGGCTCTCCAAGGTTATTATTCGTTGCATCGGAACATTCCTTTTATCTAAAATTGCGTAGTTTTCATAAACAGGGGTTTTGGTCCACTAGAGCCATAAATTCCTCTTAAAACAAACATGCTGCTGGTTCGCCTGAAATGTAAAGTTGTAGTTCAGAGCAGGTGGGCCCAAATCTCCACAAATGATGTCATTTGAGGAAATTCTGGCACAGAAGATAGCGGGAGAGCTTTGGCCAATGGTAGACTAAAGGAAGATTAACTAAATTCATTGTAACACACTGCTGATTTTTGGTTGCTAATCTACAAAGTACTACTTTAATTTCACCCAAATTTAACTCTGATTTCAGCTGTAAATCAAATATTTACCTTTTCTTATAATAATTAATTTCTTTAAGCCAACTAAAAAACCCTTAAACCTCATTATTCTTAAAATGGTTCCACTTTGTCAGACAGACCTCATCTTTATATCCAAATATTTGATCCTTGAAAATAGATAAATAACATAAATACACACAGTAGTCTTCAAACCACCACCGTAAAAGTGGAAGCAAACCCAAAATATCAGAAATTGGGAAGAAAAACTACTCAGCTTTCAGCTATTTTCTTAACAATTAGCTAACTGTATGTGCATTTGTAATGGGAGAAGCATGGGGTGTTCACAATTAGTCTGCAATCTCTGATAAACAGGGCTGTTGGTGAAAACACTCTGTGTTGCATCCTGATGTGGACAGAATGAGAGAGGAGCCGGGCCCACGTTCAGTCATTAGACGAGGGAATGTAATGAGGCGAAAAAGTTGCCAAGTGGCTGCCAGGTGCTCTCATATTCACTCTCCAGCACATGCACTCAGGCAGGGACAAGCACACGTACTGTAGGAGGGTGCAAATAACACGTTTCTTTTAGTCTTGTTACTGCAATTGAATACATTTTCTGTATTTTTCATTCATGACTCAAGTATTTAGAAAGGCTGATTACTGCATCACTTCATTACAGAGCAAGTCTTGTAAGCTCAGTGTTGGTCATTGCTAAATGGAATACATGGATACATATTGTAGCATCTGCTAAGATTTAGAGGGGGTTAAGGTTAGAAAATATCGAGAGTATATTTGGATTAAATAGATCAGTGATGCTGTTTGTGATATCTCAGTAGAAAGTGAACCATTGTTCTAACACTTAGTTTCTGCGTACTCTTGTTATAGTGTTTGCTTTAAATCCTTGAAATCACAATTTAAAACTTTATAAGTTTAATATGTGAATGTGATATTAGTTCAACTTAAGTTCCAGCTCCTAAAATTTTCCCTATGCTATCAGCTGATATATTCAACAGAGACAATGTTTTCCACAGGATTTTGTGAGACTGTGGTGGGTGGACCTCTGACCCTGTAGGGGGGTCCAGGGGCATAATGCCCTGGAAGAAAAAATTGTACAATATATAGTCAAATGCATTAATCTGGTGGCCTTTAAGAGCAGATTTAAAAGGACTAGAACTTTGAAGAACTTGAAGCTCTTACAAAAAACTGTGGTGTTATTATACAACAGTTCACAACACACAAAATCAATTTGAGCCATAAAAGAAAAGAGGCAAAAGTGTTGACCTTCGAGTTGGTCTTACTGCAGTGTTGGTCCAGTAAAATCTAAAATGTAAGTTAAAGCCAAAAAATACCAAAAAAACAACAAATTAAACTAAACCATTACTCTGCAATAAATGTCTTATGAAATGACTGGAGAGACAAACATATGCTACTGATGTGTTCTTTCGTTGTCGGCAAAATTCTTCAATATGACCATCGCAGTACAGCCTCCTAACTGATAATCAGTACGTTATCATGCACAGTTAGGTGGGGCTACAGTTATGGCTCGATTAGACCATTTAATTGGACTATTGTCCTTGACCCTGTATACAAGCGGCGAGGGAGAATTGATTTACTGTCTGACGCCACTACCACAGGCAGCGATTTGCCCCGTTCAGCTGGTTCCTATTGAACTGTCCTCCAGTGAGTCACACAGGCAACAAACAAGTTAGCACACAGCTAGCGAAGTCCATGCTGAACAGTGAAAACATGAACAACTTTACAGCGCCGGACACTTCATATTTCGGCTTTACTTTTGGTCCAAATTGGATGCACGCTTCCCCTCGTGCTTTTTGGATTCTTGTTTCCTTCCCGGATTTATCCTACAAATTTACAGTATGCTGTCTAATAAACACAAACTTTGCTCAGCAGGATACGCTAATCAACATTTCAACTGTATTTGAACCTCATGCAACCACATGCAATTCTTTTTTTAAAAAAAATACACTGCATCAGAAATCACAATCAAGAGATTAATGGGTGTAATTTATGTCCCAGAACAAAGTGTGGCATAAAAAAACAAACCCTATTTTCTGTATAAATTCAATACTTTGGTGATAAAAAGATTTGATGCTTTTTTTTTTTTTTTCCTGTGGATCTGTGTCACAGGGGCCAAATTAATTCACTATGAAATAAAAGTCTGTAGTAGGAGGGGGTATTTTTAATGAGCCATACACAGGACAGTCATGGTGAGGTTTTTCATATCTTTGTTCACCGTTGACACGCTGGAGACGGTTCTACAGGGCATGCAGTTTGTTTGTAAGGTTTTAATTTGTATTTACAGTGTCCGTCCTACTGCGCTAAATGGTTTGTAATGAATGTGTCAAACACGACTAAATGATTAAATAAGAAGTGACTTGTTTTCATTGTTGTGTTGGATTTCACAAACCTCCAACACACTCTATTCATGTGCTGTCAGCTGTGTTTGTAGAGAGCCACAAGATGGTTGCTCAGTAGTAGACAACCATTTATCTGCCTTCTATACCTGCGCTTCAAATGTTTCCCCTTTCTTTTCAATATGCAATGCATCTTGGAGGTGGACAGATAAACGACAGTTTGGAGAGGAAAAAGACAGATTTCTATGACGCCTGCCCCTATAATGCAAAACACATTCTGAACATACAGGAAAAAACACATTATGAACATATGTAGCACGTTATAATGCATTATGAACACACAATGCATTTGATGTGATTATGGTTAGGGTTAAAGTTAACCCTAACCTTGCTTATAACTATGATCACACCGCACTAAAGGGGCATATTTATAATGCATTATAAGTATGTTCATAATACATTACAGATGGATGCTTTCAGTAAAGTGTTACCTCACTTTTCATTTCATTGTAAATACTCTCTGCTACACAGTTACATTACCTCGTGTTCATCTTAAGAGCTTGCTTGCGGAACTGTGATGTGCTTCACTGTTTGACTGTTGAAAACTGAGAAGCAAGCGGCCACTATTCATGCCAAGTTCTGCCAATAGCAATAGTTTAATTCATGCTATCTGCACCATAGATGAGACAATGACTCAACCATCCTCTGATACAGTTCGCCCTTGCTCGTTTTCTTTTTAAGTTTTATTAGGATCAAGGGTGTTTTTGCTCTAACAGCTGTTAGTCCGTTTTGGCATTGACCCTTGCCCTTTTTACAGTTGCCATTCTTCTCTTCAAAAGGAAATAAATTGGATTTCACTTGTCAGTCATCTTGCATTAGAGGAAAACGTCCAAACTGAACATCTGAATGTTGTCGCTTCACCATAGTGATACATTTTTTACAGTAAGAAACCAAAAATGCTGAGTAAGGCTTTTAAGGTTTCGACTCAGCAGACTGCAGAGATCAGCTTTCATGAAAAAAGAAAAGGCCTTCCACTTCAGAAATGACATGAAGGATTTGTCCTTTCTTCCCATACAGTAAGACTGAATACACTGAACAAAACTAAAATAGCAAAAGAAAAAAAGGGGGATCACCAGTCCAACAAGCTATGGTATCAAATCTAATCAGTTTAATATTGACTTAATGTGTGAATTTGCGAGATGTAAGACACTGTATGACTCTTCTTTTTAGAGCTCTGCTCTGCATTTCGGAGGAAGGACTATAGAACAAACTCATTGAGGTAGAAGGAAAGTCATCAATGTTTTAAACATAGCGGGTTTATCGGCTCCAAGAGGTTGAAAAAGCTCTTATGCCTCAAATAGCTTCTCATAAAATGTTCATGAGTTGTTTATGCCACCAGGAGTAAAAGTGTTGTCACAGTGCATCAATTAGCATACAGTGGGGGAAGGAGAGAAGGTGTATTTCAGCAGGTGATAACACACCGACTCCGTAACACTGCTGATGGATGCAGGTCTTTCAAACAAAATTCAAACAGAAATGAGTCTCTGACTTGACATTTGTAAAGTTGAGGATAAATAAGCTAAACCTGGCTGCGTGTCTGACAATCATTACCATCAGATAACAATTTTAAATGGTGATCTTTGCCCAGAATACTTCTGGTAAAGTAGCAGAATCTATCTTAATACTTTAAAACAAACAAACAAACAAAAAAGCTTTCAAAATAACAACTGAATGTGAAAAAGTGCTAATTATGCACATTTGCACATTTCCTCAGACACAGAAGCTGTACAGTTCTACACGTAGCAGCAGCTGCAGATTTTAAGCAGCCATTAAGTAGCCTCTTAAAGTAAAATAAGGAAGCCAGAGAAATTGAAGTACAGGGTGCGTCATTTGGCAGTGCAGGTTTTTCTTTGGCTCAGCATTGAATTCATAGCCCGAGGATAACTGAACTGAGCCAAGCAAAACAAAATGTATCATATGTCATTTTTAAATGAATGAAAGGAACATTTTTTTCCACTACCGTCATAGAATGTAGTTCAGAATCCATCACAGTATTTTGATACAAGTCAAATGCTGTCTGATGGTTTCAGGTCTGCTAAAATGTCTCTGGGCCAAAAACCTAAAAGGTGCTTATTCCCTCACATGAAAGTCTTAAATAAAAAAATCTACATGGTTGTGTGTCTTCCCACAATGCAGACTGGCTGAAAACTGAACCGTGCTTTGGATCATTTCTGTGTTCAACATTAATATGTCTAAATAATCTATGAACAGCAAAGTGGTGACATTCAGAAGCTTTCTGTATCTGAGATTCTGCTAATAGTCGCAGGGTAATTTAGACAGAGTGGGAGAAAACCCTGCATGGTGGCCAATGAAATGATGCTAGAGCTTGACATGAATATTTCAAAGGAATTCGGTTTTTTGCACTTTAAGCCTTATAATAATGATATTAACGATCACACACAATGTTCTACAGCATTACCATGACAACAGGCGCAGTCCGAAAGGCTGGAGCTCGTTGCTGACATCACCACTAGCTGAAAACAATGGAGGAGCATGTGCACTCAGACAATCAGTCAAAAGATACAATAAATGCTTGCATAAAGAAACTCACCCAATGTCTAGTGGTGTCCTCTCATGTACGGACACTAAAACACAGAGTTAAACAAGGATCTATAACCCTGGAAGCGGCTCTTTCAGCTGCTTCACAAGGCAAACGAACAGCTGTTTCGGGGTTATATATCCGCGTTTAGCTTCGTGTTCATGTGTCGATACATGAGAAGACACCACTGAACATTCAGCAAGTTTCACGTCTTTTGAAAAAAGCGTTTATTGTGTTTTTTGACGGATTGTGTGAGCGCACATGCTCTGTTGTTTTCTGCTAGCAGTGACATTAGCAACGAGCTCCAGCTCTCAGGAATGTTGCGGTTGTCATAATAATGCTGTAGAACATTGATTATAATCGTAAATATCCTTATTATAAAGCTTCATGTGCAAAAAAACAAACTTCTCCTTTAAACTTTTTGGTTTTTTGAAAACAAATTAGCTATAAAAACACTGAACTGCTGCTGTAACTACAGATACTTCTGTATTCCAGTAACAGCAGCTCTCCACACAGTCTTATGTACCTGCTTAATGTATGCTGAGACTTTCAAAGAACTTAAATGAGCAAAGTGTCAGCTTGTGTGAGGGAAAGTGACATTTTTACGGTGTCATGTCAAGTTTTGGCATTGTTTTATTAGTAGTTACTCTGATTTGCATCCCCTTGTTCTCGTTCATGGGCCTTGTGGGCCAGCTTAATGCAGTGCACTGAGTGAGCTTTGAGCCTCTGACTGTTGTTTACCACTCTCTGCACTCTCCCTCAGGACTCGGCGCTGCTGTAATGGAAAACATCAGATGGTTTCCAGAACATTTTTAGTTTAGAAAGAGAAAATAAGCCACGACTGAAATCGGAAATGCAATACAGCCTGGTGAAAAAGAGATACATATTCAAGAATGAACGAGCTTCAAAACACTGGGACATATTGCTTAAGTGGTTGCGAGCATTTAGATTCAGCAGGAGCAGCAGAGATGTCAGAAGGCAGCTTGAATGACTTCACAAAAAGAGCAGATTGTTACACATTTTTGGAGGGCAGTTGTCATTCTGTGGCTTTTGTTTTTTTTCTCAAGCTGTTTTCCCTGTGATATTGAGGCTTTGATCTATCTGCAATGACAATCTGTTCATGTCAGCCATGTCCAAGTATGTCTTTTATCCTTGCATGCAGTGTTCATCTCATTATGCATGCATCGAAGTATCGTGCCCCTCAAATGATGCACACTGGAGTCACAGATGTCAGGACCTCGGTGTTGCCTACATGCTCTGACTAAAGGTTAACATTTTCTGCCTGCTTTGTTTTTAATGAGACAATTCAGACTAGGGCTGCACATTTAATTGACATTTAATTGAAATTGCAGTATGGACTACTGCAATTTTTAAATCACATGGAGGCGCAATTATATTAAAGGGGATGTGTCTGTCAAAAAAACATTTTAATCCAAATATTTTGGTGCTGCAGAGCTGTCCTGACCTACAACATATTCTACAAACCTAAGCAAACATTTTTGTTTGTTTGATTTATGGGGGGGGGTTCCATATGAAAATGAGAATAATGATGTGAAAACGATCATTCCCCCTGATATCACAAATCATATGGCAATAGCAATATCAGTTTAATTAATCACAGATATTTTTTCCAAATTGTGCAGCTCGAATTCAGATGTATTTTCTTTGCACCTAAAGCTGTTCTACACACAGAAAACTTTTGCTGATTGGTTACAACTGGTCTTGTGTCTAATTCAGAACTTGCTGCAGAGGTAACTGTCGCTTAAAGGACTGGCATCAATTAAAATACTTCTATCTTTTTAATTTCTTTATGACTTTAGTCACAAAGGCAACAAGTCTTTTGACATAATCTAAGCATTTGCTCATCATCTGTATTTTGGTTGTTAAGAATCAAGTAGATGTCGGCTGATGAGGAGAGTTGTTGAAGTTTCCCATATGACCCTTTTTTAAACACAACATTAATCTTATCACCTTCAAATCTCTGAATCTGTAACTTTGTTTTTTGGGGGGAATTGAAGCAGCTCATCCTTTCAGTCTGTGGAGCTAATGTTTGCTCAAGCAGCTGTCAACAATAGCATTAAATTCAAGCTAACTTAATTAAGTGTTGTCAGTTATATAAAAACATTGTGACTTATCTGCGGCTTGTTATTACTTTAGTAACTGGCCAATTATGCAGCTGTTGTCAGCAAATATAAAGCTTTGTTTGAATATTATGATTGTATTTAAACATTATTGAGTCTTGTGAAGCATGCCACTGTCTAAATGTATTAATACATAAATTAATAATACTTACTTTGTGAGAACAAGATGAATGTTTGATGATGCTTGCATAGTTGTATTTGCTGGGTCTGCTGCATAGAAACTGTCTTACACTCTGAGAGTAACAAGCCCAAATTCAACAGCAATACCAGCAGCTAAAAATGCTACAGGCGTCTTAGTCATCACGTGTTATCATAAAGTCACAGACGCAGGGGCATTGTGCGCGTGTGTGGGGTTTTGTTTTTTTCTACAAAGTTTGGCCATGTCATGCCAGGGTCAGACTACAAGATATTTTTGTCTGTTGAAATGTTCACTATGTCTGATTAGGTGATTAAAGAGTCATAACTTCTCGCCATGTCGTGGCTGAGAGACATGACAAACTACACATTGCTCGCCGATCAATCATCGTTTGCCGGTCTTGACGTGCGTGACATCACTCACAAGGAAGTGCTCGCCATTGACTACTACTAACTACTACTACTGACAAGCCGTCTTTGAAGGTAAACAAAAAATCAAACATGCCTGTCTTCCTGTCCTAAAGGACATCTTAGATGAAGCATCAGTTGTTGACCTTTATGACACACTACGCGAGATGAAAAGATCAGTTGTTGCACCTGATGCTCATTGATCGCTTCAAGCCTACCCGATGCCCTGCGTCTTCCCAATCAGGCTACTATCAGGCTGATATCATGTAGTCTGACCTCGCCATTACATGAATCCGTTCAGAAGTTATGGATCTTTTTGTTAAAGGCCACTCCCCCTGCCACGCCCCCATTTAGCCAGTTGGCCCAAACAGGTAATCAGCTGTCCTTTGGCTCACGCCCAACCTTTCCACTAAGTCTTGTGCAAGTCTCTGAATCCATTTGGACGTTAAGTGCCTTTTTGCGCCTATTTGCGATAGGCCACTCCCTTTGCCATCCTAGGGTGAAAACTGTGGCCGCCAAAGAGTGGGGAATTTTTGAGGACCGACCGACTGACCAACCAACAGAGCAACCTGCAGAGCTGCTGGTGGCAGCTAAAAATTAAAATTCTCTCTCGTATATAGCACAGCCACACAATTCTTATAACAGCACATCCTGCGTCATTATATCTGATATATGTTATCGTAACACATTATACTGTAACATATAATGTTTTGTGTTACCCAGCTATGCTTAAATGTCCTTGGGCTACACACTAAATAACACCACCTCTACCGTGATGTATGCTCCTACTAGTTGCTCAAAGTGCAGTTACAATTGGAAATTCTCATAACAACCCCAAAAAGGTTTGCATGGAACACTGAGCACATGCTCGGAAAAAGACAGAGATCATCAATAAATAGATGGCCGTGCTCATTCCATCATTTGTCTCTGATGTCAGCTGATGACCAGACGGTTGGATGTGCATACTGATAACAAATGACTGTGCCCTTCGCTGACCCTGCTGGTGGCAGAGGATGCCTGGCTGTGCGACACAAATTCACTAAATAATCATTATGCCAGGGCACCGCAGGGATTTAATAAACTAGCAAATTGACTGGCTCCAATCAGGTCACAGTGTACACACTTGTATCTCGTCTAAATCCTCTGTGACGGCCAGAGGATAATGCTGGACTGTGTGTGGGGAGATGTTAGGGATGTGAATTAGGCTTAACACTTAAAGGCGGTGTGTTTACCCTTTCGTCCAATTGCTAAAAGATAGATATTCATGAACACATTTCAATTGAAAGCCAATTTTCTCTCAAAAGTTAAATTATAGGATTTAATATAGGGATTTTTGTCCCTTCTTTCTGTTGGATTTAGCAGTGCACAGGAGGAGCTTTGAAATGATGTTTTGTTTTTTAATCTCTCCTTCATGGTTTTTGATCATGTGACAACCTTACACCAAGACCTAGAACCATAGGGCCCACAATGTTTGGCTTTACTATTTCCCTCTTTCCTGCTATTACGCTGATCCCTGCAAAAATTTAGCCTTTCTTGTCTCCGTCTCACAGCGGGCAGAGTTTGGGGTCTGCTGCAGAACTCCATTCTTAAAAAAAACTTCTTCTTTTTCTTTTTTCCAACAATCAGTTTTCCTAAACATTTAATTAGCTACTTACAAAACTAAACAAAGGGCTCCACTCATAGACTGCGCAAAGTTGGGATGCTTTTTCTTTTTAGAATTTGGGTTTAAATCAGACAG
>JAPZDX010000025.1:22211195-22224214 GCA_029783625.1 Naso annulatus | reverse complement strand
TTGATGGGCCAGATGACCAGGTCTACCCGACGGGCCAGCGTGCGAGGTCCCGACCAACGCTGCTTGCAGCTTTAATTCTTTATTGGTCCTCTTGTTCTCATGTTCAGTTTACTTAGCAATATATGGATATAATATCACTGTATAATAATGATTTTTTTCTCATCAACGTGTCCTGTAAGATTTCAGATTAATGTATTAATAAAATACATTTTAAAAAGTCAAGAAAGGAACTATTCCTACAAAAATTATTAAATAGAATCCACCTGTACACCTAAGACGACAGTTACTGCTAACTTGTCGTAAAACAAACTACAGAAAAGCAGAAAAAAAGAAAATAAAACTGACTAAAATTGCCTGTTTGCAGGTCTTTGTCAACTATCTCCATAATCACCATTTGTGAATAGGTTAAAAAAATACCCCTTAATTCACAGAGTTTGAAATATGCTTTTACATTTGCAATACAATAAATCAACTGTCAGTGCCAGATGGATGACATGCTGGCTTGTGCTCTGCTGATTTCGACAAAATGGCTCTTACAAAGCTAATGAAATGGTGATCAGCCGATCACTGATGGCTTATTTACATCATTTATCAGCAACTTACATTTGGTAGCGAAATAATTTGTGCAAACTTATGTTTTTCAAATAGATGTGAAGGTCATCTGACTTTACGACCAAATGTGTGTAGCTGAGCTGAAATCCAAGCAAACTCTTCCAGTCCTTCACCACACAACTGCTGATCAAATACTGAACCTCCTCCAGTGCAAATATTCAGTGAACAATGTGTTTGTAATATGCCAGAACACATTTCCATTAGTATGCTTTTATAGTGGATTTGCATATTCAGATTTCTCTTGGGTGCTGTATGATATTGGTAGAAAATTAGAACTTAGAATGTGCATTTAAAATGCAATTTTGATAAAGTAATGAGTGTGCTACAATAGAACATGATGTTGCAGTGCCATTGATTATTCTTTTCAGAAGCCCTGAAATTGCACCATTATCTGCTGTGTTCACGTCTGCATGTCTTAATAAGACCACATATAATCTGCAGATACGGCCAAGGCACCACATGATCACTGAAAAGATTCTGCATCATTTTATTTGACAGACAGTTTTTCCACTGGAAAAGCTCAAACTTAAAGCTGTTGGAAATAAAATGATTGCTTTTGAACTGACAAACATATGAAAAGTTGAGACATTTTTGCTTTTGGTCCCAGCTGAATGGGTCTGTGTTGGAAACGGACGGGCCTCATCAGCCACACCTTTATGTAACTCTCATCTGCTATGGAAGACAGGATAAAAAAAATGACAGCCAGGTCTTGACTGAAGCTTCTCATTAGTACTGGGGATGAGAATATGACCCACCATTTACCTCTCACACTGCATGGCAACTTAGCCTGGATCGGATCTGATTGAAAATTAAGTGGTGCACAAAAGCCTGTCCAATCTGCAGAGGAAAATGTGTGCATGAAGGCGTGCAATCCCTGCAGCAGGCAGTTGCCATGAGACAATCGGGGCTAAGGTTACGGCACATAAAGCAAGTGGTTTCAGTGCATTCAGCATGTCCAATTATCTGGGAGATCATGCATTTAGAAAACCCTCAGACATTTGGCTCCCAATAAACCTTCCTTGCCAGAGTTTCTCATTTTTTTTATTTACTCTGTACTGTAAGTTTGCACTGCATCATTTACTTTGCTATTGCATCATGATTTGGGGGAACGTGGATCAAAGTTTTACACGGTCTTTGTTTCAACATTTGCAATGAGCTGATGTTGCTAGATTACATCATACTGGTATAATGTAAAATGGCCTGCTGCAGAAATGTACAAGAGCTATCACATCCAAACAGCATATCTCAAAGAATTAATACATTTTTTCATCATAAAACCCACGTGTTGGCACATTCATGCACAGGCATCAGACCGTTTTGAAGGATCTTTTAGTGCATTTAGGTAATTTCCAGTGGAGACCTTGCTTTGGATTACACTGAAGATACTGAACATTCAAATACATTATAACATGTTTTTAAAATAAAGGCTTAAGAGTCTGAGTTTAGACGGCTAAATGGTTACAAAGAGTTTAGCCTTCAACATGATATAGGGTGGGGCTTAATATGTGTGACAGGTGATGGCCAGTGCAACAATGTACTATTTTTAATTACGGTTAGGCTATCATTAAGGGATTGGTTGCTGAATATACATTAGAATTACCGCTTTAACATGATAAATGACTAATAACCTGGAACCTAGAATAGCACTTAAATAATTACAATGCCACTGCAGCTGCTTGACTACCTGTTCTATATTAATGATCTCACCTGGATCCTTGCCTTTGTGCCTTTGGCCTGAACCTGCCAGAGTTACGTGTTAGTCAGCTATTAAATACAGAGCTGTTTTTTATTTTTGTTTTTAATCAATTAGTCTGCTAATGGTTTTTTTCGATTAACCTGCTTTGGTTTTGTTTGGTCTTTCTAATATCAAAAAATGTGTATAATGCCCATTACGGCTTATCTTAGTGAAAGCTGACATCTTCAATTCATTCATTGGGGGTGGAGGGGTGGGGGCTGACTGTCATTTATGGCAGGTAAGACACTTGCTGTTTTTTAAACCACACACTTACCTAGCAGTACGTACTGATTGGGTCAAAAAGTAGTATGTAGTATACCATTATGTAAACACAAGCAAAACTGCAGTATGCCAAAAAATTCCCCGATGTTTGCTGATTCAGAAGAAATCCCCAATATGCATCAGACCAGTCTACCTCACCTACTGTTTCCCATAACAAAATGCGCTGCAGAGTCACAATCAAAACCTGCCAGGTTTTTGATGATAATGTTTAATAAAAAAAGAAAGAAAAGAAAAGATAAAGAATCATGCTGTGGCTGCCGCTTTGTGCCAAATGCGTTCTCGGTAACTAGCCTCTGTGGCACAGTGCTCCTGTACCGTTCTTTCGGTCTGCAGTATATCCAGTATGTAGTACATACAGTATGCAGTAAGTAGTATATAGTATGTGACAGGTGGTTCCAAAAACAGCCACTAACTAGGCATAAGTGCCTCATACAACCCTGCTCCAAAAAACCCAACTATCCCTTTAAGGCTCTAATTCACAGGCTTTACTCACCAATACTTTGAGCAATGCAGGGCTCAAATTATTTGTGTTAGCAGGTGGTTAAATGTGGATAAAATACATTTGATACATTACCTGGTAAATTTTAAACAAGGCACGCTAGAGCTCTTGCATTAAAGTTATGTTACCGTAGGGATAGACTCTACTTCTTTTTGTGAAAAATACAAATGGTTGCATCTGTGAAGCTAAACCATGGGGCATGTGTAACATACAGGGAGTGTACAGTAAGGTGCAGTGATGCAATCTGATGAACTGATGGTAAGTCCGCCTTCTGTGAATTAGAAATTACCCAGAGAGAAAGCATTTCTGATGTTGCGATATCACTGGGAAGGAAAAAAATCAATACATTTGTTGGTTTGATGAGGACATGTCTCTTATATTTCCCCTGAAATCTAAATGATAGGCAAGAGAGGCACTGCATATTAGGTATAGACTTGGACACCAACCAAACAGTCTTGTGCATATTTATTTCGAAATGTGAAGAAATCAGAGACAGAAACAGTGTCAGTTCTAATGGATCTTTGGTCCTGTGCTGTTGGATTGGTTCGGGTGTTGTTCATAAATGGTGTGCACAATATTTTGGTAATCTCACATTTTCTCAGGCATATTAATGTATGTAAAATGAGTCATGTTTTAATCTATTTTATTTTAATGTGTAGGTTTGTTGCTCTCTGAAAAACACCAACACAAGACTAGCACTGAGGTTTTTTATTTGTTGTTCCCCCAGATCTTATTGTGAAACGGCACCATTGCATTTTATGTTTTACACAATAACAACAACAAGGCACATATGCTGCACATAGGCAATGAACAGCTGTAATTAGGCAGTGTCTATAAAAGAAGGGGTTGCTGAACTACAGTATTTTTGTTGTTAGCTGCTTCCCTGGCATCTCAGTAGAACAGACTCTCGGTGGACGAGTCCCCCGGGCTCTGCCAAGAAAAACATGCTAATGAAGCATCATAGCTCCCAGCCTCCAGAGACCCTCTACCTTAGTGATGTGTCTGTGTTTATCCCACTGGAGATGCACTCCAGTGAGATCAGCTTGTGTACAGTAAAAGGCTTCAGAACCTCCTGTGCATTATTACTTTCTTTTAATGATTCTTCGTTGCTGTTACCAACACCTTTGTATGAGACCTGAAATTGTCATTGTCAGCAGCGCTGAAGAACAAGCTCCTCATTAAAGTCTGTACCTGTGGATCATTAAGTTTGCAAGGGTGCCCCAACCATTATCACCTGTTCTTAATTCGACGATTGCCAATCCAACAAACAGCACAGTGTACTGAGAAATCTTGATATCTTATTAAATTTTCACTAAGCTGCATAAAAAAATACTTTTTTTAACACATTATTCAGAATTTTACACATATGATTTCAAGGCTGTGGCAACTGACTACATGTTACATTTAAATAATGCGGCACTGGGAGCAGAAGAGACTAATGCTCCAGATCAATCTATCCAGATTAAGTGCTCATCTGCCGTGTATCACCAGAGTTGATGAAACATCAGATTTTTTTTTTTTTACTTTTTTTTTTCAGTGAGCCATACACACAAAGGCACTACAGATGCTACAGAACTATCTTGTGTAAAAAATTATTATATAAAAAACAAGCTTATGTGCTTTCATGCATGTTTGGGTGTTTGTTACTCAGAAAATGAATATCCTTGACTAAAGCCTTATTAAAGGGGCAAACAAGTCATTACACAAAAGATGAAGTTGCTAACAGAACAATTTATCTGCAGCCTTAAAAATCCTTGGTTTGCATATTTGTCAGCCATCCCCGTGCCATTTCAGTGGTCAGTAAGAGAATTAATGTTTGACATTGTGCAGAGAATGGAGAAAACAAGGCCAGCTTCATCACATAATACTTGAAAGAATGCAGTGAAATTACTTCTTTTTTTTGACCAGGAATGAATAGTGCTTCCGTGACTCACTTTGCCATACTTTAATAGGAGACATTCAAAAGGTCTTTTGTGTGGAGCAATCTAAATCAGTACCCTGGCATTACAATGAAACAAAGATGTTGTCGCTTTTTTCCATTGATTTTTACAGTTTTTTTCTCTGACACGGGCATCTGCTAATGATAGTCATATCACTGAGTACATGGCACCGTTAGCCTCCTTTATTACAGCTGAATGAAGACAGATGCAGTAGGAAAACAATGTAGATGTATGACATAGCTGTAGGGAGTGGCACTAGCCCATTTGTTGAAAACTGATACGGTCAGGGTAATATCAAAGCACAATGATCTCATCACTCTTTGTGTCTCTGCTTGCAGGGATGGCTTTTATTGTGCAGCAGTCAGAAGGAGTGCAATGGAGAAAGAGAAAGAACAACCAATGATAATAAACTAAACATTTCTGATTTTGTGTAATCATTTAGAGGGAAAAGTCAGTGTATATTTGACATTGATGGGGACATTCCCCTCACATTCCCCTCAGAAACCTATGCATGCAGTTGAGATACAAGAGTAGGTACACTCGTTCTATTAGATATAGAGTGAGACACCGACTGAAAGGTCCTGTGCATGTTTATTTGGAAATGGGAAAGCAGTGAGGTCAGGGTCAGTTGCAGGGTGTAATTTATCTTTTGTCTGATGTGATTAAAGTGACTTTGATTTTGCAAAAACGAGAAAAAAAGGTTTAGGGCTTGTCTTGTTGATTTTCAGGAAGACGAGTTTTCAGTGTAAAGGCATGATTTCCTCGTTATGATATAGCTATTTTGAACTCGAGGCCCAGGACTCTGCAGTCACCCAAGCATCCAGATGTATTTGTCTCGCTTCTGCTATCAATCAAAAGACAAGATTACTTAAATCTACTATCATGGGTTTAATTGCACGAGATATATGGAAATCTATCGTACAGATGGGTCTCAAAGGGAAAATGAGAGCTAAGAGTCAGTGCAGATTGCGAGGACAGTTAATATTTACTGAAGGACATAGCCTAGAGCAGCTATGGTGCTTTAATTTAAAGGTGGTATTCACAACCCTGACTCCTGTCAGAGTGACAAAACACTGAACCCCCAACATGTCACCTAAATTAGCTGATAAGTCAATGGTTATAGGTTTATATGGCAGCTCCTGTCATATGTTGGATTTTGTTGCAGGCTGATATCCTCAGTTGCTGCAGTAAACTACAGCTTCCTGCGCTGCTTCTCTTCTTTAGGTTGCAGAATTGTTTCCCATGAAGCATGTTGAGGTCACAAGACCATGATACAAATGTGAAAGCACTGGCAAAACCCGAAAATTCAAAACTCATAGTTGGTTGCTGTGACTCAAAAATTGATTTGTCAGGTTGCTCAGTCGTCAGCAGTGTCGTGTTGCAGGAAGAAGGACCTGGGTTTGAACTCAGCATAGTCATTCAGCAGCCTGTGGAGTCTGTGTAAATTTCCTCTCACAGGTCAAACACTTGTATACTGATTAATCATAATCTAATTACAATTTGAAAGACATGAAAGATCGATAAAACAACTGCTACTCTTTCTGAGGACAACAATGAGACAAAATGTTTTTATTGCACTTTCACATATTAACAGACAGAGCACTGCTTTCTCTTTTTTTTTCTAGTGTTACATTTGTGATAATGCACAAGCTATACATTACAATAAGACTGGTACCTACTGACAGAGTATCTCCAAGAAGGAAAATATAAAAAGATTGGACCCAGACTTTTTTTTTTTTTTCCCAGAGTAACTGTCTGACTGTTATGGATGTCTGATCTGATTCTGGTCTACGATAATAATTTAGTGAGTGACACTTTAGGCCAAGATGATGTTTCCTCTTCTCGGCCTTCATGTATTTTTCAAACTGCAGCTTGTGCTGGTAATTTAAGTGGTTCAACAAGATAGTTGTGTTGCTAAGCGGCTTAGACACCAGTCTCGAGCACTCTCTGCATTTGAGTTGTTTTTGCTTAACATCAGTTGCCCTAAATCTAAAACACTACCAAACAACAGATGATGATCCGTTTCAAGGGAGTACCTCTCTGCCGTCTGCTTCAGACGTTTGGTTTTCGTTTTGCCCATCTGCTCTCTGTTGTTGCTCCTCTACTCTGAACTTCTGCTGCAGGGCGTGCACGCAGTGACCCCAAAAGTAGAGTCAAAACATCTTGATCATCCCTCGGTGGCTGGCTGTTAGTTTTACTAAGCTTTTGGTTCTATATACATATCAGCTGAGCACACATTTTGATAATCAACACTTTGGTCGACCATGTTCATTTAATTCATTCGATTGATTAGACAGCCCTACCTAAACATAGAGTCTCTATTCAGATTGATTATTTGAACTGATGTTAAATCCATAATTGTGACACTAAGATTTGGAATCAAATGCAAAGTGAGGTTCCTACAACATTGTAAGTCTAGTTGTTTACCTGGCATTCTGTCGCTCTTTTTCTCCTTCTCCTCTTCCCAGTTATGTAAAGGTATTCTCATCAACCACAGAATAATGACCTTCGGCATGAAGCTGCACAGTGTTGTGATTAAAAGATGTATAGGATACGAGATGTGGCAATTTCATACTATTCTTTAATTTGAAAAAGTTAATTAAAAGCATTCCCTCGCACCTGTAAAATACAATTTGCTTGTTTATCTTGTATGTAAACGCCTCTTTTCTTGATCTCTTGTTTTTTGAGTTCACATATATATATTTGAGGTGAGTAGTTAAATTCTTCCTCTGTTAGAGAAATTCCAGTTGCAGATTGAAATCTTACAGAGTATTAATTTGATGACAAAGTGATAATACTTGCTTCAATTGTTCAGGAAATTCCTACACAGGGGAGCAAACAACCGTCATTTTTAGGCTTGTTTTTAATTTGTATTTAATTGCAACATCTACTTCAAACAACATCCAGGCTGATTAAATCATTAACAGTCATGTTGCTTGCTGCTTAGTTTACCTTGGTAATATTTTATGCAGCAAGCTGGAGGCTTCATTATACATTCTGAGCATTTCGTTTGTTTGATTTAAAGTCCTGCTGATTCTTTGCAGAGTATGTCAGTCTTTCTTTGTGGCTGTTAGGAAAAAGCGTGCAAAAACCTTAAGTTCTTAAATTTACAGCCGCCACATGAGGTTCATTGATTGATTATATTATCATGACTAAATACCAGGTATATAAAAAAGAGCTCTTTACATTTGGTAAACTAAGTGATGGCTTCCATGGATTGGAAAGATCAGAATTCTTTACATGTTTTTTGTTTTCATTTGTCTCAGAACCTTCATCTCCCTGGGTGCATCCAAATGTACTTCTCTGGCTGCTTTTTAGTAACGAAAGATTCCTTGAGGATTTTCCAACAAAGATTTCTTATTTATTCAGTGTGCATTAATGGGCGGTGTGCCTTCCTATTTTTACTATCTGTTCCACAGTGGCACACAGCCAAGACACCTGAGGCTTTATTTACTCTATTTATAAGAACAATTAGCTGCAGCTTCTTTGCACGGTATCCAAAAAGAAAAACAATTCTTTGGGTAATCGTGCTTTGCTGTATAGTGTGTAAAATAGCAGAAGTTGAACTAAGTTTGGTTAGAGGCATCTGGAAAAAAGCATGTCTTAGATGAAACCAATAGAGCTAAATAACCATATGTAAATTAAAATGCAAGAAAAATATATTTAACAAAGATCATCTCAATCTTTTAATCTTTTATCAAATACCAGAACTTATGGACTCATAAAGTTTAAAATAAAGTACAAGCTTTATAAATAAATCAAGAAGACGTTAGTGCAAGATGGAGAGAGGACTTCTTTTTTTTTTCTATAAAAATAAGTAGATTAATCATTAAAGTGAAAATATATCCTGTGTTATTTCAGCTAAACACTACGATTAACATGCAGTCAGAAGTACTTTTTTCTTTTTATATATTTTTTTATAGATTTGTTTTCAGAGAAAACCACAAGGAAATCATGAATATTACATAAAAACCTTGTGCTGCATTGATTTGAGGGACAAAACAAGCTTGGCTTTGATATTAAAACATGAACATGTTCCTTTTGAAAGAAATGCTTGAATTAATGTTTTTTGATCTACAGCACTTCATGCTGCCTGAGGAGAATCTAAAACTATATCATCTATCATTTTTCATTCTATATTGTACCTCAACCCTCCACTTATGGACACAGCACATGTATTTATAGGTTGAAACTAACTGATACCGTGTAGTATAGGCTTTCGTATGGTGCAGTCTGATGTACACAACACTGAAACCCCTGCAGGTTTGTACACTCAAAGACAAGGAGCTGGTGTCTTTGATCGATGAGTTTATTTATAACTTGCTAAGCTTCAAAGCATCCTTTATTCATTTGCATGTTCATTATGTGCCTAAAATGGCCAATTATTCTATCAGAAGTGTGTGTGTGCAGGAGACTAGGCCACAGATTCTAAACAATCATATGACAAATTAGCCAATTAAACATGTTTGATGTTCCTCTCCCCTGTAGTGCTGAGTAAGAGGTTGGAAGTGTGCAGAATAAGAGGAAAAAGAATTTCTGGAACAAAACATTAGCTGCTACATCTATAGTTGAGAGAATATTTAAAGTTCATGTAACTGTCTATGCAGGCACTGAAAAACTCTCAAGACATGATTTTGCCTGTGGAATCCTGCTGCAAGTGTGTCGACTTTAAGTGAATTGGCTCTAAAACTTTTTTTGCAGTCTGCACAAGATGGCTGTCCATTAAAGCATTTATTTTAAGTACTTTTTCTTTGCAAGCCATTACCCTGAAATATTTCCTTTTTTTTTTTTTTCTTTAGCTCTGCCTCCTCCCTTTCTTTTGTTTCCACCCACTTCCTAAATCCTGGATATCAAGCTTTTGAACAATTTGGTGAAATAAAAATGAACAATAGCTGCCAAAATTGCTTTAGGCGGTGTGTTTGTAACTAAGTCACAGGAATGGAGATGAAGGGAATAGATTGTGTGTTTTTGTGTGGGGGGGTTGACTGTGTTGCACTGCTGTGGGTGTCTTATAAAATCAAAGAGTTGACTATACAGTATGCTGTGTATAGCAAAACCCGTCCGACCCAGTGATGTGATAAATGTGATAGAAGTTCAGGTTTTGGACAGAGCAGCAAAGTGGGCAGTGGTTCTCTTTTGAGGAACAAAAGAAGAAAAGGTTGTCTTTATGTTTGAGATGATATTATTCTTGGTTAGCTTTTGCAGACTTCCAAGATGCTCAGCATTAGTTGAAGGAGATCTATAATGCTTTTCCGTCTTTTCTGACCTATAAATGTTGCTACAGTGTCAGATACTCATGTTAAACGATGCTGAAGCATCACATAATGAGGTTCATGCATTTGGAAGTGAGCCCTGCAGGCTGTTTCAGTTGGCTCTGCACGTTCTGTTTTACAGTGTTTTTTTTAACAGTGTTTTTCCTGTGACGTTAATGTGTGGGGCCTTCCTTACACGGGCATGTCAGCGTCGCACACAGTGCTGTGCCTGCCCCCCCTCCCCCGGCTCTGCTCTCTGCTTCAGGGATTACTGTCAGCACTTTGTTCAAGATGGTTCTAATAAAGTGTTTTTTGGGTGTAGACAGTTAACTTTGTTAAACTTTTCTGAAGAAGAAAGCACCCAACAGAAATTTAGAGCGTTCCTTTTTTCTTGTGGATTTATTTCGTGTGGATTTATTTACTTCCTCAACAAGTGCATGAGCTGGATTAACAGCTAAACTGCTGCTAAAGGACCACATCTTGTTTTATCCTGTTGAAGAGTGAGAAGTACAAACTGTAAGAAACATTTTATCAGTGTCCTGGTTGTGTTCATTTTGTGACCATTTTGAGAAAATGCATGAAAATACAAAGAAGAGAGAGGGCGTGAGTCACAGTTTTCTGAAGATGTACAGACTTTACTGTTCAGTCAGTTGTGTTTAGCTGCTCGATTGGAGTCCAAAATGAAAATGAAAATGAGTATAATAGCTCTACTTTAATATTAGCTAATAATATATTTATTCTCCACACTGTCCACATAGGCCACAGAGAGATTTGAAATCTGAGAAGATTTTTGTTTGTTTGTTTTTTTTTAAACTTTAGAGACAACCATTGACTAAACAGTTTCACTCTAGTATTTATTCAAAGCCTTCAACAAACTCTCAAAGGCTTTGGAACTTTTGAACTAAATTGGTCACATTGCTGTGTAAAATTGTAGATGTATAAATCTGCTAAAAGAACATGCTGCTCACTTATTAAGGCTGATGTAATTTAACAGAAGAAAATGATAATAAAGCTTTTCTTTTTGTGAAACATCTAAAACCATTTCAATAAACCTGAAGGGGTTTTTGCTGTTTTGAATGTGTCAGTTAATTCAGTTACATGTTCAGCACGTACAATGCAGTGCACAGAAAGCTTTTTTTTATTTTAGTTGGGGAACTTTTTTTCCTCACAGCTTTATCAGTTTGAATGAGAATCTGTCAAAAGCAGTAATGACTCAGCTCGCTGCCAATATGGCAGATTACTCCATACATCAGAAAACATTCCAATTTCTGACAAACCATCAGCAAGAAAAATGCATGTCCTGGACACAGAAGAAATGCCTTACAATCCAGCTGACAAGAACTTGTTTGCACCTACCTACTTATGGTCAAGGTGATCATTATACACTTCAAACATACAAAATGGATAGAAGAATTGCCAATGAAATGTTAGGGATTTCTAATACCTAACACGATAGTTTCTGCAAAGTTGCTTAAATCAGAAAATCCCAAATATACCATTCATTTTTAACTTTTAATGAGCATATTATCAGAAAAGCTTAGGACTTTAACATCACCTTTAATGGCAAAATGCTGCGTAATTCATGGCTATAGTTCAGTGGCACTGGAATGTAACCAGACATCATTAGAAAATGTCATAAAAGTCTAAAAAAGATTTGTGTTGGTGCTAAAACTGTGGCAGGTGAGTGTTGTGACAAAACAGACTTGTTTCCATTCCTGTTGCTGAGGCTGACTGTTTTATGAACTGATCAATAAAGGCTGTAGAGTGTGTGCCATATCTAGGCAACAGATTTATGGGAATCCAACTCTTTATGGTTCCCAGTTATGAGTCCAGTGGCCAGATAGATGATAATAGTCTAGTCTTTTAACCTAATGCTGACCCCATAGTCGTATAAAAAGCAGGACTTGGGAGGAATTGTCCTTATTAGTGTGACTGTTAGTATAAGGGCCAGCTGTATACAGACTGTGGCTGTGCATTTTGTCCATAAATGTCATTAATATAATACTAGCCGCAAGCTAAAGCTGGATAGATTCTTGTGCTCCTCCAAACAGACTTAGGGCAGACTTGAATTTTATTCATGCACAGCTAACATTTCAAGTAGGCTGAGCCTGTGTTTACCAAAATAAACAGACTGTTTTAAATGAACAGTGATATGCTACACAAACCTTTTACAAGTGCAAAGAAGCTAACCGCAGAAAAATGTAAGAGCCATGGGTTCTTATGGTTAACACAACAACTAATTAGTATTTCACAGACCTATTTTCACAGTAAAGTATCTGTTTCAACATTTCAGGTTAGCAGAAGTGGATATTGCACAATATAAATACTGAACTGCTCTTTTTGACAAACTGTTTTTGTTTCAAGGTTCACATACTTTTTTTTTCTCATGCTTAGTTTCAACCATATAACGTGGTCGTCACCACAAAATGGATTTTGATCAGTTGTTCGTAAACTGTAGATGGACCTCTTGTCCATATTGCCTTAAAAGTTGAGCTTGACAGGTTTAACCTGACCTTGAAAACAGTAACAGGCGAAACACTCTCAAATTAGATTGTTTTTTTGCACATTAAGCGTTATTATAAGGATATTTACGATCATATCTGATGTTCTACAGCATTTTTTTGACAAGCGGTGCCGCCTTGAGAGTTTGAGCTCGTTGCTGATGTCACCGCTAGCTGAAAACGGAAGAGCATGTGCAC
>JAPZDX010000025.1:22121160-22139192 GCA_029783625.1 Naso annulatus | reverse complement strand
ATAACCTGATTAAACAGTGTAATAGTAGCTGAAAAATGACACCATTCCCTGTTAAATTGGTCTCCAATAAGCCCTGTTCTTACCATAATTCTTATTATTTGCCACGAAGGTTTGCATAAAACTGAAAAATCAGTGATGTTCTCTGTCCTGATTCGCCAGTCTACGCTGCGCTTCTTAGCGACAGGTGACGTTGGCGCGAGCTGATTAGCTCACCGTGCTCTGACTCATCTCTGCCAACAACGGAGTGTCTGCAAGCCACACCGTCAGTCGGCTCGAGCTCGAGCTGAGACAAACCAGTTTACTCTGCTGCAACTTTCCCTGCAACCGTTTGTCTCAGTTCAAACTGGACTTAAAGAGAGAGAGACAACAAACAAAATAAAGCGCGAGCCAGCACAAACAGCTGCAGCGGATTTGCTTCCCGTTGAGTCTCATCTTACAGCTAATGTTTATATGCAGAAGTTATCTACTGCAGCTTTGAGTTAAACTGAACAAAGTATGTCAAAGTAACAAACTTCAGTGACAAACATGGATCTGATGTAGTTTGGTGGTTCATATTCATTGGTCAGATAGATATTTATCTTACCACGTATGCAGCTTTTAATTCTTATGAACATAAGACTTTTTTTCAAGCACTGATGTTTTCAAGCTTTCACTAGTAAATCTAAAAATCTGTGGGTTTCTCTTCAAGGATTAAGACTTTTGAAACAGTTTTCCTCTTAAAGAGACGATGCAGCCTTTAGTCCTCCACAGGCTTTCAGCCCTTATTCAAGTGCAGTCAGTCCTGTTATTTTGAAAGCTTTCTGAGTCTACCTGAATGTAAACAGTACTGCAGGGGACTTGCTGTTGAAGTTTTCACTGAATCTTTAAGTGCCCTTGAATATACTCAACACACAGTTGCTAAAAGCAACTAAAAAGCTGTTAAAAATCTGTCCGAGGAAAGGATGGGTAACATAAAAGCTGAAAGACTTCTTGCTCAGTTAGAAGTGGAACTTGATCACTAGGTGAGTCAACACTGTGTGCAGTGCAGAGCCAAGGAGCCGACTGAGACACACATAACACAGAAAGTTGTATTTTTTCATCAGTGTTTGCTTAATTACCAGAAAGGCAAAGTGTCGGAAGTTCGCATCTGTTTTACATTGGACATAAAAGATCTCTCTTGTAAATGACCAATTACAACCTTTTCTCAACGGCATAAAAATGTTTTTTTATATCATGATAATTTGCAAATCAATAAAGAAAAATATTCCTGACAATTCTACGAAACCTTTTTCAGAGAATTGCACTTTTAAGACCTCTTGAAACTCACTCTGCTTTAGAGTTGAGACATAGATACATATTCAGGGTCCTTCTTTTCAGTAAGTTCAGAAGTTTTCTACTGTCCCTTTGAAAGGTGTTTAGTCTTGATTTTTTTTTTTTTTTTAAGGCATTGATTCTCAATGTGAAGTCTTTGAGAGATGAACCAGGGTCCCCAGCAAAAAGGGAAACAATTTTCATTTCAATTCCATCCACAAGTAACACAACGTAATAGATGACTATTTTGATAATGGTTTTCATACACTTTCTCTAATAAAACAATAAAAAGCAAGATTTTTTTTCAGAACCAGGGACCTTGGAACAAAATCTAATTAACTGGATGTCTGTGGTCTGACTTGTGCGGTGTAGGTACCAGATGTTCTCAACCTGCCACACCGGCTCGGGGTCTTGTGCATTCAGAGGACATAAGATCTCACAGGAAAAATCTGTTTTAACCCAAACCTTGATCTTTCTCCGATCCTAACTGCATGTTTTTGTCCATAAAATAGGCAGATCTTTAACACATCATTGTCACATTATTATTAACAAAAACAATAAGGTTGTACCAGCTGCACAATGAAGAAACAACACGTACAATTATCGCAAGAGTTTCACAAATCAAGGATTACTATCACACACACCTGTGCACTCTGCATTGGAGTGTGTGTGCTGTACTTGAACAAGAAACCGAATGTGATTCTGTTGTTGTGTCGACAACAATATGGGCATGAAGGTTACAAAGTGCTTCATTAAGAAGGGGCAAGAAAGCGCTGGTTGATTTAAACAACAATGACTGAGTTACTATGCTACGAATATCACGCTAGCATGCTAACACACTAATTACAAATAGCATGCTGGCAAGGTAACACAAACGTTATTTTGCATTGACATGCTAGCTTTGTTAGCAGATGAAACTGTCGTTTTCAAAGTTTATTTTAAGTTTGTCTTGTAGTCCAAGTTGGTGGACTGCTTGTGCAGGTGCAGAACGGACTGGCTGCTGAAAGCAATAACCAATCACAATGTGAGACCACCGCACAGCCAGTCATAGTGTGCTACATCCTCTGTAATCACAGGATCCTGGGCCGATCTGTCAGGCCAAGCACATCTGGTACCTACACCGGTTAAGGGATCATGATGTGAAAGTTTGAGAACCTTTATTTCAAAGGATCAGGTTGGATCCTCTTTGTTTTTCTCATAATCTACAAATCTGCAGAAGTCTGATATCTCATTCTTCCTCTCCACATATCTCTACTGTCCAAAATTAATTATGAAGTATATCAATGAGTCACATCGTTGTCCTGATGCGAATCCCTTCCTAACAATGGAAAGGGGCTCTTTTGAGTTCATCCCATCAAAGCAGTGAGTCCTGAGGCATTTTAATCCAAGCCTGTTCTGTGAGTGAGTGTTCGGCAGCTGAAACATAAACCTTTTGCTATAGCTTCAGTGATGGATATGTAGTTCACCAGCTCCTGGTGGTGTTGGGAGTTACTGCACTGAAGGATATTTGTTTTCTATCAATGCACAAATAATGCAAGCACAGGGAAATATTTTCCCCCTTTTAGTTGCATTTATGCTCTGCTTTCTCATTGTAACTGCCTGCAGCAGTGAGCCGGCACTCAGCTTTTCACATCACTTGCAGTTTGTCAGTTGTTGAGTATTTGTGTGCAGCTTATAATTAAAGCAGAACTTACTGCAGGGGTCAATACTTCCAAGAAACTTCTGGGATAATCTCTGGAAAGAGCAACAAACCCCTGCACACCCAAGGCAGTCATCCAGAGTAACATTTTGCATTTCCATCTTCTGTGACCCAATTACTCTGCCTATATTATGCATTGGCTGTCTTCTGCCATGCTACTATGGCGAACACCACAGGCTGTTTGGCCCACTGTCGCAGTGGCTTGCTCTTGTAAACAAATTGAATTTATGTAACCTTGCTGACGGGTAGGAGCTGCAGAGTCCAGGCTGGCTGCTGAGCGTGGCGTTCCCAATGTTTGGGGCCCAGTGGAAACACAGTTATTATGACCAGAAAGAGTGAACTCGCCGCCTACAGTGGCAGCCAGCTTGTTTTGTTATATGGATGATGAAGTTGATGTATAGGTCCCTTGTATGCGCAGAACAGCCACAGTCTCTCTGCCAAGTGATGAATAGCATCAATACTGTGGGCTATTGGAAAAGACCGGTGCACACGAGATCTCATCTCAACGCTTCTTTTCCATTTTCTCCATTTTCCATTTTTGGCACTTCTCAAATAAATTGTATTGTTTTCCTTTTTTGTTTTGTCCTCCCTGTCCTCTCTCTCTTATCCCTTTTTCTCTATAGTTTCCTGTCTTTTGTGTAACTTTTAATGAGCTAAAATTTATGCAAGAGTGCACAGGACGCACTTGACAAAGCACTTTTGAAAGATTAAGGCTGACTAACAGCACAGTGGTGTCTGGTTGGCTTTGTCTCCCCCCTTTTCTCTCCTGCATCTGTCCATCCGAGCAAGAGGCTGTGGGAATGAGCATTGCAATAGAGGCGAGATTAGAATCGGATGTGAATTGGGCTGGAGATTGGTTTGTAGACTGAAAATGCCTGTAAATGGAAGATGGGGTGGAAGTAGAGAGAAAGACCGGGGGACAGACGAACAATGAGAGAGAAGGTCACTAATAAAAAGCCAGTGTGAGAGGATGGTGGTGCTGCTGGTGGGCTGGAGAATAAAAATGATAGAGTTGCAGAATTTTCTCTGATATTTGCATGGAAAAAACTTAATTAACTTAGATTTTCTCCTTAGAACAGCTTGGCAATTAATCAAACTTTATTTAAATTACAATTTTTGGCTTCCAACAGTTATGAAAACAAGATCGGGGAGATTAAACAATTTTTGTGCGGCATTTTGTTTCGCAACGATCTTCTTTTTTTCGTTATAAGTTATAAAAGCGCACCCCTCTCATTCACAGAGATGTGCCTTGACCCTCCCTAAAGGTCCAAACCCACTTTCAGCCCAGCATGAGCATGTTTAGTCCAGCTCGCTGGGGTCAGTTGAGCTGTAGTCCTGCAAAGCCAGACGTATTTCTCCAGCCGTCATTCTGCTCAAAAAATAGGTTCTCTGACGTGTATTACTTAAAAATTAATAATTCTTTTGGATGGAGCCTTGGAGGCAGCAGCGACACCCTTGCAAAATAGAAACATGGAGATAGCAGAAGGAGAGAGAAACGCCATCTTAAATAGTTGACCAGTGGCAGGCTGATACCTGAAATCTACATCATCAGACCCGATAAGTTGTCTTCTGCAAAAACCCCAGTCAAGCCAGCATGCCTCGGTGCTGCTACAGAACAGGCAATCAGAGCAGCAATAAAGGAAGACAGAGTGGCATTTAAACAATCACCTCTCACATTTTATCAACCACAACAAAAACAGTTTAACACACATCGTATAATAAAAAAGTCCATACATGTACTGTATATTTGTTAAGTATCTTTATCATTAGAAGACAGTTATGTTCTTTTAGCTTCATATCTAAACATCAAGGAAAACCAAAGTTTAATAAGTGCATCATGCTTCAAACATTAGTGAGTAACTTGTTCTTCATGTCAGTTAAAGTAATTAGGGATGCACGATATTGTTTTGTTTTTTTTTGCAGATGTCCGATATGCCGATGTTTTACAACTCATTTAGCAGATAATCAGTATCGATACCAATATACAGTATATGTATATTTTTTTCACCACAACTAATTGCACAGATCATCAAGTCTCTTATGTGGTGGAATTTACATACAGTATTATAATGCAGACTCTTACTGTGTTTTCCCGCAGGCAAATGCAGGCATAATATACAACGCTTAAAATGATGTAATGTTCGTTCCTCGTGCAAACTTGTGTTCTGTCAAACACGTCAGATTTATTTATGACAACTGCCTTTAAACAAAACAAGTAAAATACATCCTGCTTAAAAGTGGATTTGCTCTCCCTGAGACAATCAGAACAGGACTGAAAATATCCTGCATCCCTAAAACCGCTTTCTCTGTGAAGACCAAAAGCTTGTCTGTGTTTTAGGTTCCCCATCAAAGCACTAAGAGTGTTTTGTGGCTTTCATTCCATATTTCATGTCATCCCTCACTGCTAAATGAATTTAATGAGGAATTACCTGTTACAGGAGCCACTGGTTGTGCCTGTGCAGAAAGAGCACACCAATCCCTCCTAATGACTTATGATAATCATCTCAGCATGAAACCTGTGCACTGCTCATGGGTGTCTAAGGCGGCTTAACCAAAAAACCCACATTGATGGATGACGATCTGATGTCTAAGACTTTATTCCTTAAACTTATTTCACTTCTCTTTGCATTAGCTTACGTTGGTTGCAGCATCAACAATTCATAAACTGCTCTACAGTACTTGTAGTTTGTTTACTGCACTTCATTTTCCAGTGTTTGGTATCGAATTAATTCCAAGCAGAAGGCTCTATTGATTATTTGTTGCACTGGGTGTCAGGGAGACAGTTTCTATAAAACTTTCAAGCGGACTGCTTTTCTGTTCGCCTCAACAGGAGTTAGTGTTTGGGTGTTAACTCTCACAAAGGGACCCTATTGATTCTCTCATTGATCTCCATCTGTTCTTTCCTCTTTTCCTCCCTCACAGTGGCAAACATTTTGTGGCGAGAAGAAGGTACGTCTAGACTGCTCCCGCTTCACTACAGCATTCATTAAACTGAGTTAATGAATTTTTGTAATAGGGTTACTGAACTGTGATGAGAAGGATTAAATGATTTGATGCTTTGAGCGTAGACGGCACTTCCGTAGTGGTCTAATAAGCTATTTAAGGTGTCTACTATAACCAGGTCTGTTTCTTCTCTCCCTCCAGGTCTCGGCATTGGCAACATGTTCTATGTGTTCTACGAAGACGGCATTAAAGTCATTCAGCCTGTGGCGTGTGAAATACAACGACACATTAAACCCAGTGAGAAGCTGCTGGCTCTGCAGGTAAGTGGTCGAGCAAAGAAACACTCAGTGTCTCACTTTTATGGTGATTCATTCTGAGCTGGACCGGACCATCCCAGCCATCTGTGTGAGTTGAAGCAGTGAGGAGGAGGAGGAGCACGTGAGCCTCACTGATCATCCTTTACTATGTACTACAGAGCTGAAAGGTGCTGAGAGACTTTGATTTCCTTGTCATGTTGTCCTCAGTGTTACTTGACATAGAAGACACAGGACAAAGATTTATGTTATGGGCATCCGTCTTTTATTATTAATTTAACTGGCCATGATCTTCAGCTATTATTGATATAAGGGGAATACAGTTGGAGGCTCACCGTCAGCTGTAGCATTAAAAAACATAACTTCAGGAAACTATGGCCTAAATTTAAAAATCTCTAACTGACTTTCATTTCTGATCAAAATGCTGCTCTGCAGTCATAGCTGGCTTCCCTCTTTATTTAAATCAATTAGTTGAATTAACAACCTGTCACATATTTGCTCATTGCCGAAAAACCCAACGAAAATAATCAAGCGACTCTGCCGTTCCTCTCAGCTTTAGAAGAAGTTTTAGTATCTTTAGGCTCAGTTTTGGTTTTATGGCCTTCGATGGCTCCGCTGTGCACAGTCTGCTCAGCACCAAACAGCAGACAGAAAGGTTTGCAGGTAACTGACAAGGAAAGTCAGGTTTGTTTGTTGTTGTTTTTTTTTTGTTTGTGTATCATTGGGCAAACATTCTTGAGAAGCACCACAATGACAAATCAGGTTAACAGCCAATCAAGATTTAGTTTTTTTAAAATACAGATTATTTTGTTTCAAAAACTCAAAGATTTGGTCAAACGTTTTTTTTCTAATGAAGAAAAGTATATCATCTGATCAAAAGAATATTGGTCGGAAAAACTTTTCGTAGTTGTAAACTCGACTACACAAACATTCAGCGCGAGGCCTCCATACAATCTGTGGACCACAAGCGACAACTAAATCTCTCTTGTTCTGCTGGAGCTTCTCTGCCATGATCTGCCATTGTCCCAAGTCACACTGCTGACGTATTATGCATTCCCACGACGTCGGAGAATGAATTGGAGTAACATTTACAATTATTTACTATTAGAACTGAGAAAAATACATCTACATAACATCGTTTGACGCTAAATACAAGGCACTATTTCTTAGTATCTCTACAATCGATTTTTGCCTTGACAAACGATTTTAGATCGATACAAGTCACACTTAAAGGATGATTTGCCGCTTATGTATCGACGTAGTTTGATCGTAGGAATATAAATTGATGCATCGATACATCGGTGTATTGTTACACTCCTAATATTTGTGTGCAATACAGTGGCACTTCTTCTGCCAAGTGGCGAAGAGGCGTGAG
Source organism: Naso annulatus (assembly GCA_029783625.1). Lineage (NCBI taxonomy): Eukaryota > Metazoa > Chordata > Actinopteri > Acanthuriformes > Acanthuridae > Naso > Naso annulatus. The sequence continues at coordinate 22,131,571 of JAPZDX010000025.1, read as the reverse complement.
CAGAAAAGGTGGGGAGTAACTTTTGTTGATGGACAGCGGTTTGTGTGTGTATTGTGTACTAGCCATTCGACATTATGCTGATGTAATGCTGAGCTTGCCAAATTTTCTTTTCCATATCATTAAAGGTCTGTGTTACAGTCCCCTCTGGTAGACGTCAGGCCCTCAGTTGTTGTAGCTTGAAATGTTGCTGAGGCACTCACAAAGAATGTCTTGACCATCCTGGTGTGAGAAGGTTCAGCATCCTGCCTCTGAAAGCCACAGAGCTGCGCTTTGAGAGGATGAGAGGCACGAGAGGGATGAGGGTCTTGGCCAGGCTCACGCAGTGGAGACCCACCTCTACTAGGCACGACGTTACGAGGCAGCAGAGAGAGATGCAGCGGGGTTCTGCATTATGTATGTTCAAACTGCCGACTGCAGCTTCAGGAGCCAAATATTTGTTTTCTCAGAGGAGCAAAACAAAGTTAAAAGGAGAGTGAAAATATTTGTCAAGTGGCCAGAAACACGACTTCAAATGAAGATTGATCACTCTGTTTGCCATGTCTATTTTATTAGATTATCTGGTTCCCTGACAAGAATTTCTAATGTAATAAAATAGAAATGTTAAAGGCAGCATTCAGCAGTGTTGAAAAACCCTTGCAGGCACAAATCAAAATCTTTAACATTCTCCACCATGAAGCAATAAATACTAAAACATTCATGATGAGAGTAAATAGGTTAGTGTAAGTGTATTGGATTGGTATAATGTGCTAATTTGTGACTTGTGATTTATAATTTGCTGGCCTTGACAAGCAACACTTGAAGCATTCTGTGTCCTGACCTACTAACAGCTACTGAAATCAATCATTACCTCTCGATATAGTTTGTACTGGGATTTAGCCGAGATCCTCATTCACATGCAGCCAAGCAGCTTAAGGTTCAGTGTCCTGCTCAACAAAAGGCTTTGCCGTTGCACACAGCCTCTAAACACCAAACCGCCAGCTTAGATGTGATTTGCACCCAGATTTAAATGTCTTTCAGAGCACCTGCATGCTGGAGAGTGAGTCCAAAAGTAAACCGGTGCATTTTTCTCTTTATTTATCGTCTAGCGCATGAACCAAGAGCTGGAAAACCTGTCATGATTTTTTACCGAAACCCCAAAGTGTTTGAAATTTTGACTTTACGAGCCAATGACAGAAAAACTGCCCACAAAAAATAAAATAAAAAACATGTGACACAAAGAGCAAACATATAATCACTTTCCAATAAAAACTATATCTCGATATTTTATGATTTTGAGTTAAGTCAAATGTTCCATTATGGATTGGGTAAAAATTCCAGTGTTTTTGTCTTTTGTTCTGAGAATGCTGACATTTTGGAGTTACGTGACATTAAGTGTTCTTTTCTCTCTTTTTGGCCACAAAAGGTAAATACAACCTCTACAGTAAGCATGTAAAGTTTTTATCTTATATGTGTTGGCAAACAGTTTCTTTTCACCAGGGATGCAGGAGGCGACTAATTTCTCTGTCGGTTAAACAGAAATTTTAACTGCAACTTGTCTATAAGCAAGAAAACGTTCAGAAAAACATCTAAATTGAGCACAATTTAATGTATACGGTCAAAACATTTGAAACGAAAGTTTTGCGTGTATTTAGGAGCCATTTAGCCTCAACATTCTTTAAGACCAACAATGAAGTTTAACATTACCAAGCTGTTAATTTAAATGTTGTAATGTGCGGCACGTCGGGCCGTTTATTATTAAATCTGAGCACCTTAGAAAACATGAGGTTGAGCTCAAATCGGGACGTTGCAATCGTGCATCTCAGTACCGTGTATTTAGGCTCTATGTAGTGCATTAACTTGCAGAGGCTTTTGTATTCAACAAAACATAGTGGCAGCATATTACATATTACAGTCATTTTGCTGAGGAGTCTTTTCTCACTGGTCCACATCACAGCGTCTGTGGATTGGAGCGGCACATGTAAAATTTGTCTGACGAATGTTGTTAATAGTAACTTGCTCTCCTAGCGAGTTTACATCCAATTGTACACATGCAAGCTTTTGCGTACACGGCCGACAAACGACTTTGTTTTCATTCTCTTCTTCATCAGAATTCTGCCAAACCGAGCTGATTTTCCTTTGAGCCGCTCTCTCTCTTTGTCCCTCTTATATTTGAAATTTCCACCTGCAGGAGGGGGGAGGGGCAGCTGCCTGCGTAACACTGAGATGCAGTGTTCTACATCGTTAATTGAATAATTACTAACCGACTTGTATTTGTGGTGCCGACTAGCAATGGAGGGGTTAGGGTTACTACTTTCCACACATCCTGCAGACACAGGGCAACATCAGCATTCATCTGGAGTGGTGTTTATGTCCTACAGTACATTTACTCTCCTTTTAACTGTTTGTAGTCTTCACTAACTCCTGAGGGATTTATCTGGCTGTGCTGAGGGTTTTTTCTGAGATTCTCTTTTTTTTCTTTCTTTTTCTTTTTGCTGAAAACAGCTGCTTGCTGCTGCTAGAAAAAAAGCTGCTAACCCTAAGCAGCTGCAAAGTGTCAGACTGAAACATAACAGTGAATTTGTGGACAATAAACCAAAGTAATAATCTTAAAGAATGCCATAATTCTCAATAGAGTTGAGGAGACACTGCAGAATTGGAGAATTATTTTCATAAAAGGTACATTTTTCACATGTGATAGAAAAATATTGATTGTTACAGGTCTACTGACAGTCACGTTCTCCTCCTGTACCATATATTGCTAGTTATAAAATATGAATGCACACAGAGAGACCAGTCTGTCTAATTTAGTCCACTGAAAGGCCACAAGCAGTCAGAGCAGGTTTCACCTCTCAGTGGACTCTTGACCCCCAGTCTCCCTCACTGCTCATCAGTGCAGCTTTTAAAATATATTCACAGGTGGTTTCTGATGGATACCTGTTAGATTACCATGTGTTCTCCTGTGGACACTTTTTTTTTTTTTTTTTTGAGCTGCCTTTCATTTCAGAGTCGTGAGTTTAGTGGATGGCTGTTGCACATAAAGCGCTGTCATGAATGCACGGCAATCAGCCATGTATTCCTCTGAGAGGTGTGTTTGTATTAGGATATCAATCCGCTGCTGTCACGGGGGATTGCTGTGTGAACACATGAGGCCGCTCCCAGCATGGCACTCACGTTTTCTCCATCGCAGAGGAGCATTGATTGATTTGTTTATGGTAATCGCACAGCCTATCCATTATCCTTAACTACCGTATAGAGTGTTTTACTGTGATACACAAAGTAGCAGGGAAAACACTGTGATTTCCAATTGTTGTAGAGGCAGTCCGAAAAGCGTCTTTATTTTGCCTCCATCTGCAGCCGAGAAGAATCTGAAAGGGAGCATCACTGTTTTTTACTCGCTGTTACAGCATTGTGTCGAGAGCCGCCGTGTTGTAATGATTCTTTTGTTAGTGAAACAGAGAGAGGCCTTTATGGGTATGCACTAACAATGCACCGTGTATTTAGGGCTCTTTATTTTGAAGAAAAAAAAAAAACATAACGTCAGCAGTTGTGTGTGTAGGCCAGGGACAGCTTGGAAACCGTGGGGCAGTCGGTTCAACTCACCTCACTGTCCTGCTCGAAACGCAGACTATGTGGCGGCCCACTCACTCTGACATTTCTCCTCAAATGCAAGCCTATGGATTTTGTGTGGGCATGTGCATGAAGTAAAAATAAAAACAACGGGGTGTAAATTTTTAATTCTACCGGGCGGGATTATGACAAATTAAAGTTTAATGTAACAATTGGAATTTTCAGAATTTAATTTCAAGGGCATTCGCTGCATGTTTACTTGTTGTACTCACATAAAGACAGTTGGATGGATCGTTGTCAGCTCATTTCCATTTTTCACTGCACTTTTTATCACCAGAAGCAATGTCTGATCTTTTAGTTTTCCGAGAGGACCTTTTAACTTTAAACTGCAGCGATCGACACGTTGGTACAGCTGGAAAAACAGCTTTAGGATGCAACGAGAAAAGCAGTTGGAACTTCCTTGAGCCTTAAAAAAAAAAGGATTGTGTGTATTTGATGTACTTTGCTTCATGTCTGATGAATCAGTAACTCAAAATGTGATGTTATTAAGTGTGAAGGGGAAGCTCAAATTGAGTTATTCAGCATTTGAAGAATTTGTGTGAGTGTAAGCACTTTGAATTGAAACTTTAAGGAGACACCTTGAAAGAGGAAAAGTAAGACTGTAAATGTTAAAAAAGATTTTTTTTTTTTTTTTGACACTTTGGATGTTGCTGCTTCACAGTTTTCCCGCAGTCTTCCTCCCCACAGACAGCTGATGTTGTGTCACAAATATATTAGCTCTACAAATCATTCAGTGGCTTGACTGGGGAATATCAGGGCCTCGTATTTCTCAACATAGAGCTTTAAATGTCATCATCCACATTCACAAGTGAATAGCACAATCCTTTAAGAACATATTTTGCCGAAGTATATTTATATATTTTTTACAGTTTCCATTTTAGAGATACAGTATTGTGTTGTGTTGTTTATGGCGTGATTCCAGCTGCGCTGTCCTCTGCAGTAAACATTTTATTGAATCCATGAAAACATGTATGGCTTTGTATCTGGTGTGTGTAGGCATTTACATAATAAAGGGGGGAAAGACATATCTGCAGTCTTAAGAGGCTGTCAGTTACTACACAGATCACATACATGCTGTGCACCCACACGTCTTCAGACATATGCAACTCACAAACACAGGCAGGATTACAGCCGCCTCCATTCACACCCTCGGCTGTGCATCAGATGTTCAATTTCTCACCTCTTAAAGGTGCTATAAGTAAGATATTTACAGCTCTGTAGCACAAAATGACTTCAGTGAGGGTCTGAAGGGGTTTCACAGGGTTCAATACCAATGACTCAATCATTACTTCAGAAAGTGCAGGGATTTCTGGCTTTGAAAACCTGACTTTCCCAACCTGTTTTATGTTTAAAACAATGGCAGATGGTGATACAACTGGACACTGAAAGGCATTACAGCCACAAAGGACTGAAAACCTTGTTATACAGCCAAAAGCACCAAAGCATTGTTACTGTTTTGGCGTACTGCATCATGAAACAACCGTTTTACCAGACTTTATTGTTGCAAGGCAGCTCAAATTAACCTGCTGATCTGCAGATAAAATAAAGGGGACAGGATGAGTAGGGGGCTAAAGTGGAGATAAGATGGATTCTGTCACTGACGCTGCAGCTCCTCCTCATCCCTGATAGAGTTCAGTGCAGTTCATGCATTACTTAATGCACCTCTAACTAAGAGTTGGCCTGTGGGAAGGCAACTGTCATGGACTGCCTCTGTGGTTGTAAATATGGGACAGAGTTCTTCACACCATGCCGGAGCCCCTCATTCATCCTTGCTGGCCAGCAGCTCCCTAAATCGTCCCACACGGTCTGGAACAGACGACTGGGCAGAGCTTTGAGGCTTGGAGGCTTGGAGGGGGAAGGCGGGTAAGTGGGGAGGAAAGCTCCAGAGACAGAAGGCCCATAAAGGTTCCCAGTGGCCAGGAAGGCGAATGCTGGCAGGGATTGAAGCTGAACAGCCGCAGATCGCCTGCAGGCTTTGTTCTGGATTACGTGTGGACAAATAGAGGCGATTACATAGATTTTTTTAGGACCTTGCAAAGCTTATTTATCTACATTGTCAAGATAACGTCTCACATTAGCATCTGTGATAAGACTGTAAGTGGAAAACAACAGAGAATAGCAACAGGGTGAAAATATATTTTTTTTACTAAGATGTATTTCCTTGTGATATAAAAAACAGGTAACAATGAATGTGTGTGCTTTTGTTTCTGTTTTGTTTGTTTGTTTGCTTTTTACAGGAAGAGGTGTGCCCCACCTCACCAGAGGAGGAGGTGCAGTGGTGTGTGTGGTCATCAGCGGTCAACATCAAGGACAAGTTTATTTATGTGACACAGCCAACCTTGGATCGAGTGCTCATAGTCGACATCCAGTCTCAGAAGGCTGTCCAGGTACTTTGCAGGCTAAATTGAAAAACTGGGTTTGTGTGTATTTTGCCAGTAACACTACAATAATGCATTATGTGAGAGGGTTAACAGTTTCACACAGAGCCGGGGAAAAAATTAAATAAATTTTCCTGTTTGTAAAGGTTTCTTCTCATAGAACTGAGAACCTGACGCTATTTGTGCCAAACAGCCTCAAGGTTGCACAAGTGGAGAGTAAACCAGAAAAATACCAAAATGTTCCCACACCGATTTAACACAACATATTTCACAAGAACCTTGAATAAATCATTACTTCATAGGGGTATTTTACATGGATTTGGTTTGTTGAGTGAAGGACACATTTTTTCATTAAATCGTCCCTTTGACTCAGGATTCAGTTTGATTCAATACGTTGTCCTTCATCGAGAAACTCACTTATTTGAGAGCACTGGACTACTTGCTCCTGTTTTTCCCCGAGCTGCAAGTGAACGTATCATCCACTCTTGGATGAAAAAGCTTGCCTATTAGATTGTGCATTACATTTTTGTGCACTAAAAATGTTCTTCTTGTGTAATAAGTTAACAGATTTTAAGTCACAGACTTCATGATGTTTCCTTATATCAGAAATAAATATAAGTACCTCTAACAAAGATGTATGAGGCCACGAGGAAGAACTCAGTCCACTCCAAATCACTGAGGGTCTGCAGCAGTTAAAAGGTCACATTAAAAGTGACTTCTGTATAATAGCCAGAGACGTTAGAATCGTACACTTTGTTGCTTGGTAACAGGTGGAGAATATAACTAAGTAATGAAGACATACTGCACTTACATTTCTTAAGGTATCTGTCACACAGTTCTACTGCAAGGTCTGATTTAAAGCCAGTGTCAGGTTATTAAGGTAATTTAGCTGCCTTTGTATAACACAGGGCTGCACAGTGGAATAAAGTTCAAGTCCCTCATGCTGCTTACATAGAACATATAGACAGAATAGAATAGAATAAAAACATAAAACTGAGCAATACATGCAGCAATTTATTCCATTTATACAGTAAACAGGAAATAATACTGTAGTGATTTTTTAAAAATTATCATTATTTGCATCTGCGGGAATGTAAACAGCAACAACATGATGGTGAGGATAAATCAGTCTACATCATCCCATCAAAAGTTCAACATCAGGGAAACCTGTCTGTCAGCTTTGACTGCGTTTATCCTAAATCTGTCCTCTTCCTCCGGGACGGTCCAGCTGGTCACAAGGTACCATGGGCAGGATCGCCTCAGAAATTTAGTGCTCTTACTCCAAACCAATACAATTTTTCAATCCTGATGAGTGTTTGTACTTTCTTGTGATACAATACACAACGGAAGAAAATATGTGGCAATTTCCTCAGCAAATAATATAGAAAAATTACTTCGATAGCAAGTTTGCAACAGCAGAAAAATGAAAAATGGTGCAGTCTCTGTATGATTTAAGGTCTTTCATCTTGTCGGATACTGCAGCAAAAAGTGCCAAAAAAGGGACAAAATTTTTTATTGGTAATTATCAACACAAAATAATAACAAAAAAGAAAAAAACAGAACAAAATCAAACCTTACATTTAAAAGCCTGTTTTGTCTTTCAGAGGGAAACAATGTCACAAGAAGGTTAAATACTGGTAGAAAGAAAGAAAGAAAGAAAGAAAGAGTAGATCATGTCAGATGTTACTATCCTTAATTCTGCAAATGCAAAAATTAAAAAAAAAATACATTAAGTGTTCTTTGAAAGCTGCTGTTTGTACTTAACTGAAGATCATTTGTTAGAAAAAGACCTCTCTTTGACCGGACTGTATTTTTTTCGTTCAACCAAAAGCGTGATGACACCCCACTAGAAAAATTTCTCACTGTTTGTGTCACATTTAGGAAAATGTCCCAGTAAATTTTTCCTGAAAATCACTTATCCTGTTTTACGGGTGTAGATCTAAAACAGGACCATAGCTTGTAAAAAACATGGTGTCAAAGATGCATCTTTGGTTTTAATGTTTTAGATTATTAGTCACATTTACTCAACAAAAGCTGATTACAGTACAGTTCTCCAGTCACTCTTTTTATTCTGTGAGATTTTAGTCACTTTCAAATGACACTAAACCGTATTAGATTTGCTAAAGGGATTCACAAGAATTCACTTCTGATAAAATGCTAATAGGCCCTTAAGCCCAGTTTGACAACAGATTACAGGTTCTACACGTGCTGGATTTTTCCACGACACTGTCTTGGCAGTGCATCATCTCTGCTCCTCTCTGTCTGCACTGACAGTATAAAGAGCTGCTTTCTCAGCTTTCAGATCAGTTTTCTCACCTCCAGCACATCTGCTAACCCCTGACCTGACCCATCTCATGCATGCTGCAACAGTCAAGACCTACACTTAACTGCTACACTGATACAGTGGCCAAATAACCCCAAGGCACACCTCTTCTTGGATACTGAAACCTGACAATTCCTCAAAGACATTATAACATGGCAATCCTGCAGCTTTCCTTGCAGTTGTTTTAAGAGGCAATCCTTCAAACACTCCAACCTTCCAGCAACATTTCCTGAGGGAATGTTATTTTTTGCTAGGCAAGGAGGTAGCACAATTCCTCCCTGACAGCATTCAGCATATTATGAGTGCACAGTGTGAGGTTGAATCATCAGTGTCAGTGGGTTTTTTGGGTGTGCCAGGTTAATCCGAGGTTGCTCAGATCCCTGCAGATGTTTTTGACACCGTGATGGCTGTTTACACCTCGCTAGCCTCTCAGGGACCTGCCAGTAAGCACGTTGGAGTCCCAGCGACTGTCACGACCTCATTATTCAGCCGCCTGGAGGTTTAGTTTCATTGCATTATATTAGCAGTTGTTAATTAACCACCTGAACCCATCGTGAATAGCCAAATGACAGTAGTTTTTTTTTTTTTTTTTTGTACCTCTGCTCTGTTTTCTCATTAAATCATTAATGTGATTGACATATGTTAAGTAATAATAAGAAACTGCATGAGGAATTTTTTACCAGATTAATACTCAGTGAAGACTTTAATGAGCAGATTGTATTTTGGCGGTTCGATCCAATTAATTGCAAAGTTCACACGGTGAAGTGATTGAAAGCGCTGCGATGTTTTCTCGGCTTCATCTCTGACAGATCCGCAGTCAGTGCTAGAGTAATGTGAGCATATTGGCTGAGGATCTTGATAATCTTCCTCAGCCAGAAAGAAGTTGTTCGTCAAGAGAAAAAGAACAACACGAACACCTGTTTTCTCCAGTGACTACAAGCTCGGAGATTAGTTAGGATTCAACAGATATTCTCATCTTATTTGCAATAACCCTCTCAGGAGCTGTTTGTTCTCTCAGTGAAACAATATATATTTTGCCTAGGTAAACAATACTATTAGGGCTTCATTGCAAGACAAATAGTATAGAAAGTAAGCTCCAGTCAAAAGGGATTGTCGTAACATAGGATTGCAATAATTTTCTTGAAAAAAAGATGATTGCTTTTTCTCACTGTTGTTGAGCTGCTGCATGCATTCCTCTCCCCTGTGCTTTCTCTTTTCCCTTTGAGCTTGCTGGCTATCTGCACTCAGGTGGACATAATGCATGAGGAGCGCTTTTCTGTCACATACAACTCATCTATTGTTCTGACTCGGAATATTGCCGCTGAGTGTCAAGGAACGGATAAAGACTGAAAGCAATTACTTCAGTGTGGTAAAGCAATTGTGTCTGTCACCACTTGATTTGAAATGCAGCTCAACACCAAAAACACCCTACACATAAAAAGCCCACCTCCAGTCCGGCTTGTTAAAAGAAGACTTGCTCCTGTCAGCCGCTGATGCATTAGTCTGCAGGAAAACTTTTCAAAAGCATTACCGCTGCACATCAAAGAGGGATCTCTTCAAAAGCAAAGTTGGTTGGTTGAATTGTTATTCTGTGGCCCTGCTGTCTTTAATAGCTCACTTTGGTGTGGTTGTGCGTGTGTGTCACTGCAGACGGTCAGCACCGACCCTTATCCTGTGAAGCTTCACTATGACAAATCCCATGACCAGGTGTGGCTGCTCAGCTGGGGAGACATGGAGAAGAACTTCCCTACTCTCCAAGTAAGTCCACAGTTCAGTTTGTTACACTCTTTGTGAAAGGACAGAAGGCAGAGAACCAGCACAGAGATGTAAATACTCTGCACTGTCAGGATTTGAGCCAGGCTCAGTGCATGTGATAGTGTTGCCTGCACACTTCAGTACTGTTAATATCTGGTGGAATATAATAATACTGGGTATTATGTTCTTGATTGATAAAATATCAAGAAATTGTGGGGAGGGATTCAATTAACTGATGTCTTCAAAATGTATGTCACGTCTGTTTAACAGACCAAAATGAGGGCTGCACAATTTTAAAAAATAATCTAATTGGGATTGTTTGGACTGATTGTAGACTGTGATATGATTT
>JAPZDX010000025.1:22074001-22085748 GCA_029783625.1 Naso annulatus | reverse complement strand
TTCAGCCACGATGGCTAACACAGTACCTGTTGTTGTGGTACTAGGTTAATGCTATGCTGTGCTAGTACCGTCGACAACGTGGCCCGTCCACCGCAGGCAACTCCGAACTTACTGGCTCATCACAGTTAAAGCTTGAAACCTTAAAGTTGCACAACAGTAAGAGACACAAAACCTGCCAGGACCAACACATGACTCGCAACACTGAGCCCCTCCTGACCCATTTTCACGAGAGTGATCACTCAGCTGTTACCAAGTTTCGAGTCCCTGTCAATCTTAACACGACTGCAAAACTGGGGCACGTATATGAAGACAAGCATTCATCAGGATGCAAGCTCATTGATTCATACCATGCTGTAACAAAAAAAAAAGGGTGCGACCAATTCACGTGCTTGTGCGACCAACTGAAAAAGTCGGCAGCACCAGTGCTACCAGTAAAGAGGTTAGTCTGGAGCCCCGTCCTGAATGATGTGTGTGTCTCTCAATTCTCTGTCACCTGACCTTAAAAAAAGCTTTCAGGCAAAAATTAACGAAGGCAAACTTCTCTCTAATGGGCTTAGAAGGCAGAGTATCAATTTACCCAGACAAAGCTGCATGACAAACGAACAAATTACTGGAAAAACAATGTGTATTTAGAGGATTGGCTGAAAGGGTCACAGAGCTCACCAAACGGTGTATTGATACGTTCAAGAAAACCAAACCCATCCGGGTGAATACCAACTATTTCAGGAGTCACATTTCTCCTTTTCGATGTTCCTACTTGGGGCTGATACACAGAAAATAGTTTTGGCTGCGGTCACCACTCAGCTGGGTAAAGCCATTTTTCCTCATAGAAAAACACAACAGTCCGGCCATTCATCATGACTTGTCAGTTAGGCTTTTATCATTAATTTTATCACAAACTTTGTTGACAATGATGAAGTAGTCATAAATAAATGTCGATTTTTACAATTCCACTGAGAGATCAATGATCCGACTCTGGGCTCTGACAGATCATTTTGATTTCATGCCCTTGTAATGAAATTTGACTACAAAGTCGAGTAAACTGTTGAGTGCAAAGCGTCACTTGTACAAAAACCTAATACCAAAATGAAGATGATGAGCTGCCTCTTCATCATTGCTGTAGATGTTTTTTTGCCCTTAGTTGTGAAGGATCTCAGCATCCCAAAACCTCCCACAGTTGTCTCAGCTGCTCAAGCAGCTCTCGGGTACGAGAGGGGATTTGGCAGCATTACAATAGCAGGGCAGACATCCAAAAATCTCCAAGCGTCCTTGTAGCTCTTCCTCTCCCTCTCTTCACTTCTGCTGTCCTTTCCTCCCACCTCCTCTTCATTTCCCCCCTGCATTCCTTCTCCTCTAGTCTTTGTTTTTATCCGTGTCTTTCTTTAATGGAGGCAACAATCAAACCTTTTCTCCAAAAATCGATTACACAAACTCGAGTGAGAGTATCTGCTGTTACACTACACCTATTCAGTCCAGCGCTCTTTAACCCAAATTTAAAGTTGATGTTCCTTACTTTGTCAATTTAAGCAAATGTTGTGTAATGATGATAAACAACTGTGTCTGAATGGATGTAGCTGATATTTACATGATTAGCTTTAAAAGGTCAGAATCAGAGTTGATTAGGGCTTACAGCATTAGTCGATTAATGTAATAGTTAATGAAGAGAAATTTCTGAACTATTGTGACATCACGTGATCTTTTCAATAATGTTCCAAATGTAAGCATTTGCCACTCTTCTCTGTTTTCAACAGATTAATGGACAATGAAAATAATTGATAACTGCAGCACATATTGATTCAGGGTATTGGTGAAATTGGTTCTTAGATCCAGTTTTATATTCTCAGTATTTTTCTCCCAATTTCCTCTGTACATTTCTCACATTATCCAATTTCCTTTTCCTTCTCTTTTTTGTTCTAATTACTTTCCCCTTTCCTCTAAGCTGAGCTGCATGCAAGTGCTGGCCAATATAAAACCTAAATTCAGATTTCAACTGGCGAGTTCCAGCTTTGTTGGTCAGATAATGATGAATGTTTGCTCATCCCCCTACTAAAGATGGATCTCTGCTCCCGAGCTTTTAAATTAACTCATTGGTGCTGGTTTAATTTATTGTTTTTCCTTTCGTTTTTTCAGAGAAGTAATTAGAAAGCAAAAGGAAAACTAATTATTAATGCAGTCCTTTACCGCCCCGCACAATGCACTGTTGACGCCACAGCTTTCAGTTAATTTAATATACATGCTTCCTTAGCTATATAAATGAAAGCCTGCTTTGTTAAAAGCTTGCCCATGTGGTAATCAGTGCTTAATTACAAAATAAAACCACCACCCACAAAGTGTGACACCTCCTTTTAGTAAAAGACTGGTTGGCTGGGTATTTTCTTGGTCTTGGTTGTCTTCAGCAAATGGGATTTTTTAGGATTTTGCTCATTTAGCTTCCCTCCAGGGAGCCTGGGGATCTGGAAGCCACAGTAAGTTCCCTCTCCCTCAGCTTTGAAGCTTCTGACGATATATCTGCCGTGCAGGTGAACGGGATAGTGAGGAAAGATGAGGTGAAAAGAGAGGAGGGATGATCTCTTCGCCTTGAACCCTCTGGCTCTTTCCTTTTGTCTTTTCTCTGTGGCAAGTGAGCATCTGGCGGAGCAAAGCTTTCCTGGTCTCTCCTTCCATATTTTCCTCCCGTTCCCTCCCTTGGTTTCTGTCTGGCTCTGACAAAGGCAAGCTGGCAGACAAATCCAGTCAAGCAGAACACCACGCTCAGATGTAAGACTATTCGTTTTAGCAGGAGCAAGTTGGAGAAGAAGTCTGTCCTTTTCTGCTTCTCTGGTCAATTTTGTATGGGGTGTCAGCGTAATAGCAGCATCGTGGTAATGGATAAAGATGTTAACCTGGGAGAAAAATGATTTGTGTGGGACTAAAAAAGCACACACAGAGGAAAACATCGCTAAAATCAGACGTCTTTAAAAGTCAATATATTTCATATTTAAGCAGCGATATATAAATTATTCTCGCAGTAGCAGCAAACTGAAGACATCCCTTTTAAATATTCAAAGCTTATTCTTGGTTTGTTTTCTGGTGCCCTGCCCCGCAAATCAACTCAGAGTACGACGGAAACGTTGCACATGATTACTGACACACATGACTCATCTGTATTTCAAGGAGGCATATCATCAACAGAGGGCTGCCCAGTGGCCGAGAGAACAATCGCGGCTGGATATTGGTTCACATTCAGGTCGGACACCTAATCACAAACTTGATAGGTCTCTGTCAGATAACTGGAGCTGTAATTTTGCACTCCAGTGATTTCAGAAAAGCACTTTGACGTATATGTTTCGAAGCTGAAACGGACAGCTTATCTGATCATCAGGTGCTTTTTGTGATAAATTACATACAAGGTAAGGTCAAAATAATGGGACCACCCACATGTCAACATTAAGTCTCCCCAGAGTGACAGATTGGATTTCTATTCCAGAGTGGCTCATTTCCTGGCAAAGTTATCTTGTCCCCAGAGAGCTGGATTAATTGTAGTCATTTCTTCTACAACTGAAAACTCCCGTTCTGGGATGCAGCTCCCTCACATGATGACTACTCCACTGTGATAATCAGGCAGTTGAAGGGGAACAATGGGAAAAGAAAATGGGTCTGATTACATTTTGAGAACTCTTTAAGGGTGAAAAAAAACAAACAAACCAGAACTGCAAGCAAAAATATTTTAGCAAGCAAAACTCAACTAGCATGAGCCGCCGTACTCTGCCTCTGCTTGGCTGACCCTGGTTTTCTTACTCTCCCCTTAAAAAATAGAACTCCTTATGCCTAAACGAACCCATCCCACAAACAAAGGCAATGAGTACGAGCCAATCAAAGGCAGAGTGAGGCAGGTCATGATTTTTCCATCCTGGAGACAAAAAGCTTTGCATGTAAGCATGGATGGAGCAGCTGGCATTCAGATTCAGAGTTCTGCTGAAGGCTGTTTGGATGAATATTTGAAGGAGTTGGTGAGCAAATCAGTTTAGATTCCCACAAAGAAAATTTCTAGTTTCCATGCACGAAATGCCTGACGGTTCACCTCGTACACAGTTCTCTCTTCTCTGTGGTGCGACACCATGGACAGCACTGTACAACAAAGCAGTGCTGATTAGACGGAGCTATTAATGAGCCCAATTTAAGCATTTAGGTTTAAAGAGCTTGACAGGTACAGTATACAGCAAGTATGAGAGCATCATCTCGCATCAAAACTGCAAAATAATTCAGAAAATCATACATCCCTCACGGTACAGATGTTAAATAAAAAAAACTTTGTTCCAAGCAAAGCCTTTGACATGACCTTCAGCTCATGGCAGAGTAAATCTTCCACACAGGTATATGGAGAAGGAAAGATCCCCCACCCCCGCTTCCCTTTATGCATGCCCACTCTACTGGAGCATTTTTCTTCCACCACAGCCCTCCTAAGAGGGATGACTGTGAAAGACATTTGTGCAGGAACATCATAGACTTTACTCTGTCCTTTTATTCGTTTTAAGCTGCATTGTATGTCTGACTTTCCTCCACCTTATACCGCTCTGGACACAACCACAGCCATCACTGTAGAAAGCTGCAACACGCTGCAAACTAGGCCTTACAACTTTGTGCGATTCTGAGACTTTCACAGTGCTTAATGAATGTCCCCAAGGCTCTTCCATCACACGCTCACTGAGTGTGAGTATGTGTGCATCGCACTGCTTTCTCTTAGCAGCAGGTGTGTTATGCAAGTGGAATGTAATGCTTTCACCCCAACCATTACGACTGGGCTTGGAGGTTTTTGCAGTGAAGTAAGCTGTTGTTGGGGCAGCCCTGCTTCCCATGTCTTGCATCAGAAGATGCCTAAGAAGGAAGAGTGAAGGTGCCAACGCTGCCTTTCTGGGAAGTTTATATTAGAGATGCTCAGATACCATTTTTCCCTTCCCGATACTGATTCCGATACACAAATAACTAACGATCCAGTACCAGCGCATAAAAAACAATTCCTTACACATCTTCTCTGACTTTACAGTGTAAAATATTGCAGAATGCAGACATTGTGCTAGCTCTGTCGGCTCTCCTATTTCTTCTTCATCCCTTTTAAAAATAGTAGTTGCCAGCGACAGCAAAGTGAATTTCCTGAGTACTGTTTTAGAGCAGCAAAGAAAAATTGATTTCAGGTATATATAACGTCAGTCAGAGATAACTGAGCTAACTGGAAAGTAACTGGATACTGTTGCACATCTAAAAAATTACATGGAATCTGCGTATTCGTCGATACCAGTACCAGCATTTTTGGCGGTATCAGCAGCATTTTCTGATACCTATATTGGAACAACGCTAGTTTATATGCATCAACACAACTGATAGGACGCTGAGTGCTCTAAAAAATTGTGGTTTTGTTGAACAAATATTGAAACAGTGAATTAAAGTTTGGCGTGAAAAAATGAAGATAAAAAATTATGTTCTAGCCTGCATAAAATCTGCTGGGGTGGAGCTGTGTACACATAACACGCTGCCTGTAAATACCATGTTAACCATGAGGTTCATTTATTGACAGTATTCTACAGGTATTGTATTTTGTAGAAATTTAAGCATCTTTCTCATAGGGACACACATTTAAAATTGATATGTTACCTTAATGTAGCCATGACAAAGCTCTGCCATCCACAGTATATCTGTCATACTGACACTGATAAATTCAATGCATATATGAAAAAAAGGGGGAAAAAAAGGTTTAAAAGACTGCTTCTAGTATGAATTTTATTTTTTTAACAATTCTTGACAGTAGAAATATTGTGTTGCAAATGTTGCAAGTTGCCACATGTATGCCTCACATACTTGAAAATGTATCAGAGACTGCAATTTCAACAAATCATTGTAATTTGATCTAATAATAGTGTTTTTCCTCCAATCAACAACAGTGTAATCAAGCAATTGGTGAGAAGCTGAGCACAGCAGCTTATCATCATTCGCACTTCTTCTGGTTGTCAGAATTTTTCACAGAGAGTAAACACAAACACGACACTTCTGCTGTGTAGGATGTCAGATGTCATGTAGGATATCACGAAATGTTTTCGAACAATCACAGAAAAACTAAAACCTTGTTGTTTTCTCATGCAGCTTTCACAACTGCATTTTTTTTCTTTTTTCTGCAGTGAATTTACACAATAAGAGGACAATTGGTAATAAGCATGTCAGCGGCTATAAGATTGAATCAGTGCCCTCCAGACGTGAGGCAACCCTTCTTAGCATTACGCCATCTATCCAACTTTACAGATAATGGGAGCTGATATCAATGTTGCTGATTTAATTTTCATCAGACAAAATGCTGTGGGAGGTAGAGTTAGTCGATTCAGATGCAAATTTGTATTCAGAATGCAAAATCAGAGGAGGTCTTCAGACCTGGCACAGGCTAAGTATTCACAGCAGCGCCGCGGCAGGAAAGCAAATGTTAACTGCACAGAGGAGGCAGCCTCCCTCCAAATTTACTGACAGGTCTCCCTCTCTCTCTTTTTGCAGGACGACTCTGCCGCTTTATATCGCCTGAGGCTCAGCGGAGACTCAGACTGACACATTCCAGCTGGTTCCCTGCACTAGCTGCAGACAAAATAACAAAGTGCCAACCAGCGAGGAAGTGTGAGAAAATGCATACTGTGCCCTTAAAGGATTTATGCACTGGTCTCTTTGAAGTGTTGCTGCCGTCTCCTTAATTGTCTGGCCTTTGTGGACTAATTGCCTGTCTGCTGCACCGTGGCATACTGCAATTGCTGAAAGGAGGACTCACTTTCAAAATAAGGGGGGTGCTGCCTTCAAGAGCTGTTCGTCTGAAATAGAGATATCATGGGCCTCAGTTTCCTTAACATACCTGAGAAATGTCAAAAAGTACATACAGTTCTCCACCAAACGTTTGTTACACAATGCAACAGAAAACTCAAAGCATGAAATTCTAAGTTACTACAACTACTTCTACAACTGCTATTAGTAACTCTACAGCTTTTCCATATAGGTAAAAATGTCTACTACTTTTACTGTACACAGAACATAGACACACAAGTCAAACACTCTAAAATTTAGGGGTGGTTATTGGCAAGGACTTCACGGTACCATACGCATAACAATACATGGGTCACGATACGATTATATCACGATACAGTGCGATACATTGTGATATTTCACATTGTTTACTGAAAATGTAAAAACAGAGCTGACAACCAAGTTGCTGAGTACAAACTGGGTTGCCTTAATACATCAAAACGTTATATTAATAATTAAGCAAACGAATTGAGTCAAAACAATGTAATTAAAAATTCTTGCACCCTAACTGGACAGGACACACTGAAACAGAGCAGTTTGTAGATCATAACCCATATCGATTTTTGGAGCTGGATATCGGCACTGATATCACAAAAATAAATACATTTCCATACCATTTTCTTTAGCACAGCCCTAACAGAATTAACAGGGAGCTGCCAATGTTGATTCTGTAATATCTGCAAAGTAGTACTGCTTAAACTACACACACTGTGTATGATTACTTTTTTTCCTATTGCTACTAATAGCAATAATTATGCAGCAGAAATGTTTACTGTGATCACATCAGGTCATGTCGATCACTATAAGTAGATGACGATTATAATCCAATGCTTTTCTCTGTCTTTATTTCTCATGTAGATTACAATCTTATTGACAATCACATTGTTATATTTATATCATTATCAGGCGTATTCATGTCCCCATCAGCAGCAGCTGAGGCTGTTTTTTGTTGTTAAACAGACTACAAAACATTGTCTGAGGAACGTTTGGTTTCACTGCTGCATCTCGTTGGCTCATTATTGGCAGTTTGTCATAAACTTGGAAGAGATAAGTTTTTTCTTTGACAGAAAATGAGTTTCTTTTTAGCCTCATTATTTCAGTGTGCACGCAGCACCGGCATCAGGTAGCCAGCTGGAAGCAGACATGTTATTGTGTTGGATTTTAGTAAAAATATGTTGTCATGTAACCCATTTAAAGACCCAAAATGAACTATGTTAACAGACTGTATTGGAATGATTCTGTTTCAAAATTGGTTTCCACTGTACCTGAAAAAAACACTGCTACCACCTTATCACAAAATACTGATATTTCTCTTATTATATTGACTCTACTGCCACAACTCTCTCTACTATTTGCAGCAACTTCACTGGCATTTTTCAGCCCCTGCAATATAGAACTACCAGTGCAAACAACAACAAGAAAATCACTCATAGTCTGCTGCTACTGCTGTTGTCATGTCTGCCAGTTGTATAATTATTGCCACCTTTAACTCTTCTACAACCATCACCATCACTGTTTCACCACCTTTACCACCACTACTAATGCTAACTTATATACAACCACATTATAATCATTCATGTGACAAATAAAAGGGTAAGAAAATAACCAAACCAAACACAAACAATCATTCTTTCACTGCTGACTGCATTAGCAGTCAGTTTTTTAGGTCCAGCTTAGTGAAATGGCATGAGCTTGATTGGGCCATATGTGAACTGACATGTCACATTATTTCCAACACTCTTCTATCTGTCAGATGCCGACTGTCGACACTACAGCGTGTGACTTTTGTGATAAGGTTGCCATGACATTTTCCAGATGGCGACAGGAAAATGTTGGAAACAAAAGGCTGGGTAAATGGATTCCATCCTCTGCTGCTGGTTTGATGCTTTCTTATCGACAGGCTAATTCCACGCAGGAATAGGATGTGCCAGGGGAGGAGACTAATGGAACAAACAGAGTTGCCTTCCCCAGATGCTCTATCTGAGTCTAAACTCTGCTGCTTATGAACGCTGCGACACTCAGCTGCAGGCTCTCTATCTTTTGCTTTGCATCGCTTGCCACCTTGAGGCTGGGTTGAAAGGTCAATTTCACATCAGATTTGTCTTTATGATGTTCTTAAAATGCAGCATTATCCCTCCCTCCCCCCCAGGCCATATATGAAAGAGAAAGATAAGGCATTTTCTGCAGGTGAGAAACGCACTGAGGCACAACACGTAGAGCTGGACTGACAATGACACACGACAATGACGACTCTTTTTGTGCTCAGACTCCTGGTTAGACTGGATCCTCATTGACAACACAGCAGTATAAATGACTTCAGTAGCGGATCAGATGAGGGGGCTCATAACAGGCTGCTCATACCATTTAGACTGAAGCAAATAAACACAGGCAGCAGGTGACGTGTCCAACAGTTTTCGTGCGGTTGAAGTGCAGAACTCCTGGGGAAACATGTTGAACTCTCAGGATGAGACTGGCCTCAGAAAATCAGCCTGCTGCTGTGCTGAAATGTCGAGCAACACAACAATTACGGATATGAGGTACGACAGAAAAAGGACATATTTTTCAGTCTTTCTATCTGCACATTTCAATTCTACTTCAGTTCAACTTTACACTAATACACAGATGATGTAAAGATTAGCTGGTGCTGTTTCACACCGGTGAGACCTCTTGGGAGAGGAAGGAGTCTTAGCATGTCATCGATGATACATACCGGGTGTGACGCCTGCTGAGCTGTTAATTTGTGAAATCGGCAGGACTGCAGGTGTGATCAAGGCTCGCCAACAAAACCCAATTTAGACGCTGTCATAAAACAACCATGGCTGACAACAGCAGCGTGAAAATCAGGGCTGCTGAGGAGATTCCCGACTACAATCATACTTAGCTTTGATTCACTGAAAGAGACATGATAAATCCAAGTGTTCTCCCAGCATCTAAATAGAGATGATATAATAGTGTTATTGATCAGATGTTGTTCACTATATCACACAAATGTTTATCAAAGTTTTAATTCAACAAAATCCACAAAGGAAAAACAGCAGAAAAAGGTTTTCTGGTATAAATTTGTGGCAACTGAGCAAAAATGTGAGAAATCTTGTGGTCGCTGCTTCAAGCTAATCTGTATCTGTCCATCTTGATTTCAGACTTTTCCTTTGATTGCTTTTTAACTAGTGATTCTAATTAAGATGTCTTCTAACCTAATGACTTTTCTCACAAACAATGTCTTCGGGATATTCCCTTTGTATTTATTTTTTCAATTACTCTTTGCTACATCTGATGATACAATAACTATAATAACGATAAGGAGAAGTGCTGTGGAGCATCAGCATCCTCTGAGCGTCACTCGTTTGTGTTTTTGAACCAACGCTCCACACTTCGCTCACACAGGAAGGGTTGTGTCTGTGTGACAGGATGAAAAGTGAGACCGGCTGGAACAAAATCTCTCAACACAGCAGAGCTGATGAGGAGGCTTTGTGGAGGAGACAAAGATGTGCTGCAGGACATCATGGCACACGGAAACATCAAAGCGCTGAGTATCGAGTAATCTCAATCAATAGCCTTCCTGAGTGAGAAATGTAGTGAGGAGAAGGGGGGACAAATATAGAGCCAGAGAGCATGAGAGTCCCAACATAAAGAGGTTTAAAGAGTGTTTTTGTAAATGCATGCAGGTGAATGCATGAATATGTTGTTTACAACATTAAAAAGAGGGCACACTGGCAGGAAAACGTTGTTGGTTTAGCACTTTTCTTCCAATGGTAATGCATCTATTAAGATTTTTGATATTTATCTTGTTGATATTTATTTTAATATGCTGCTTTACGACTTGTTTATGCCTTTATTTATTATGAAATTATTTGTCATGAATGCAGATGTGAAGGACACAGTTGCAGTTTTGTTGTGAATGAACAGTGACAGTAAAGAGTCTGTCTATCTATCTAGTTGGTATAAATGGATCTTCCATTAAACGATTAGATGTGACATGTTTAGGCTCATCAGTGTCTCAGAAACTTGAAGAAGAGTATCTCTGGACATTTTATAGAATAAGGTTTGCATTGCTGTGGTTTTTATGTTGGGGCTCGACTGCTGTAGTGCTATGACTGACTGTGGGTAACTTATCCTCCATAATGCTAATACACAGAGGCAAGGCTGCAGTACAAGCCCGGTCTTCACTGGCGCATAAACATACATACAAAACAGGTCCAGTAATCAATCACAGATCCTAGTAGTGACATTAACAGTCCAAAATAGTTGAGTACTGAGTACTCGATCAAATACACCACATGCAGTATTAGTATTATTCATCAAGGGGCCAAAACCAACAGACTAGGGGTGCACCTACGATGCCGAAGCACGAATGTCCCCCCCTCCCCTCTTGCCCACTGGCCTGCACTCACATTGCTCCCGTCTAACCGCGCCTGAGCACACTTGAGCTACCTGACCTACAGAGCGCGACCCATACTTTGACCCACATTTTTTTCATCTTTTAATAACATTTTTAAATTGTTCTGTGGCTACCGCGTTCTACAAGACAGTCGCAGATTTTTCCACTGCTTTTTATCCGCACTTTGTATGCTGTTGTCTGCCTGAATTTAAGGTGAAACCTCCACAAACAGTCACAATGATGTCAGCGCTCCGTGCCTGTGCTCGTGCACGTGCACCTGTACCTGTACCGTACTGAAGTCCACCTCTTCTAACTGTGCCAAGGCCGACAAAGCGTGCCGTGCTTGAGTACGGAACGGAGCGCTCACACTAGTCAAACAAATTGGACTTTAGGGGTCAAACGTGCTTAGGCACAGTACGGATTGCCTAGTGTGAGGGAACCCTAAGAGTCCATCTTTAAGTGAGTTTAGAAAATGTGAAATCTGAAAAGGTCAGACTAGTGCGGACTAGTGAGACCGATGCGTACGAACTGATGAAGCCCCTTGGATAAGAGGCGAAACGTC
>JAPZDX010000025.1:22031712-22047656 GCA_029783625.1 Naso annulatus | reverse complement strand
TCTTCCTTGTATCTACAAGGGGATAAAATCTAAAAAAATATTTAAAGCACTAAAGCTTCTGCATTAAAGACTCTAGTTGAATCTGCAGTTAAACAAATCCACCCACTAATCTTCTGCCCCAAACGTCCTACTTCATCCAAACACTGTGCTGGTTCAACCTAAATCTGGTGTCTGCCATCAAGCCCGTGGATCCTGGGAAGGCCTGCTTCTGTATGCATATTTTGACAATGAAAAATGACTCAATTAAAATCCATGGTTTGTGCTCTACAGAGCTCTTAATGTGCTGACCAGAAGTTCTCCACTGGGTTAAGTGAATGTTTGTTGGAGTGGGACATAGTTCAAAGCAGGAGTCGCTGTAATTATGGTGCTTAACTTCATTACAGTTTAAAAATACTGTTTGCCAGGCTGATCTCGTGGTTACTGTAAGTATTTAAGATTCTCATTTTGATTTTAATGATACAGTAATAACAATTAATGACAATTACTCAGGTTTAAAATATGAAAAGTGGTTTGGAACATTTAGAAGAGATTGAGGAAACTATGTAGCAAACAAAGAACCATGACGTTAGGCTTGCCTCAGTAGTTGGTGTAACCCAGTGATTCTCAGGCTCTGTGTGTGTGTGTGTTTTCTTTGGTTTTTTTATTTTCAGAAAATGTTGCATGTGAAACTAATGTTTGGACGTCGGACGACCCGGACTCATTTTGGGGTGACACAACATAAACAAGACATGCTTCATGGTGATTTCACATTCAGATAGA
This sequence comes from Naso annulatus, assembly GCA_029783625.1. Lineage (NCBI taxonomy): Eukaryota > Metazoa > Chordata > Actinopteri > Acanthuriformes > Acanthuridae > Naso > Naso annulatus. The sequence continues at coordinate 22,046,897 of JAPZDX010000025.1, read as the reverse complement.
CAGAGTCTAGGTTTGCACAATGAAGAAATATATTACGTTGTGAAAAGAAAATTAAGCAAAACTTCGGATACAAACAAGACAAAGTTGGGTGACAGTAACAATGACTGGCCACTCCCAAGTCAAGAAAATATAACGATGCATATCTTGCTCTCAGGTTCACAATGAATGTGCTAGGACTTGAAGAGAGACCTGTCTGTGTTTTATGTCTGAAAACTCTGGCAGCTGACAGTCTGCAACCTTACAAATTTAAAATTCAAAACTGACTGCGACCCACTGCTTCAAGACAAAAAGCCCCAAAAACTTAACGATCAACACTGCTACATTGCACAAAGCAGCTCTGGTTTTCCCTCTGATGTCCTACAACAACCCCAACAACCACCCGGTGCTGCAGCTGCAGCTTCAGTCTGAAGCAGAATCAAAGAATTGAGGCAGAGCAGTCGAGAGAAAACTTGATTAACACCGCAAGTGGAAAAATCATTTTAAAAAACAGCACTTTGTTACTGTTCTAAAAAGGTGTTTGCAAATTTTATTTTATTTGAATCTATCGTTTAAAAAGCTTAAGTTACATGTGAACCGTTTAGATGGGGGGGTGGGGATTTTTGAAGAGGGGCTTGACAGAAAAAGTTTGACAATCACTGGTGTAACTGGTGTCACACAGTGGTCAGGCTTAAACCTACATCGTCAGCCGGCTTACGTCTAAACCGGGAGGGATCAGTTTCCTGCAACTTTCCCTGCAACTCTTATCTCTTAATGAAACTAACTTTTCTTTAGCAGGAAAAAAAAAAACAATTTTGTTTCTTTTCGTGCATCAGCTTCCACTTCCTCATGTCCTGAATCCAATGCTGTGCGTGCTGTGCCTCTACAGTGTTGAGTGACCGGTCTGCAGTGGCGACGCGTGCACAGAGGGCTGCTTTCTGTCAGTGCCAAGAACCAGTTGGGCCGTTCAGTGGGCTGCAGCCTGGTGAGGAGCTCCCCAATTACCTCGCCCGCTAAGTGCTTCTGCTCATCTGTTCTTTTAAATTTGAACCATCTCCAAATAATTGATCCGTTTGTTTTTGTCTTTTTAAATCACAGTCCCTCTCTAACATGCACAGCAACTTGTGACGACAATGACGTTGCACAGATTTACTTACTTCATATTCCAGTCTGCTTGTCTTTGTTATCAACAGTCACCATTATGGAGGAGTACCACAGTACATAACAGAGGGTCTAACACAAACCATCTCCCATTGTGTTCGACAAATGCGAAAGAGAAACTTCAGACAATAAATGGGTCCAACTCTCCGGACATTTTCTGGAGTTCACATGAGAGAACGGCTCAGGTCTTGTTAGGTAGCGTAGAGTGGGGTTGTGCTTCCTCCCAAGCAGCAGGAGAATGTGTACAATGTGTGCGCGGAGGAGGGTGTTGAGTGTGTGTGAGAGAGGTGAGAGGCAAACACTGGCACAGTTCTGCAGAGGAAACAGGTTACATAGGCTATTGTGATGCAATAACAAAACTATATTGATATAAACGTTTTTGTCTCTTGCATGTTTTGTTTGAAAATAAATCGATACAAGGCCCAGTCCTCTTATACAGCACTACTACTAGTACTACCCAACTACTCACATAATAAGGCAACATGCACCAGTTCAAGTATGGCACAGGCTTTCATACAAAGTAAAAATACAAACATCTGCAGCAAGTAGGGTGTCAGTATCTTGTCCAAGGACACTGCAATGTGCAGAATGGAGCAAGAGATCGAACCACCAACCTTTTGAGAAATGGATGACCCACTTTACCCTCTGAGTGCTGCCCCAAGTAAAACATCACTGATGGCTCTGCCTCATTTAGGAAACATGCCAGTCAGTTGGCAAGCATAAAGGCAAGGTCATGGCACCAGCACGCTAATGGTAAAAGAACTGCAGCGACAATTAATGTTATCAGTTACACGTGTCCCCTGTGAGAAAATAATTTGGCTTGATGTATCAAACATCTGTGTAATAAGGCCAACAGCCAATGTAGCTTGTCTATCTGATAGCAAAATAATTAATTTGAAGAGAGGAAAAGAAATCGTGGTTGAAATAAAACAGGGTAAAACTAATTTGAGACAAAAATTGAATTAAAATGTATATTGATTAAAATGATGATGTGTTTCATAAAAAAATTGAAAACATATAGAGTTAGAAAAACAAGACAGAAATAAAACACAAAAGGTTATAAAAAGCTGATGAAAAAGCCATGCCAGCACATTACTCTTCTCACAAATTGTCATGCACCTAACTAGAGATTAAAAAAGTGAAAATAGAAGTAACTTTCCAACTGGTGGACACACAAAGGGTTTGAAATGACCCTGCATCCCCTTTGTAGGATGTGTTTGTTTGCCATCATATCATAACAAGGACATTATGTCAGGGCTGTTGCTTTATTATCAAAAATTACGCAGTTTTACATCTAAAAGTATGACAGTTGCTCAAATATACAGCACTGTATAATCTCTTATTTGGAGAGTCTTGCAAATAATACATGTATTTCAGGAACATCTAAGACTGGTTGGGCTCGACTATGAGAAAAACAAAAGAAAACTAAAGTGTTTATCAATTTTTACGGTATCTTAAATGGATGGAGGCACAATGGGATTTTAAAAATCTGTAAAATTAGAATGGGAGCCAGGAAAACGTCTACAATTTATTCTTTATTTACCTCAACATTATCTGGAGAGATTAGAGAATTTGGAGAGGGTAAGAAAGACACTTAAACAGCCTCCACTGTTCGTCAATTATAACAGCAGCTCAAGGTTCAGTTGTCCCTATGGTAGAGGCTTACTGTACATGTTAGTTGGCTTTTTTAGCATAATAACTGTTCACTTCTAATAGGGTTGCTGTGTCACATGTGGCCCACAGTAATAAGCTCATGGCAGGTAGTTAACACTGATTGATAAAAGACCTTTTAGAGGGCGAAGCACCCTCTGCAAGTGTTTTATTGCTTTTGCGTCCAGGGCAAAGAGACAGGAGAACGAGTGAACGAGTGTCTCCTATGTGACATTAGCAAATGCAAAGCTGGTATATTAATCCAAGCAACACAACATGCTGTGTGGGGGCAACAGAGGAGCTACCAGCCTTTGCAGGGGTCAAAAAAATGCTTAAGCAGGAGCACTTCCTAGACTGAAGAGTTTGAGGCTGCTCTTTCAATAACAGACTAAAAGTTGGGGTAGACAGTTTTTAACTTTGGTGTCATCGCTCTAAAATTCCATAAACAACCTTTCAGCATATTTTAATTCAGGTGGCTTGAAAGAACACCACACCTCTGCACCTCTCCGTGGCTCTGTATTCTCTGTATTCAGACTGTCACAGGATATTTTCAGCTAATTTCAGTAATTTTAGAGAGCACATGTTCCTGTTGGCTGCTCTACAGCAACAGGTGGCATCGGAACGAGCTGATTGGCTGCTGAAACAAGTGATGTGCATTACGCTCTAAAACTCGCCTCTGCCGACAATAGTGTCCAAGGCGATACCAATAGTCAGCTTGAGTCAAGCTGAGACGAACCAGTTTACCCCCCGTGTGACTGGTATCCGTGGATCCGTAAACATACGGATGATGTCCCTGGTGTTCAACATAAGGACATGCAACTCTTTACAGAATGATTCATCCAACCTGTTTGAGCCTGTATTTCATATCAAACTGATAAATTCCTTTACTTGCTGTTTTCATTACCTTGGATTGGGCCTTTTATATCTATAGAGAGAGGGGTTGTCTTTCAGGGGTTTTCACGTCTCTCCAACAAAACACTGGCATTTTATTTTTTTCAAGAGTTTTGCGACTACTTTAGGTTCTCCTAAACGCTGGGAATAAGAGGGTTAGCAGACAGATTCAGTTGGTTGAAATCAACAACTTTCTCAAGAGATTCAACTAAATTCTACACTTTTTATGTGTTTTCAGTTTTAATTTTAAGTCTACCAAGTCGAAAAGTCCAGTTGGGGGAATACCATTAGACAAGGAGCCTTTTATTGCACGATATCTGTTTGAATCTCTGATGAAAGCTCGATGTTGTAATGAATCAGTGTGTTTTAAGGTCTAACATAACCAAACCATGACAATAAACACTTTTTCATGTTGTAAAATAGTGCCTTCGTGTTAAATTGTGATGTTTGAGCATTTGCATCTGCTCTGAAAGTTAGACTCATGAGTATTATAAGCTATTTGCTTAGGTTATTAGGTCTATAAATTGGCCTAATGTTGCATTTATTAGTGAAGTTTAAAAGCCACTAACTGGTGCATAATGATTTTTATTGTATTGTTTTAACTCTACTACGTATCTAAATATTTCAGTCAAATCCCATGCCCAAAGCAGTTTGGCATTAACAGCAAAAACTGAAATACTGTCTGCAATAAGCTCTGTTTAGAAAACCTTATACCTTAGATCTCCCCACAGCCCTCCTTTAACAAAGTCCATCTATTTCCAATATTATTTGGAATCACACATAAAAGCCAGTGCCAGAGCAGTCTGAACACAGCCAAAAGAGAAAAGAGGAAGAGGATGTTACTGCTAAATCAATGGACAGGGCTTTACTGCTTTAACATATGGGAGTTTGGGAGTTAAATCTTGCTTGGTTGATGATTGAATTTTACAGCAAGAGCCTTAAGGAGAGTGCTAGATGGTAATTACCCCAATGTAGGAACAACCAGAGTGGAAAGAAGTGCTAAAAAAGAGAATGAGAATGAATAGCAGAGGGCCAATCTTTGGGTGTAACCCATCTGCTTTGAAATGTGGCAAGTTTAAAAAAGGACAAGGGAAGCTATAAAGGACAAAATTGCAACGAAGACAGACTGTGGCTTTGGTTCTTAATGAGGTTTAGAGTCTTTGCAGGGCAGGAAGCTAAACTTTTTTGTTAACAGCTCTTGGTCCTTGGAAGATTCCTAATTTACCCACCAAATGTAACTGTTTAACCAGCTAATTAAGACTGTAGAATGCAGTTGGACCTTTGAATAATACTGTGTGACCTAAACCTGACAGCGAAGATCTGAATTTACTGAATTACTCCACACTCTATATGACTGAGCGGATTTACTAAGCAAACTAATTGTCAGTGGCTTAAGGACTTTCCTTGAGATGAGTGTCTATTATGGATGGTGTTTTATTTCAAGGCACAGCACAGAATAATAATCATCTTTAAGACAGGATGTACTTTGCAGATGTACTATCCATCAAAAGTTTCTAAGCTTTTTTTGTTTGTTTACTTTTTGTTACGTTACCTATATGCTTCATTCTAGTTTACTTCCACAGTGTCAGGCTAAGAAAAATATCAGAAAATGGCAAAAACGGTATACCTTAGAAAAAGCTAACTGTAACCCTAAGCTTCCAGTATCTGTGGAAGTAGCCGAGGTCTTAACTACCCCATTCACTGTTTGTAGGTGACAATATACTGTATACAGCTGAGACAATTATTCAAACACTTTTCTAAACAGGATGTTATGTGGCCAAACCAATTTAATTATGAGTCAGTAACTATTTTTTTTCCAGCAAAAATGCCAAATATTTGCTGGGTACAGCTTACCGGAATGTGAAGATTCATTGCTTTTATGAATACTAAACTGAATATCTTTGAACTCAGACAAAAAAGCATTTTTAAGAAGTCAGCCTTGAGCTTGGGAAGTTATGATGAACATTTTTCAACTAATTGCAGTTATTTTTTGACAAGGAGAGAACTAGGTGCATTGATCGTCTGACAACGAGGGGCTTATTTTGCCAGGACTGGTGCTCGGCTGGACCTTCTCTGTGTGCAATGTAGCTGGTTCACATAGCGCCTCACGGCCGTCAGCACTTCAGGGCACCACAGCCAAACACTGTGTGTTACAGCCATAGCAAGTCAAACACAAACAGCATGTCGTCGGTGTGGACGTTTCACATGGCGAGTTAAAGAGAACCACCAGGTCAGGGCTCAAAAATTTGTTTGGCAGATCAGGTTTTCAATCAGCAATCAGGATCAGCTGAGAAAACATGGTATCGCTGCGTCCAAAGAGAAAGTAGCCTGCGGATAACTCAATTTGTACACCTTTGCTGAATAATTACACCTAAGTAATTGTTCAGCCTTTGAAAAAGGTCAGTGTGTAAAATTGGGTAAAATTAAAATGAGTACAACTGGCCAGCAAGCCAGCAGTGACATTATTGTACAGCTTGCATATACAAAACAAATTCATAAAATGGTGCAATTAAAAGATGACATACACTAAATAAGCCAATTTGAAGCTTTGAAAGATGTCCAGATATTTGTTTCACCAAGCCACTTGTGCACACAGGCGCTCAGGCTGGCCCCTTTTTAATCAGTCTGATTGCTGCAGCATCTCATGTTTCCCTGTGATTAAAACTTCTGTCTAATGCTTATGACTTTAAGATATAGAATGTTTAGTAGAATCAATTTTCTTTCTTAATGGTTCAGCAGCATGTAGGTAGGTACCAAAACCCAAGAGTGATGTTCATCCATTCTAAAGGAACACTGCAGAAATGCCACAAACACTTTCTCAATTAAGATGCTGAAAAAGAAAGCAGACCTACAACTTGTTTTATGTTGTTTAAGCTGTGAAATGTCTCCAACAAGTAAAAAAGGTCTATTCTAATCACTCTGAGCTTATTGTGCCTAATTGAAATTGCTTGTCTTAATAGTCCAAAACCCACAGATGTTCAATTTACTGTTATGATCAACAAATAATCAAATACTTCAGAACCTGAAGCCAAAGAATGTAGAGCATTCTTCTTAAAAATGAGATTTTCTGAGAGTCTGATTGACTGATGAAAACACAGTCAAATTTGACGCACCAACTTTACTTTTATTCTTGCTTTTAGACACTCAAACTCGTTTTTATCGTTCTCTACAATCTGCACAATCAAAGAAAACAAAATACAAAAAATAAAATGGGTGCAGCGTCTGCTGCTGTTGGTGACTGCCTATACATTATTTTCACATATCAAAACATCTTTACTATGCTTTCAACCTTTTCCCCAGTATATAAGTATTTGAACAAAAACACATTTTTTCTCCATACATTGGATTTGAAGTGAAACAGTGAATGAAGTGAAAGTGGTGCATTAAATCGATGGTCACTCTATATGGATGACACCACTGTAAATTTAAACCTTAAAACAGGAATTAACAGTTACTAGCTATGTTTACATGGACACAAGTTATCAGAGTTAAAGCCTGATCGGAATAAAAATGCTTCATGTAAACTTATCATTCACAAGATTCTGATCCAATATGGCCCATTCGGAAAAAAAATTCCATTCTGAATGAGAGGTTTATTCCGATCATTATTATCCGGTGTCCAAGTACACACTTGTTCGATCGTGTAATTATCCTTGCTGCGCATGTCTGCCCTACGTTTCCAAGACAGGGAAGCTCATGGTGTATATATTCTCAATATGCTCTCCAGTGAACTGTATTGTTTGCCATGATGGCTTGGACATTACCATTAACACCATGAGAAATGCGGAACAGCCAGAGTTCTTGCTTCTCGCTGCCGATTCGGACAGTCCAGTTATGTTAGTTTGTTCAGCTACTTTTAAGCCTCTGAAAAGGGGAGATCATGTGTAGAAATGTCAGTAATTCCTGAATGGTTAAAGCAACTCTTTTAATCCAAGTGTTAACAACTTGTGGAAAAGTAGCAGCCACTCTTCTGTCTGTACTGACACTTCATGCAGCTCACGCCCGAGCGACAGCGTCCTTCCTCAGCAGCAAGAAACACGAAGGTTTAGCTCCCACTCTCCCGTGTCTAACGTTACTCACGGTGATGATGCTTTTGTTCAAGCCATGCCAAGCGATACAGTTTACAGAAGAGTATAGTGACACCAGGAGCTTCCCCCTCTCGGAAAAATACCTTTATCATTGCTTACCAAGGAGCAGGATGCACTGCTGAGCCTGCAGAAATAACTCAGTGTGTGCAGCGACCAGGCAGCAACGTTTGTTTACAACACAGACGGAAGTAAGGCTTTTTCTCCTGCTGCTTTTTCTGAAAAATTAGACAACTCTGCACAAATCAAAATGGTTATTTCTGATTAAACACTTGATGCATGTATATGCATGTCATGATCAAATCACTTTATTTAGGCTCCATGTAAACAGTGAAATTGGAATCTCTAATCACTTAAGATTTTGTTTGAACGAAAGAAATTATGCACATGTAAACATAGCTATTATTTCCTTAGATATAAATTACAAAAAACAAACAACTTTAAAAATATCACTGTCCCAAATTGGACAATTAATCAATTAGTGCTTGGACATATAGTGCATTATCATCAACTAAATGTTCAAATCATTGATCAAGCAAAAAAGCTTTTTTTAATAAATTTGAGGATAAAGGGCCTGTGTTCACCTGGAGTTTTTTAAGTGTGCATAAAAGCGCTGGCGGTGCGTTCAGGAGTGCTGGGATGAAGCACCGTCATGAAAGACAGAAAACGCTGCACATGCATTTTTGTGACAATTTCTTGACAACGGCCACCGTATGATCGACACTGCTCTGTTGCTTTTATCTGTTTTCTATTTGAAATCTTTTTTCCCCTTATACTTATGGATGATGACCTTAATAATAATAATAATAATGGCCCCATGATCCATAGGAGACAAAATATCATCGCCCTGTCCAAGATATATGACTGGCTATTCGAAATACTTTCTGAAAAGTTGAGAAATTTTCGACTGGAGAAGCTCAGAGTGGCCACATAAAAAAAAAGACGCTGGGTGCTGTGCTTTTCCTCCGGGGAGCCGCCTGCTGCTGCAGGTGGTCCCTCCTCATGGAGAACAATTGAAAAAAAAAGACACTAGCTCTCAGAAAAAAACACCAGGTGGACAACGGCCCTGAGTGATGTTTTTTTGTTTTATATCATCATTTATTGGAAGTGTTTCAGGGTTTTAGAATGTTTCTTATATAGAAAGATGACTGTAAAGAGATCAGTCTTGTAGTCCGGAAAGTTGTGATGCATTTTTCAGTTTCCTAAAATATTTACTGACTGATCATGAAAGTAATATACAGATAAACAATTATTATATTCATTAGTTTATGCTTGACTAAACAGAAACACAAGTTTTATAACACATTTTATTTTTTTTATAACTAAAGTGCAGTTTCATCAAACCCTCTGCTCAATACAAAGTCATGAAATCTCTGTATCTGCTGCAGCCGTATTTCTGTTTTCTGCTTAATGAACCTCACTGTTTAAATTTATTTGCCCGTGTACCGTCAAGAAAAGCCAGGTTAATGATTGATGTGTTTTGGAACAATGAAAAAGATTTCAGACCCAGCTGAAAGGCAGCAGACTGGGATTACATGGTTTAAGTCTTGCACTGGTGTTGATGAGCTCTGTGGAGACTTTAGAGACTTGCCAACATTTCCTAACACCAAACTCCCGCCTTGCACTGTTTCCTTCAGAGAAAGACAATTTGACTCTCAGGTTTCTTTTTACTTGCAGGGAGGCAATTGTTGGCTCTTCATCTGCTCTCAATTGGAGCTGCCTGCCAATCGAGCTCTTGCTGATAGCATGTTATGCTGCCAGGTCTATCGACTCACTTTGCATCCAGACAGCCTATGACTGGTTTTGACTCTGTTTGATCGCAGGGTGACCACTGACTTGACAGAGAAGATCAGGATCACACTGAGCAAACTAAAGGGTTCAGCAGCATTACCTGAAACTGTACCCGCATACCTTAATTTAACTTTTATCGGAGATTTTCAAATGTCTGCTCACACCAGACTGGTGCAAATGAAAATTGGGGAAAAATTGGGATCCTGATGTTATTTATTCACATACTATGACCTTGATATTACTGTGCTGGCCCTTACTGAAGCAATGTTAGTGATGAAAATCTAAAGCAGCACTTATTTTATTGTACCCATCACACAACAGCACATTTAGTGATCTATTTTCGGAGATGTGGAAAAAAAAAAAAAAGAGTCCAATTTTCTTTCGTATTGATACAAACTCTGAATACCAAAACTTAAATGGCAGTAATTTGGGTGTTTGTGAAGTGTGCTGTGTTTTGTAAGTTTGGGAAATAAGGTTAAAAAAAATATTATTGAATATCTTTCATTTTGATTACACCAGATTACTTTTTTTTTGGTGCAACTTAGAAATGCCTGTGCTAGACATATAGGGCTGGAATTTTGATTGTTAAAAAAAAAGGATTTTCTTTATCTTAACTAAAAATGTGGATTTGCACGGCTGAGCCAGACTGAAATCTGGTAACCCTGCACCTGAGAGATCTGGCAATTGGTGCTGGAGTTGGATTTTGCATTCAGTGAATGATGATGCTGATGAGGACTTACTGTGCTGTTTATGCTGTATTTTTAATGTGATGCATGCTGTTTGACATATCATCATCTTTCATTTGAATTTGGTTTCAAGTTAGTTACATTTTATAATAAACAAGAAGATCTGTTAGAAACAAATGAAGTTTTGTTCTTCCAGTTGTCAGATGTTTTAAGGCGTTGTTTAGCTGCCTTCCAACTACAAACTTTACACTGTACAGTGTTTCCTGTAGCCTACCATTCATTACCATTATCTAGCTTGGCAAGCAACATAGGCATCTAATGTGCAACAAAAAAGAATGTTTTTTGTAATACACAGGAGTCTTTCTAAAAGTTTGTGTACAACACAGAAGTTTTATTGAACAAATGTAACAAACAGAAGACAGCAGTGATTTGATGATATAAGGCCCATAGCCTTGAAATGAACTGAAGCCGAGTGCCGAGAATAAAAACAAGTTTTAACAATGAGTTTTCTTACAGCCGTCAGGGTCTCGGCAGCCGAGGCGTCCACGCATCATGTTATAAACTTCAAGGTTTCTAAATGTGGCCATAGCTTTCATTTTTGGATGACTTGCATAGAAAGGGATGATTGTCTATGATTACTTCACAAGAGTGCATATAATGTGCATCCACAGTCACAGGGAATATGAGTGGTCCCTGATCTGCAATTTTCCCAGGATCCTTATCTTTATTAGCTCATTATTTTCACTGAGGCCAGCAGTGGCTGCTGATCTGTGGCATTTATCTGGGCGAGCAGAAACAGCCAATTAGTGAGTGCTTATCTCATCGCAGATATGGAAGCGCAGTTACAATTAAATAGCACAGTAAATTTTATGGATAGACTTGGATTAAAATTAGGCTATGAATATATATTTATATGGTGAAAATTTGGTATTGTAGTGGCCAATAAAGCTGAATACCAAAGCTGGTAACTATATTTAGAACCTAATGCTGCAATCTTTTCTGCAGTTTGCTCACACGTTGTTTTATGAGGACATGCTATTTTTATTTTTCTAGGTAGGTTTGTAGGTTTTCAAGGCTACTAACAAATGATATAAAATGATATAAGGTAGCACGGCATGGAAAATTCCTGCCATGTGGTACCCATTCAGCATGGTAATTTGAAATACGCCAAGCAAAGGGAGAACTACAGAATATGACAAAACACTTAGGGGCGAATTCACAAAAAGATTGCGTTGCTTTTGTGGCTGCTAAACCTGTGCAAATGAGAGAAAAAATAGAGTGCAATCCACAAAGAAGGCACAAAGGGTGAAATGTACGCAAACTTCACTGCCACTCCTCGGTGCACCTGTCCTGTTTGCATGTATGTAAATTAGGGAATATCCAAAAATTCAGTGCAAATTGCCCCCTTCCTATGCAAATAAGCCTTGTTGCAAATACCACTTATTTCACAAAGATTAGCACTAATCGCCACAGGAAGTTACAGCAATACTATTAAATGTGGTTGAGACCAATATATTAAATAGGCAAAATTTCTCTCTCTCCCTCTCCCTGTAACAGCCGACCTGTGTGGATGTGAAGCATAATCCAGAACATTAATTACCATCAAATCCTGGCTGATCCTCTTAATGAAGTAACAGTAGCCACGTGTAAAAGCGCACAGCCTATTTCTAATTTTGGAGACATGCATCGTGTAGGATTTTGTTAGATGCTGGATGCATCTGCGACACACAGATCCACTTATTCAATTTAACGCAAAAGGAGGGCAAATTGCACTCAGCTGTCGAGCTTTGTTAGCGTTGGCATATAATTTGCACAAAGTCTTGTGGATAGGGTGCTAAAATGGGGTAGATGGCAGGTGCCAATTCTGTGCAAATCATGGTGCTATGAGCCGGTGCATTTCTTTGTGAATTCGCCCCTTAGAGTCACTGCCTTTTAAAATCCACATATTAATGTATGACAGTGAAAACACAAAACTCCCAATATCCCAATATCTCCCGAAACTAAAGGCCGTACAGACCGGATGTGGTTTTTTTTGCTTGTGTTTGTTGTTTGTTTCTTCTGAAATTAATTTGCACGTCAACAATATTTTTCAAACTGCTGATTGAGCAGAGTATTTTTACACAGAACACAAATATCCAAGTGAAAAAGCGATCCTTTTATTTTTCGGGTCAAGGTCCATTTTTCTGAGCTTTTGCACCGCGAACAAAGGCATCAACCAATCACGATGGTTTTGTGGAAAAAAAGTCACTTCCATCTCCCACTGTAGAGCAGAAGTTTACATGGCTAGCGCCATGTTTTGAGGGGGATTACAGACTCTGGTGGACCAAAACCCCTCATTTTAAAAAACTCGACAATATTAGATAAAAGGAATGTTCCGACAAGACGGATAACAACCTCGGTGGCCTGGCAAGTACTGTTTTCTTTGTGATTACTACACCCAGGGAAGAATAGGAGCCTTTAGCAGGAGTCTTTCTACCACTGTATGTGTGGACCTGAGACACAGCTATATATAGCAAGTCGAGTCTCATGTTGAGGCAAGATGAAGACATCTTCATCACCGAAGGATGAGTCTATTTTTCCCTCTTCAGAGTGAGCTGTCAAAACTCTTTCACAAATTCGTATTCCTCTGTTTCTGTTGAAAACTTATGTCGCTGCGGGTGTGAACAGCTTTGATCCGTAAAATTTGCTTTTTTTGGTGTAGTTTATTCATTATGCACCCGGTGTGTAAAAGCCTTAAAACTGTGATCACTTAAGCACCAGACTCTGTGACACTCTGTGTACCCTCTGTCTGTAATTCACTGAAGTGTGAATGCAAATTCTCGCCATCGGCTAATAGAAACACTGTTGAACTATTTTCTACAATGCATTACTCTACAAAGAGCAGCAGGACCACATCTGTCTTTATAGATTGAGACAGAGTTGCTTGTATTTTTTAATGATCTAAATGCAGTTTGTATTGATCTTCTTATTTTAAATGCCGCTGCCACTCCAGTAGATGACTGTTGTACTGCCAAGTCTATATTGACAGTGTCTGGCTGTGCTTTGTCCCCTTTGAACGCAAACAAATGGGTTTATTCCTAAGGTGCAGTTGGAGGATCTGTGTGGAGTTTTGCAAGGCAACACTGGGTTGAAACTAAAGTGTTATTATAGATTGTGTTCGGCTTCGTCTGGTTGTGATCCCAGGCTTTGTCATTTATTCCTGAGAATTCAAACAATTTGACAGTGAATTGCTTTTAAATTTCAGTCAAAATCATGTAGTTTTCATAAGAACAATTACAACCCTGGGAGCAAAACAAGAATGGTTACTTTTTTCCTAAACGCTGGAAGATAACCATTTGTGACTTGGAGATTGTCTAAATGAAACACAAAAATAGCAAGCAGGAATCCACTTTTAACTGGCATATCATCCATTATACTGCACCTGCAAACCAAAAGAACATTCACAGCCATCAACAAAACAGTAAATTGCCCTGAAAAAGCCACTAAGTTTATGTGTTATGAAGAAATACTGCTGTTTGAGTGCTTTAAGCCTCTGGTCTCAAATGTGAGAAAAGCAAAATGTATTGGTGAACAATTATGGATTTATTCAGGAGGTTCAAACACAGACGAGACTGTTTAAAAGACACATAGCCTCATGTGGCCTATTACTGGGCAAATACCAAGAGCAAAATGACAACCTGTGCAAATGAATAACCTAACAGAATGGCCTTTGAACATACTGTAGAGGCCACTAATGTTCTGTTTTATCCCCAAAAGGGCAAACCAACATTTGCTGTTTTGCTAATACAGCACTTTGTGTTGTTTGTTGAACTGCACTTGTAAGGAAAGACTAATAGTAACCTTTGCAGTGTAGATGATGGTCAGTGGGCCACTGTACCTATTGCCGTCACTTTTCTGTTCGGTTTCTGTGCACCCAAAGATTATTTCATGTTCTGTGGTTACTCATGACGTCAATCATGTCATTAACCTCAGATTCATGGACGACCAGAGTTTATAAGCATGCAAAACATACTCACCGAAAAAGCATCACCACATTTACAAGCAGGCTCAAAGTGCTATCTTTGACTTTACAAGGTACGAGGTAATGCACTGTAGTCTCATTTAGCCATTTGTGAGAAAGTGCCTTTTTTAAGACTCGAAAAACCAGAGGAGTTCAAAAACTAGCTTTACACTGGCATATTTTATGTTGTAGAACAAAACATCAAAGTATCTTTAGCCTGTGTAAAAGGAATAGTTCACATTTTTAGAACCTGAGCCCTATGTCTTAATTAGCAATGGTATTGTTGATTGGCAGAGTCCTTTCAAGGCAAAACACATTCTGTTCTTCATACTAGCGCCGAATACTTAGCCACAAAACCAGCAAAAAGTCAGTGGGGTCACACTGCTCCTGTCTGTACAAGCTGACTGAAGCTCGCTGACATTTGCTCCGCATTGCATACAAAGTAAATTTCAGCTAGCCTTAGTCAGCTTTCACAGGCAGGAGTGTGACCCCGTTGACTTTTTATGTGAGATGTTCAGATACTACGTTATCTTTCCCAATACCAATTCCGATACCCAGACTTCATAGGGCCAATACAGAGAACTGATCCAATACCAGCGCATAAAAATAATAGTTCTTTTAAAACATAATGTGTCATATTAATTTAGTAAATTTTAAATAGAACACTATGAAACAGTGGTGCAACAGCAACTTAAAAACCACAATGTAGGAAAATCTAATCTCGTACAATTTACCTTTTTACTGGTGAGTGGGACTTTCCGGTGTCAAATACTGTCAAATACAGACATTCTGCTAGCTCGGTCAAATCTCTGTTTTTTTTCGCTGCTCTTAAAAATAATAGTTGACAGAGGCAGCATAGTACAACTTCCTGTGTACTGTTTTAGAGTGGCAAATAAGAATAGATTTTAGGTATGTAACATCAGTCAGAGCTAACTGGGAAATAGG
>JAPZDX010000025.1:21973094-21984281 GCA_029783625.1 Naso annulatus | reverse complement strand
CAACCGTCGTTTCTCTCTGTCTTCAAATTATCGTCTGTTTTCTTGTTATTTGTTCTGTTTTCTAGAAAGTAGAAAATGATAAAGTGCAGATGAAGCTCAACACGTCATGATGCCGTTGTGGTAACATGTGGGTTCGGGGTTTTGTCACTGGGTGGCAAGGAGCTGCTCCTTTCTAACAGCAACATCTATGTGGTATTGTGTGTGTATGCGGCCAGGTCGACCCTCCCGGCACCAGTTAGGTTTCTGTAGTCTGTTTCCAAAGTGCCAGGCTTTTTGTCATTGTCTTTGACCTTCTCTCCATCTCTTCTTCACAGTATTTTTTTTTTTTTTTTGCATGCAGGGTCATTCAACCCCCTTTGATGCTTTAAGGCAGGGGAGGGAGACGAGCAGAGGAGTCCACCGATCAGGAGGGAGAGCCGAGTGGAGGAGGCAGGCACGTACGTAACTGATGATGAGTCCATTGGTCTGTCTGTCTGTCTGTCTGTTTAATCCTGCCCACCCCAAACCAGGGGGACTTCAAGTTACTGCAAAAAGATGTCCACTGTCGTCCCTCAGACCGCTGACACCTGTTCATCCTCTGTAAAAGAGAAAAGAGAGGCGAGAGTTACAATGGAGATGGATGTCCCACATGTTTAAAGCCTAAAGAGAGCAACAGCAGCAATGTTTAGTCAGGATGTAAAGCTGCCTTCCTGACGGTCACAAACCATATATTTTTCTGCCAAACATTTTCCCAGAGCATCGCTTCGTTTTTCTGATGGTTTTTCTGCCTTCGATTAATGTCAGCGGAAAATAAAAATCAAGTCACAGTAACTGAGAACACAGGTAGCACTTCAGTGTTTACCCTTTAGCAGCAAAATCTGCAACAGTTTCAGGTTGACTCGACATCTTTTTTGTTTTACAAACACTGAATTCACGTTTGCAGCTCATTTACATTCAAAGACAGAGTTGTTTTTGGCTGTGTTTTACTCAGTTTCATTACAGGATAATTATGAATATTTGTCTCACAACTTCATATAAACCATGTGCCGGAATGTTCCCTGTGATGGTTTAACCCTCTCGATTTTAATTCTGCTTTGATTTGATTTTTATCTTGTACTGAAATGAACAAAAAAATCAATGGCTGCCTGGAACGAAGAAAAATATTCTGCAAACTCATGCTTTAGGAACCTGTTGGTGATATTTTTCTCTGCAATAAAAGGCGTTTTCAGACCGGACAGTTCTCTGGAACTTTTTGAGAGAACTCTCCACAGGGGGAGTTTCTAGGGAGCTAATCACCTTAAGGGGTTTTTTTCTGTTTGCTTTCACACCGCCAGTAGACGGGAACCCCCGGGTAAGCTACGTAAACTAGCCGGCAGTTGGTATACGAGCATCACTTCTACACAACATACAACGTGACTTTGCAACAACAAATGAAGGCTAATGTTACTGCATTACCGCTCCAGAATGGGCTGATAACGTACCATGACTCTCTGACTGAATGGCAAGTCTAAGAGAAGATACAACAAGACGACAATCTTGTTACGAGCTTTAGTTCATGTTTTGTGTCGTCTTGTTAATACAGCTGTTGGGATTTTAAAAAACACTTTTTGTTGACACCATATCTTATTTACTAAACACGGAGCAAACACGCAGCGGAGCAGTTCGGTAACGCACACGCAGCCAGTGGAATATCAGGCTAACTCTGTCCTAATGTGGGAACCAATGACTCTTAAAAAATTATCTTCAAACTTGAAAATCAGCCCTCTGGGAAAAACTGCATGTGTAAAAAAATGCTGCTGCAATGATACAGAATTCATCCAGAGTCACTGCAGGGGGAGTTGGGTGCGTGCTGGTGCAGGAGAATGGAGGTGCATGTTTTCAGGCATTGAGTTGGATTGCATGGGTGAGAGGATCCTAACGGCACTGTGCCCGCTGATGGATGCTGTTCAGCACAGTGTGTGAGGTGGCGAGAGAGAGCAGAATGTGTGGTGGCACAGAGAAGTGGTGAGTGTCTGGTCCCACCAGTATGACTCATGCATGATGACATATTGTGGGTTAAAGGTGACGGTCCCACAGCAAATGAACAATTCCCACATCATAAATACTAAATGACATCATTTCAGGGTTGTACAAACATTGGTGGAGAATTGTAATTTGACGTGGGACCGATCCGACTCGTGCTGTGAGAAGTTGTGTGAAGGAATGGTCTCAGTCCAAGTGTGTGTTCCTGTTCACATGCAGGTTCATTGGAGGGGGGGCAACCTGATAAATTAGTTTTTACCTGCCTTGGGGAGAGGGGCCCTGCCTGTTAACCCCCGCACACACACTCTCATGGTCTGGGAGTCTCAGGGGTGTGCTGTGCCACTGGCTTTGGCTTCCTCAGAGCGACTAGTTTGGAAGACAAGGACTCACCCTCCTCTTCCTCCTCAGCCTCTTGCTCCTCCGCCGGTGAGCGTGTGCGGTGGAGGCCTCCTGCCCGCTGTTTGGCCCCCTGGTGGGCCTGGTGGGAGTCGGGCGACTGGGTGACCATGCGCGAGCGCTGCAGGGCCGTGGTGTAGTCTGGCGGTCGGCGGCCTGTGTGGGTAACTGTGGACGTGGGGACAGACGGGGCCGGGTGCTGCCCTTCAGCGAGGTCAGAGATGGTCAGAGCGGTGTAGCCGGGGGGAGTCGGGGGAGGCTCACGGTAACGGCTTTCTTTTTGCGCTGAGGGGACACACAGGAAATGAAGATCCAGATGAAGCTGATGATGGCACTTGGAAAAACTTATATTATCCATTTGCAGCGTTTTTAGAAGGGTGTTTTTCCTTTTTTTAAAAAAAATAAAAAATGAATGTAGAGAAATGTCAGGAAATGAGGAGAAAAAGAGGAGGAAAAAAGGTTTAATTTAAATCAGGCCGAATGAAGTGACTGGATGGGCTTATCACAGGCTTGCGACAGCAATAAAAACCTTTTTTTTTTTAAATTTGCCACAGCATTTGATTTATCACCTGCTGTCAGGGTGTAAAGAAAAGTTCAACAAATATAACACAAGATGCTTCTGAACATATTCCTATCCTAGCTTCAATTTATGCAAAAAACTGATGTGTAAAAATGAAAAGTTGTGGTTTCATGGGAGATTAATTTCCAAACTGTTTCTTGGCCAAACTCTGGGTCGTCCTGTTGTAGTTTTGGGGTTTTCTACAGTTTCTGCTGCTGGTCCTCTAACTGAATTGCTCTTGTGAAAAAAAAAAAAATCTGCCCATTCAAGTGAAATTAAATGTTTCCTTTAAAAACTTGATTAATCAGCAATGAAAGCAACACGGCTTTGAAGAGCAGTCACTCACAAATGAGGCTTTTACCCCCAGTGGTGATGGGTGATGGGGAGGGCCGGCCGAGCTGCTTGGCCTCCTCTGATCCGGTGGATGTGATGCTACTTGTTTCTGGGTCGGCGTTGACATCCTTCCCTCCTCTCCTTTTAATCGTGCCAGTGTCCCCCTCAGAGTCCTCTCCCCAGTACGCAGCTGAGGATGAGGAGGAGCTGGCCGACGCCCAGCTCCCCCTGGCCTGAGCTGCCCACAGAGCAGCAGGCCCCCCTAATAAGGCCTCGGGTCCGCCAGGGGGGAGCCCTCCGATGCCGCCTCCGCCTCCACCAAAGGCCAGCGTCTCCCAGCTACGCCCCTGCTGCATAGTCTGGATGTTGTCATGGGAACCAGAAGAGCAGGAAGTCCAGGAGCCGCGGCCGCTGTCTGCAGCATCGAGGGAAACGCGATCGCCCTGATCCTGAGTCAGCTCCTCCGAACTGGGTGAGGAGAGAACAGTGGGGCAGCCGGTGTAAATGCCTCGACAGTCCTGCATCGATGAGTACGACCTGCGACATGATGAAAATAAAGACAAGTTAGTCACATTTTTTAAATAAAACAGATGGTAAGAAACCGACTTCACCTCAGAATAAACCACAGTGGCTGTTCATACCCGAGGCTGTACTGGTCAGGGTCGGTGGTGGCTCTTCGCTCCAGCCGTGACCCCCCAATGTGGGATTCCCCGACTCCTCCAGAGTGGCGGAGTCTCCTCTCCTCCTGGGCCATGTCGAAAGAGGAGTTACTGACGAGGCTGGAGCGAGAGGAGATCTCACTGTGACCGGAATCTGAGTAAGCGTCTCCCATCCGGTTGTAACCTGAGGGAGAGAGAAAGGAACAAGGATTGTTAAAGACGTCTGACTTAACAGAAGAATCTCAGACAAGTAAAATAACTTTAAGATTAAATTCAAATCCTTGTGAGGATTGTTCCTGAGGAGAAGAGGATGATGAAGCACTAACATGCTCCTCCGTATGAGTGTGTCAGAACTTAGAGCTGGTCAGTTTTTTCTTTTTTTTTAATCTCATCAAAAATCTCTCATTCACATATCTGATCTCAGTCAGGCTTTTTTAAACGGGACGTTACACGCAGACTGAGGGGATAATTGTTCTGTGTAAGCTGAGCAGCTCTTCAGGGATGAGTGCTTTACATTCTCACTGGAACAGCATTTTACTCGAAGACTCAAGGTTTCAACACAGCTTTGAGGAGTGTGGAAAAGTTTAGACAATAAGCATGAAAGGACTGGGAATTACACAACAAAGTCTGGGGAGTTGCAGAACAATCACTGGTGCCGACTGCTCAAACATGTAAGCGCATATTTTCTAGCACAGACTGTCTCTGTGGCATTTGCTGTAGCTCAGCTATAGAGTTTAATTGAATAATCGTCATATTTTCCAACCACAATCAGCTGAAATCGCCTCAATAACTTTTATACTTCTGAGTCCAAACAAAGGAGGTAATGCTTGAGTGCACACTGATCAGGATGAACCACTGCAGGGCATGAACCAAGGTGATGACAATTAAGCTCAGTCTGAGAGGGAGACATGGACTCATCGATTACTTGAGGCTTTGAGTTGAATTTGGCAGCAGCTCCAGAACTTAAAAAAAACAAAAGAAGTCTCTAAAGCTGTAAAGATTGTTCAGACTCACAGACTGAAGGTCCACAGACAAACCAATCAGTCCAGCAGTTTCCACAAACAGCATCAGCTGCATGAAGAGAAAGTTTCATGTTGTGTGAAAACAACTTCTTTCTGATGCCTTTTGGGATTAAATGTGGCCAGTTATGGTCTTCTGTTGTAGAGAACAATGTTCAAATTATTTATGGTGTTTTGCATATTTTAGCATATTGTCAGTCTGACGACAGGGATTACAAGACTGAAGTCATTTGTAGCAGCTCTGACTGAGACTCTGATTCTCGGGACTCTACAAAGAAGCTGCAAGCAGGGACAGAAGAGGAGTGAACCTGGGGAGTGAGGGAGAAGATGTTCGGGCTTCATCAGGGGGGATTTTCACATCTAACTCAGTGAAAGAGGATTTATTTTAATCAAACCATTTGTTGATTGTTGAGCAGTGGAAACACAAACCAAGATTGTCAGATTAGGTTTCTTTTTCTCTTGTTTCTGCCAATTCAAGGGGAGTCTTTTATATGATGAGCTAACCAGGCTAATAAGCTCGAGACAGTGCTATCTTGTTAGCATGGTGGCTATCTGTGTAACACAATACATAGACGTCTTCCACATAACGGCAGACTGTTACTTCTTCACATTCTGTTGATGATGTTAAGTCAAGAACAGAAATATAAATTGGGGTCATATCTGAAATATTCCTTCATCAGTACCAGTTTGTGGCTGCAGTGGTAAAAAATGTCAAAATGTTATAAGGTAAATAACAACAATGCTAAATAAACTGAAGCTAGGAGGGAATTTGTCGACCTTAGTGTGGGTTTAAATGATGGTTAATGGTCTTTTCTATAGCAACGACCACAGGTAACAAATCTGAATATTAATTGTTGTTGCCTTCTGTCATTACTGAAACAAGAATTGAAAAAATTCATGTCTGTCACCTACAAAAATGTCTGCAAGAGCACCACATAAACAAACAACAACAACAACAAAAGCTGGCATTGTGGACTCTATGTTTAATTTAAGGTGAGACTTATTTTGGAAGAAAATTTGTTTTCTGAAACATAATGCAATGCACGTCAGCAGCCACCAGGTGGCATTTGTGACACATGATGATGGAAAGGAGCCTGGAGTATGGTGTGAGAGGGAGGGAAGATTATTGGCTTACCCTTCTTGGGTGAGCTCTGGGGGGAGGTGGGAGGGGAGGAGAGCTGGGAGGAGGCGTTGGACACTGTGTCCTCTGGTTGCCTGCGGTGTCGTTCGCTGCCCTCCTCTGACAGAGACAGGATCTTCTTCAGAGACTGAGGGGAACTGGTGCCTGTGGACATTTGCGACAAGATGAGCAGAATTAGCATGAGGAACGCTGCCATTCCTCGAGGGGGCTCGGATGCTAAACTGCATTGTCTGGGATTTTTTTTTTTCCTTTTTTTTTTTTTTTTTTTTTGTATGTGCTTGTTGTCAGACGGCCTCTAGGTGGCAGCACTGTCATAAAGAAACTGGAAAATGCTGGCTCTGCTATTGTCTGCAAATAACAGGATGAGGAAGAGAAAACAAGGCAGAGGTGGCATGTAGAAGGACACAAGGGCAGGAATGTATTACACTGTTTCACATCTATTTTAGCAAAAGAATAACAAGTAACTTGTATTGAGCACTTGAATCAAGGATTTCAGCGGTAGTTTTTAATAAGGCAATGTAGCTTAAATATGACATAACCAAAAAAATAAAAGTTAAGCAGTAACTCAAGTGTTGTGTACAGTTCAACTGCTGAAAAGGATCACCTAATATATGTCACTACAAGAAACAACACTGCAAAAAAACATTTACTTATAGCTCTAGTTCTTCTGAAGTCAAATTTTTCAAATACAATGAAACACATAAATATAAAACACGGGTTGGAGGATTGCATGTCTCAGTATTACAAACTCAAAAAGCTTTATAAGTCTCTTACCAAAAGGTGGCAGATCTTTGACTGGCACTTTCTTTCTGGATGGGTAAAGGGCCACCGTGGGGACCTGGAGGGCCTGGTTCCCTTTGGCCAACTGGCCCCTCTGTTGGCTGGCAGCTCGAGAAACGACTGGTGAGGTGTCCGGTCGTTTTCCACTGGCATTCTTGGGCACTAAACAGTGTGAGAAGAGTGAGCATTGCCATTACCATTCAGATTAATATTTGAGGCTTTAAACTGAAATGACCATAACTTTATTTATATAGCATCTTAAAAAACAGACTTTAAAAGTACTTTGATGAGAGATACATATAACATCAGAGAGACAAAATAGTGAGGCCAAGCAAAGCAGACACAATTAAGTTTAAACTGAGGAGTGAGAACATGTGTATGAACAGAACTCATGTGAAGGCCGGAGTATGCTGCCAGCTTTAAGGAAACAAACTCAGCAAAGGACAGTCAGAGCTGTAACACGGGTCAAAACTGAGAAAGTCACTTTGACAAATACTCCCTCCTTTTGTCTGTCAGTGCTCTAGCAGCCATTGGTTTTGGTGTTAATTGGAAATTGGCCTTGTGATTTAGTATTTTTCATTCCCTAGCAGTGAATCCTTAAGCAAGACTTGGTGTCTTGTTTCTCCTGTGGTCCCTCCCTGTGTGTCTGTGCTATGAATCCTGGGAAAATACATGTCTCTGGAGAAATACGCACTTGAACAAAATCAAGAACTCATGTTTAATTCAAGAAATATTTCGAGAAGAAAGCTCTGCATGAAGATACAACGGCAGCGGTTCATCTCACACATTATATTCATATTTTATAGCAGTTCAAATTGTATCTAACAATGTCTAATTCCTTTATGTATTCGTGCGTGCGCTGAGTTGTTTCAGAGACTCACATGTGCTGATGGAGGGCTCACACTGCAGCGAGAGCGTCTGCAGACTCTCCTCATTTGTTTCCAGACTGAGGTTGGACAGGTACTGTTTGACCTTCCTGGCCATCTGGGCGTCCTCGTAAAGCTTTTTGGCATTGAGGAAGGAGCTGCGTCGCACCCGCTTCTTGTGTCCGCCTGTCTGGGTGACGTCGAGCACTGCCGCATTGGCACTACCCTGGCTTAAGGACCTGGTTGCATCCACGCAGCGACATGCACATAAGCACAGAGAGGAGCGCAGACAAAGATGCACAAAACAAACAGAACAGAAAGGAGAAAAAATCATTTGCATGATCATTGTGTTGATGTATACATGAGCCCATATTTAAGCTATATTGTAGATGTAATACTACTAGGCTTGACAGGGAGTGAAGTGTGTAAACTTTGACATGCAGAGAGCAGTTTTAGGCATTTCTCCTAACTCCAAAACATTTCAGACATTCCAGGCAGCAGAGGGGGGTGAGGGATGATGGTTGTTGTCAAACAACAGGGAAGCAGAAAGGGCGAGTTCTGCTGGTGCAGCACGGTCATTGTTTACATTTCTGTGGCTTGAGTCTCAGCTGGAAGTTGTCGTAGTAAGAGCCGTGCTTGCACATGGTCTCAGTCAAATCGTACACAAGCTAGTGGGCTTAATGTCGCTCAGTGAGAAATCACATTAGTTCTTGTCAGTTGAAAGTTTTTGTCTGCTTTAAATTTCTGAGTAGATTCAAGTATGGATTGTCTGAAGTAGACAAAAGTAGTTAAAAAAAAAAAAGTATAATTACTACCTTTGAGTGCTGTAATTATAATTTAGCAGCTCATACTTATGAGATTATCATCTAATAATTGTAAGAAATTTTAACAATTAGGAGACACAGTTCTCACAATTCCAAGATGGTTTTGTCACAATTACAAGATGCTGTGATGCTAATTATTAGATATTTATGTATAATTACCATATTTTTATATTCTTTTTTATTTTATTATTTTTTTCTTGAATGCAGTGTGCTTCCATGTGTTTCAATTAAATTAAATTTCCCTAGAAGGCTGTTTGCACAATTATGTCCCATTTTACCACAAGAATGTAAAGCATAATAGGAAAAACGTATCCAGAATCTCTGGCTGTCTGGAGGTTTGATATACAGCTAAACCTCAAAGACAGATCAAATTCTGAACCTGAAACTGCATGCACACTGTAAGCCCAAACATGTCGAAGAAGGTCACGTCTGTTTAAGAAAGAATGGGGTGAAACATCAGTATTATTACTTGTTGTGTTTTTAATATTCGCTTTTAAGATTTACCTATCAAACAGTCCAGTGAAAATGAATGTTAGCATATGTGACCTTTGTTTCCGTAGGTGCATTTCAGTGAGGCTCGGGCAGTGTTAGTGGGAGGATTCAACTCAAACTGGTTAATGGAAACAAGGTTGCAGAAAACAAGCGTGCAAATTGGCAGAAAACAAGCCAAACGGCGAAGGGAGGGCAAAAGGTTTTTCTAGGGTCACCAAACTTACCCTAAACTTCTCCATTTCTTCTTCCTAGAGGGCGGGTGCCATGAACAGAGAAGCATGGTGGGGAAAGGGTGGACGAGTAGAGAAAAAGAGAAGGAGACAAAGCTTAGGACAGGAAAGACCACCAAGATCACCAAAGAGAAGCAAATTTCACCAAAGACCCACGTGAACGTCAGAGGAGAGGAAATTAAATGGTAACACCGCTAGGAAGTGACATCATTAGACAAAGACACACTTTCACAGGAGCACTGTGCACATCTCAGTATGCCAACAATGTGTGTAGGGAAACAGTTGCCAGAGGAAACAGTTGCCAGAAGGGACAGCTGCTTGAGAGAAAAGCGTGATGCAGAAATCTTTACTGAATCTATGTGAACCTGCTAACCCCGCGGAGCTCGGTTAGCCAGCGGAGTGCTGACTGCTCCTACAGAGGGTGAAGGGGAATTACTGATCTGATATCTAGTTTTGATTTCTAAAAGGTGTCTTGCCTGGTTCGGAACATGAGGGCCGGGTCCATGTTGACGGAGGCCATGCGACCAACATGGCGGATTTCTTTGGCAATCATCCTCAGCTTCTCAAAGTTCACCAGGCCGTCCACTTTAGAGTCATTGCCTGAGAAACAGGAAATAAAACAAAGTTTGCAGTTAACAGTGTGAACGCTGTGCTTACAGGCAGCAGAAAAACAACGCTACTGACTCTGTGTTTAAAGTCTAAATTAAATACAAAAGCCAGTCATTAACATGGACGCATTACAACTATGTGAACGATAAATAATGCTGGTGAGACAGCCACTACTAGCATTAACTAAATATACATTTACCTTCTTTTCTCTGGCCTTTTTTCTGTCATTGAAAAATCAGGTTTTATGTTCCCGCATGTTAACGAAGTGGACTTACTGACTAGAATAAAATCAACTATTTTCAAGAACAAGAGTAAAACAACCAGCTAAACTAGTCTTAGCTAACTAGCCTAGCTTAGAGAGGAAGCAGAAACTTTCATCGTCTTTAAATATTTCAAACGACATCATTTGGTGAAGTTTGGATGCAATTAAGTATCATTTATAAACATTTTATAGATACATGTATTACACAAGTTCATTAGCTGAAATAGACAAGAAAGCTGAGAGAACTTCTAGATTCACTTATTATAGTGCATAAAGTAAGAGTGGAGAATCTGCAGTTGTTTGTTTCTAAGCATTATGAAGTAACCCTGTAGCAATGATTTTGGGGTTAAATAGTTGAGGCTACTATAACTAGCTAGTTAGTCTAAAAAAATTACAGGCAGTATATCTACAACTTAAGGTTCATAAGCAAGACTGAGTTTACAGTCTTGAAAACTTTTTAATACGCATGAAACCAACAACAGGGTTTCAATCAAAAATGTAACATTTAAAATTTATCACATGGCTACGAGAACCAAGAAACATGAAACTGTTTTTTAGACACTGTAAGCTTTATGTACTAATTTATCATAGTTGGGATCAGCTATAAGTTACCTTCATGCAGGAAGGTGAGATCCTTCTTGATGACAGGGAACAGGGGGATGATTGGTGGCTGGAGGTTCTGATTGTTGAGGACATTCCTGTACTTGGCCATGTTTCTCGATGGGTCAAAGAGGTCCTGCAGGTCCCCGAAAAGCTTCTCATATTTGCTTGGTAGCTTCTCCCATGTTCCCCTCAGTCTGGAGACTGGAGCCAAGTTCAGACCACTGTGGGCAAAGACAGATTAATAATGGGCATAAGAAAATAGTCCCAATTTATGCCTAATCTGGCTTTACATGTTAGTTTGTTTTATTTATAAATACATGATTAAAGCTGAATTTAGTGAACCTAACTGTATTATTCCCATTCTCACCTGATGATGGCGAACATGGAGTTGAAGTTCTTGCACTCTCGGCAGT
>JAPZDX010000025.1:21936764-21951484 GCA_029783625.1 Naso annulatus | reverse complement strand
CTTGATGAAAACTGACGATTATCTTTATTCTACAGCTGTGATAAAACAATATTGACGGAACAAAAATATTAATTAGTGCCACTGTGAGAGTTAAACTTTACACATAATTTCTCATCAAAGCAAGGGAGAGGAAGAAGAAAGGAGAAGTTAATTAAATCATCTGCCCGAATCAGTTATACACATTTATCAATTTAACATAATACTGCGGGAATGTGTCAGTTTAAGAGCACACTAAACCTGCTGTCTGTACATAAAGGGTCTAATGTATTCCTCTAAGTGACCAAGTATTAAAAGTGATAATCTATATTGACATATTCTAACAGCCTCTGACATGTTAGCAGTTAGCCATTAAAAATGCGATGAAGCTGCTTCTTTAAGAGCTGAGAGCAACAAGAAGAGCTGCATACATCAAGGAAACACCCTAATTAAAGCACACGACTCGCATAACCTAAATGAACACGAGGCAGTAATGGGGGGAAACCCCTCTGAGTTATTCATACTAAATAAAGTTCTACAAAATCCTCGCTGTAATTAGCTATATTGTAGATGAGCTAACCCATTTCTCTACAGAGTTGACCCTGAAATGTAAAATACGTCAGAAACCTCCTACAAAAATGTTAAGAGATGGATGAATAAAACAAAAACAAGTTCATTAGGACAGCAACCGCTTCTGTGGTTTATTTGAAGAACACTGGACTGGATCAAGAGGTATAGTGCTAGAATTTAGGGTTAGAATTAATCTGCAATTATGATAATTAAATAAAACAGGCTGTTTCTCACTATTTACTGATGTTTTATAGCCAAAATTATTATCAATTATTTAAGAAAATAATCCGCACATTCATCAATTATTAACAAAATCATTAGATGCAGCCCTATGCATGATCTGTGCATCAATAATTTGGTTTCTTAGTGATCTGCAGTTCATAAAATGTGATACTCTGTTGCTTATTGTGCCCAAAAATGTCAGTAATCATTTATCTAAAAGTCTTTACTTAAGCAACATAAACATGTGGTTAATTTAATGCCTTAAATGTCAAGCAAATATTACGGTTACATTTTATTTCAACAGACGTTATGTATTAAATTTTAAATGTGTACAATACATAGTTTTTCAAATGAAAAACATAATTTCTGACTAGAATGCCAGCGGGGTGAATTATGAATTTAATCAAACTGCATAAACTGGTTCATGGGGTCTATGGACGTGAATATTTTATGGCAAAATGTTTTATTTACCAATATATATTTGATACTCAGCAGGGAGAGCGCTCTGAGCCGCTTCCAACTCCACTTCTGGCTGTGAAAGATCATTAATATTAAATTTTTACACCTAAAAGTCAAATGCGGCCGATTTAACTGGGTTGCTTCATTCATCATTTGATTTAAGAGCAAAGCCTAAACATGTGAAGAGCCCGTTTCCAGTTTTCTCCATATGTTGTTTGATTTCAGAAGTGGATAGTTGAGAAAATCTATATTAAATTTCTTCATTTTTGTCTTGATAGTATAACCTAGTTTTGACAAGTGCTAGTAAATACAGGGTGAACAGGAAATTTCAAACTTTGCTCAAGTATAACCTGGTAAAGATGTGACATTACACCAATTGTGCAGCCAGATTTTCAGCTCTTCTCATGTGAGCTGTTGAAGGTAAAATGGTCTCTGAAGTACAGTACTCTGGTTTTCAGTGTCATCTGCCTTAAAATGCACTTATGGCTGCAAATAACTCCACCGCCTCAAGCAATTTTTGGAAATCAAACTCAACAGTGGCAACACTGGAGCCGCACTCGGATGACAAACGGAATAGATTGGACAGAAACACATCTTGGGAGGTTAATTTGCAAGTAAATGGGATTGAGCCACCGTCTGCTCTTGAATGTAAGAAAACGTCTGTCTTCCTGAAGCACTCGCTGCATTACAGCTTAATTCAAGGGTTTTGGAGATGGAAGGAAAAGTGTGTTGCTGCTCACTAGTCTTGACTAACATACTTCTCAATATTCATGGTCTGCCCTTTCAGACAGAGCCATGATAAAACTGAAGTGATTGAAGGGTGATGTGGCCATGAATTGATTTGGCAGCCGGTGTGGTAAGATATTCGAAGACCTTTATATTTGTGGGAGGAAAAATTATAAAATGAGATACGTATTTCTAATCACATAGGACCTTTATGTGTTGCAGAGCCAGACAGCAGAGCTCCTGCAGCACTGAGGTGTGATGTGACTACACAGTGTCAAAGATTGCCATCGCGTTTAATTATCTGGCTGGCTGCACTAACTAAAATGGTCGACCAGAGGACCAAGTCAGTCACCAGGCCCCCCTCAGGCTGTTATTTTCCCATCCCCTCATCTGGTCGACTTCACTCTGAACGCCTCCAGCTGACTTCCACGTTATTATTATGGGCTGGACATTGTTGTGATAGTGTGACGAATCTCTTTGTGTTTGTGACTGCAGTGATACCACCTCATCACATTTCCTTCTGAAGACTTTAGGGACCAAAAGAAATGATGGTGCCATATATCACTGTGATGTAATATAAACCTTAGAAGTTATCCGGGACCTATCACTGAACATTTGTATTTATTACTGGACATCTGTTATAGAAGTGTTGTGGCTTTGAGGCTTTATTATGGCTTCAAATTTATTGTCATCCTGAGGGAATAATGGCAATGAACAATGACATTCTATTGTAATATAAATTAAAAAAACCTACTACTACTAAAACAAAGCTCTGGTGATATTCTGTACTTTACCTTATCATCAGGATTCCAAGACCACTACTTGACAATTTCAAGATATTATATTGATATCAAGGTATGAGACTATATATCGTTTCAGACATTGGGTATTGTTATATTGTGATTTGGAATAAAAGGTTTTTTTCCCCCTAAATTTTTAAAGGCTGAATCACAGTAAAGTGATTTACTTTTCTCAACCCATCAGACTGTTTGACTTGTTTTAACACTTGCCTTTACCCATTTAGTCATATTATATCTACACCACCAATGATTATTGACCAAAAATGGAATTGTACTACAGTATTTTTTCAAGGTACCAATAATCATCCCTACAATACTGTCACATCAGAGAGGGAATATCATCGAAAAAATTTGTGATGTTCAATTCTGTCACCCTGTTCGAGCGTCAATGAACTACTTTTGATGAGCTTTAAATATATTATACACAAATCATGGAACAAGATGTAGCCCAAAAATATTGCCACCATATCGCCAAGCCCTGACTACAACCAAGAATGAGTTTATCCTAAAAATACAACTACAAAAGACGTATAATCTGTGTAAACAAAGCTGATAGAGCCTGAACGTGCTACACTTTTGTACTGTGTGAGCGTTCCCCCATAATGATGAATTTGAGCACTGCAGTTTATTTTAAGTCCATCACCAACAAGCAATCCCTCAGCTGTAAACATTCAATGAAGCACCAAATGTATATTAATCTGCAGCTAAAAATAGACTTTAACAAATGCATTTAACTCATATTCTATATATTTTGCCAGTGCTCTTGCACAGAAGTGCACTACAGGCAAATTAATTGAATATTCTCATTAATGAGAGCACATGACAGTCATGTGGGGTCTGTCAATATGGGCTTCCAACCAGGCGCTAGACTGGTCCACATTTCAATAACAATATCCCTACTGGTTTCCACGACCAGCTACAGAAAAGTCCCACCTCCCCCTATAAACACACCCCTCCCCCTGGAAAGAGAGATAGAGAGATAGAGGGAGAGAGAGAGAGAGATAGAGGGCAGGGCCAGAATGAGGGATAAAGGGAGAAGATAATAAACACTTAATCCTTTCTCTCCACTCATTTAGGTCATCCGTCTGCCAGGTCAATAAGCCAGGGTCTATTCAGTCTATAAGCATGTGGTCCATTGACCTCTTCGCCCAACAGCATGTAAGAGCCTGGGCCAAGATGGATGCCAGCACAACAATAATGACATGCACTCATTAAGTGTTCCCAATCAGTGGCACCATAACATGACAACACACGTACAGTGCACTGTTAACCCCGATCGATCTGCAGAGTCTGCACCAGCAAGCTATTGTTTAAATCTACCAGTGATATGCTCACAGTCAGCATCATCGCAGCATGAAATTTTACTTTCCTACCTTATACAGGCTTCTCTGCACTCCTTTGCTCTGAATTCGACGCTCTCTCGCTAACAAATGAAGTGAGCTCGGCAGAACCGCTAGCCAAAAATACGTACAATCAGCTGTCACAGGGGGATTAAGCATCGCTCTAATGCTCGAGCCACAACACCCAGTTCTGCCTACATGTGAGCAGATGTGGCGCTCCTTAAATTACACTGTAGACCTAATGACCTAGATTGCTGGGTGGAAGCCCTGGGTAGAAGCGCTGGCTGGCTTTCAATCTCTTTACCGCCTTTACATGCTGAGGGTGAATCTGTGCTCTAGATGTCCAATGATGTGGGTGGCCAAGCTCAAAGTATGCAATTCCACTTGGCTTTTAACAAAGTGTTATAGAGGATAAAAAAACAAGCTAATACTTTCGCTTAAGAAGTCAAATTTTAAATATTGGTTTAAAGGTTTAAGTTATTTAGCAAAATACATGAACAAAACATTTTTTCTTTCTAAATCCAAGCTGCTAAAAGTGCATGAAGCCTTAAGCATTTCATGTGTGGTTTTCACTTTGTGTACTTGTTAAAAAAATGGAGAGCTGCCAATGTCGCAAGGCTAAGACAGCAGGAGGCACATCCCAGAGTTTCCCCTGACCGCGGTGGCAGTTTCTCGCTTTCCTGAGCCTTGCGGATCAAGAGATTAAAACCTTTTCGGCAGGGTGTCCGATTAAATGGGCCTGATATGCTCTCTGGGCTTTCCCTTCGATGGTTGTAGCTCCACTAGTCAGTGCCACACAAGTCAGCAGCTAGACAAGACGAGATGATTGCCTACAGTGAGGAATGTCACTACTGCTTACACATCCATTGTTGTTCCAGAAGCCATTTATTGTAAAAAGTTAGCTCTTCTGCTGCCCTAAGTAGGTCGGTGGAATTGCATCATATTAACAAAGCTTTGCAAAGCCTGTTTATTTGCACAGTTTTTATATAACTGCCATTTTTTAAGTTTACAAGGGATACGTGTGAAAAGATGTCAAGCAAATTAAGAAAAGTTTGTTACATTAGTGGTAGAGAGAATAATATCAGGGCCTGATCCCCAGTTACAGTATTCATGTGATTTATTATCCTAGCCAAGCAAGCTAAATCATTTGGACACAGGCCTTTAGTTCACAGGCATTAATTCTATAAAATGTTCAATAAAATTCAAAGATAAGGAGAGACCATTCATGGCCAAGGCTATTGCCAAAAGATAAAGCCATAAAATTGCCCATCACAACCGAATAAATCAACATGATTTACACTATAAGTCAGCATGGACATTGTTGCAGTAAAAATAAATGCATTGTGATTGGAAATCACAGGTCTCCAGAGGAAAGGTAAGCAATTAGAGAATTACACATTTAGCAGCCAATGGTCATGAGCCTACAATGGTGATGTCATACTGTAACAGGAGCTGGTGGCTGTTATTGACTCTACCCTTGGTGGGTTTCCTGCTGGGCTGACTGAAAATGTACACAAGCCTTTATCTCTACGCTAAAAACATAAGACTACAAAAATGAAATGAAGGAGCAGGGGTGCAGACAGAGAACGAGAAAAAAAAAGAGAGACAGATGAGGTGAACGAGTCAGAGACTCTTCCCATTAAAAAAATAATACAAAATGAATCAGTGCCAAGATGAGAAACTTCAAGACAAAATTGTCTCCAGCCAGACTGATAAAACTACTGCAAAATAAGCCAATCTCTCATTTTTGCACTCATGTTTCTCTGTTTCACAAAATTTCCATTTCTGTTAACTGGTTTTCTCAAACTTGAGCTTCATGCGTGTTGGGCTTTCATAATGTTTGGGCTTTGGGAACGCTTCTGTTCTGTCAATAACAATTATTGAATTAGGATGATGTACCACTTGACAGCCCATGAACCCTTTTACCTTTCCATGTCCAAGGAAATTACTAACCTTGTGTATAGCTCTATGATTTTCACACAGCGGAAGACGCAGACGGAATCGTCGGAATGTTAGGGAGAGAGGGGAACATTTTGTCCAGAGACAAAAGTCTGGGGGACCTCATGCAGGGGGGACCAGCCCTGCATCACTTCTGTCGAAGTGGCCATCTAGAACGAACAAGCTGTCTAAAAGTCTACGAAATTCTAACCTAACCTCTAAATTCAGAGCAGAGTAAAACCCAAATGACTTTTACGAGTCAGGTGATAAGCTGTTTTGTAAATCCTACTAGCAGACTGTTGACTGAATCTGTAAAAATACTTGCGATGACCACTTAGCTTTAAGAGCTCATGTAAAGACCAGAGGAAATGTTGTGCTGCATTAAGACGTTTACTGTTGTAACTTACTGGGCTGTTTTCATTTTACTCATTCACTTCATTTAAAAACTTTCTACTGGTAAAATAAGCTCAAAAGATGGAATTTAGGAAAAACTAAAACAGAATTTTAAAAAATTCAAAGGGCGCTACGTGATTATTTTACACATATTTCAAGTGTGTTGAGTGGCAACATCTATTTCACAGAGTATGTCTGCAAGATTCCTGAAAAAACAGTCAAATGCAGAAAGATCTGTTTTAATGAGGGTATTACTCATATGTCACAGCATAGATTTAAAACTACAGACTTTAAGTGACATTAGCATGAAATGCTAACAGTGCTGATAAGGCATCAGGACAGCACCAACATACAGTACACTAGTGCACAACATGGTGTGTAGTCCACATAATCTCTCAAATTATGGAGAAAATATCAACTTTCAACCCTGGAGAGTTACATATAAATAAATAAATTTTAAATAAAATAAAGCAAAATAAACATAACAATCAAAACATGCTCACCAGAGATGTTCAAACAGGCAAGTAAATAGTTATAGAAAAATTCGATTAATAAGAAAAAAAACTCCTCTTAGAAACGGATTCGTTTGGGGCTCTTGCTGTCCTACAAAGCCTCCATGAGCGAAGCTGCGCAAACCGTGAGAAAAGCGGATGAGATATCTCACCAACAATGACACATCTCTGGCTGTTATAGGAATATTAAGGTGATTTTTCTCTCGGTGTCTCTGCTCTGCGATCCAGGAACGGTCCATCAGTGTGATTTACAGCCCTGCCCCCGCGTGTCTATGTGTGTGGTCCCGCTGTGTGAGTGATGCCAGCGGCACTGACAACCGATCAATCCGTTTACCGTTCAAGTGCAGATCAGCTCAGGCCTCCGAGTGTCTGGAGCTGGTGGAGCTGCCGGCTGCTTCCAGCACCACGGACAGCGCCGCCACCACCAGCGGCTGCAGCAGCACCACGGCAGGGTCAAACGAGCTGCAGCTGGTGATCGCAGAGAAGCAGTAAATGCTTAAAAATAACCAAAAATACGCGCTGCATTACTGTGAACGGTCTATTTTGATGTAAAGCGCATTTTGCATCATGTAACATCATGCTACTAACATCTCCTGGAGGTTACAAAGTGTGGTGACTGATTTGAGGGCAGCTTCATCTCTTAACGCATGACATCACCTCCCATCTAAGCACCCTGATCTACTGCTGGAACTATTTTTTCCTCTCAAATGCGAGTGACACCTGCTGTGCTTAATTTGGACACTTCTAATGGACGCACATTAAAGTATTGTCACCTCCGTGCGTCGTAAAACATAACGAGTGCAGAGACGGCGGTCGTTAAAGCGCATGTATTTGCAGTAAAAAAATCACTATAATGACACCGATAAATATAACGTGTCTTTAAATAGTTATTGGCCACATATTGACCTGGTAGCTGCATTTGTTTCCACTTCTTACAAAATGTATTCAAACGTTTTTAGGACCTGTTATTTTAGGAGAACGCACAAGGCCTACAAGATCAATAGAGTCCTAAAATTCTGGCGAGCGTGCGTGTGTCTGCGCGCGTGAGTGACAGCAAGCACATGGCGGCCGTTTCTAGTACAACACACTGACACACATCGGAGGCTCGACAGGGCAGGAATCAGCCTCTGGACTGTGCGTTCCGCTCTCCGTCGCGTCCTTGGCCTGCCCCGCGTTCATTCACGGAGGCTCGATGGAAATCCGATGCACATCCATTACAGGAGCGGTAATCATATCTAGCGGCTCATAAATGAGGGAGAGAAGAAAGATGGAGAGAAAACGCTGCACGTCGATGGGCTACTTACCGGGGTTTTATCTTGCTGGCTCGGGACTCCATTGCTGTCTGATGCTGCTAATGGTTTCATAATGAAAAAATGTTGGCCGGGCGAAAATCTAACATCCCGGACCTGCTCTATGCTACAGCACAGAGCCCCATCCTCATCCAAGTCCTCTCCCCTCCCTCAGCTGCGCCGTCTCTCTGGAAGGAGGCGGCGGCTTGACAGTTTTGGGAGTATCCGCTGTTCCTTGGCCTGATTCGACTCTCCAAGCCAACACCAGCTTCTGCGTTTATTCCAGCCTCCCCGCTGCCTCCAGCAGAAATTTCTTCAAAACCACAGAGGAGGCGCACGGAGACAGGGAGAGGGAAAAAAAAAATCCTTTTATCCAAGCTAAGACGCGCCGGCTCCTTCTCTCCGCGCACTTGACAATCACATCTCCAAGCGGAGAGCAGCGGCGCGTCGATAATAAAGCAGAAAACAGAAAAAAAAAAGATGAGAAAAAATGGCTGACAACACTTTCACTCACGTTTGCTCCCTCCGCCTTCCCTCTCTATTGCTCTTTCTCCCCTCCCTCTCCCGAAAGTAAAGCTATACACGCAAACACGCGCGCACGCAAACGCCTTTATGCACCATTACATTATTTGAAGAGCGAGACGCCCGCAGCCTCCACCGTGGTACAGTACGTTAAACCCAGCGGTTTGTTTGTAACGGGAGCAGGGGTGTGTGTGTGTTATGTGTGTCAGGGGTGGAGGAGGGGGTGTTCAAAGTGTGTGTGTGTGTGTGTGTGTATGAGAGGAGGGGGTGAGGCCCTCCTCCCTGCCAGACAGTGATGTTGTAAGAGCAGCCACTGTGGCAGTGCTCCTCTGGAGGGGCTTAAAACACCCCAGCGCTGACAGAGAGATGCAAAGAGGTGTAGGGCGGATGAGAGAATGAACGTGACGGAGAGAGATGAGGGGAGAGATGAAATGGGATGACACAAAAAGCAAAACGTCAGGAGAAAGCTGATACACGGTGGAGTGGTGGGAGGAAGAAAAAAATCAAAAGGTAGATAGATGGACAGATGATGGACGGGACTGGAGGGGAGGAGAGGAGCGCAGTGGGAGTAATGCCATTATCACGCTCACTTCGGCACAAGACCGTGGCTGGAGCCGGTTGGCATAGTAACGGAATGAAGGAAAGCCATTTCCTGGGCGGGGAGACAGAAACGGAGACAGCAGCACTTCCTCTTGAGAGAGCGAGAGTGAGTAAAAGAGGTAAACACACAGAAAGAAGGAAAGAGTGGCATCATTTCTTGAAGAGTCAAAGAGAGATAGAGCTGAAAGATATCAGCTGAAAAAGTGATCAAAACGGACAAAGCAGCCAAACACAGAGACTGGCAGCAATGATGTCACTCTGTGACTGTCACTCAGCGAGAATAGCCATGGCAACTGGGTGAGAACGAGCCCCCCTCAGCTTCCCACTCACCCACCCAGCCATCCAGCCCCCTACACACCTCCAGGGCTTTCAGTTGCTGTGGTGACGGAAGCAGCGAGACATGGAGAGATAAGGGAGGGTGGAAGACAATAGGGTGTGTGTGTGTGTGTGTGTGTGTGTGAAGAGACAGAAAAAGTGGCAATACATTGCCACTTCACCTTCACTCAGCTGTACTACAATGAGAAGCAGAGTCTCCATCAAAAAAAACAACACGCCAAAACCTCTGTGTTTTATGGGAGCAAGAGGGGAAATGTGTGTGTGTGTGTGTGTGTGTGTGTGTGTGTGTTCAAGTGGCAGTCCAGTCTCCAGAGGCTGTGGATATTGGATACATAAAAGGTTCCATATATGAAGAGATGTGAGACAGCACTTAAGAAACATGTCACAAGGAACTCTGGGGCTTTAAAGGCCAACCAAGACGACAACAGACCAGCAGTTCACATCCACGGCACAAAACAACCAGCAATACATTTCAGCAACCCAGTCACACAGAACTAAATACCATCAGCTGCCATAAATTACAGTTTCTCTACACTTCATAGCAGATGAGGCGGCACATCATCGCACCTCACACCTCAAAAGTAGATTTGATTTGTTTTTTGTCACTTGTCATTTGGCCGCCAAACCATTTTAATCAAATTTGACGGTGTCAATAATTTTCTGCTATCTCTTTTCCATGTTTTCTTGCAATTTTGATGTTTTGAAAAGGAAAAAAACAGAACAAGTTAATTCCTTTTACTACAGTATCAGAGTATACAATCACAGTACTTTGAATATAAAGGAATGTGAACAACTAAATCATCATTTTAGCACAGAAGCTACCAGACTATCAATTAGACTAACAGAATGCCACACAACTAAAAGATTAATTATGCTATTTTTATTAATTTATTCTTATTTCAGGTTCATTTAACAGGGACAGTGCACATTAATAAAACATGTAAATGTGCCAGAATTAACCAGGAGGCTATTTTACATCTGCTGTCCCTGAACTGATGTTTAGAAGTTGTCCCATAGAGATAAAAGGATTCATCTATAAGCAATATACAATATTGCAAAGGAAAAATTCAAAAATATCAACTTCCCTTACAGCTTCACAAATGTGAAGATATTGTTAATTGTTTGTAAACTGTGAATTGTTTATTATTGGGTTCCAGACTGGTGGTTGGACACATGAAGATCTCTCATAATGTCACTTTGTTTTCAAGGAACTCGTGATGAGAAATTTATTTTCACCATTTTTACAAATTAAACAGCAGCTTAGAGAAGATCTGCGCAACAAATATTTGGTTGAAAATAATAATCATTCATATAAAATAACCAAATATGAGCTTCACATTTGATGATCATATCTAAATTATGAAAAAAAATATCGTACACAGACCCTCAGATATAAAGGTAGTTTCTAATAAAACCATTAATAAAAACATTTGACACATTATTCTTTGCAGACAGTTGAGGCTGGAGCTTTTCGTTGTGGTGTATAAAGAGCCTGGCTGCTCTGCCTCAGACAATGCCTGGAAAGCAGTGTGCTACTAGCTGGTTTTTGGAGCTGCTCCAGTCAAAGTAATGGGGAGGTGAGTGGGAGGACGTGAGGGGGAGGGAAGCTGGAGACCCGGCATGACATCACCTCTTGAGCCCCGAGCCATGATGTAATGTATCACAACAACAAAAAAAAGCTCAGGTGCTTTGCTGTGCAGCCGGATCATTAACGTCTCCAACTATCGCCAAGGGGGAGAGGACCGGGGCATCATTACATCACCGCGGCAACGGGGTCACGTCTGGGGAATATCAGTCCTTTCTGCCCAGCCCCCGTTCCTTTCAAGCTTTCTAGGAACAAACAAACCAATTAATCATTTTTTTACTGACTAATCACAAGCTAAACGTAAAGGGAGAGAGGCAGGGGAGCATCGATCCTGCAGCACTGTGACAGTGATGTGAAAAATGCCTCTTGAGAATAACAATAATGCACTCGTGCTCAATTGCAGTGTGTGCTAAATGCATGGCTGGAGGGGGCGGGGCCTCTTCACCGTTGGTAAACAGTCTGTGAACCCGGCGTGGCTGCAGCTGTTCCACTGAGTCGCATTTAGATCATAAAACTGAAATAAAATCAGTCCGTCACAATGGTGCAGCCTGAGAATGATGATCAGATGCATGCCAACAGCCCATAAAAAAAACAAACAAACCTAAAAACATCCAATCTGGTCTGCAGTTCTGAGTCTCAGTTCCTCACCCAGTATTTCAGTTCCCCATCGAAACTCAGTGTTTTGAGATTTTATTGCACTTTGAATCTGTACAAGAGCGAGAGACTACATGTGAGGTTAAATGATGCAATTAGCAGAACATAAACAGGACAGAGAACGCCACTGATTTCTCTAAACCTCAGTAAACATGACATTTTTACAACCGAGTTTTGTTTCATTATATTTAAGACACTGTTTGAAAAGGAAGCTTGTTTTTCCTCTCAACATTTATTGAAATAGATTTATATCGGTGGCTTTAATGGATAAGATTGGGTCTGTTTTTGTTTTGTTTTTTTAAATTTCCGTCACTTACAATTATGTTACTTATAATTTACGTCACCAAGGCTTACATGGCTGTAGCACATTTTCTTTGGTTCCTTCAGAATGAGGGAAAATAGATTATAACAGCTAAAAATCATTACAAGTATGAAAATGTTGAGAGCTGCAGCTCAGCAAACAAAGAGTTAGTCGGTTCTGTACAAGATCACTGATGTGACGTCACTTATGCGACGATCGTGTGTGTAGTCTTTCTAAATACGCATTTTCAAAGTCTCATACTTCAGTAGTTGTACGATAAACTGCAATTTTCTTGAACTGCAAAATTATCTTTTAAATTAAAAATCATCATATTTAATATTTTATAATTTCTCCCTCTCCATTGACTACTGTTCATAAGTCTTCTGAAATAAGGACCCATGGGATCCACCGGAAGGGGCGTAACTTAGCCACTCTATATGTTATTCAGACGCCTTTCCTGTGTGTGGAACTCCAGTCAATGATAATATCCAAAAACAGTCAGGGATTGTACCTTTTCTCAAATGTTCCTCAATTAAGAGTGGACTGTCTTTTGTTAGGGACTATTTTTAGCTGTGGATTAACACACAACTGGTGAGCTGGTGGGTATTCAGGGAAGCAGAACAGTGTATGTGAAAGAAAAACTGAAGTCCACCCAGAGTATCAACAAACAGAACTACTGTAAACTACAATGAGGGGAGAAAAAAAAAATCCTATATGTTACATGACCTGCTGTGATTGAGCATGTAATTTTTCAGTGTCTTGCTCAAAAAGACTTAGGAGTGGTGCAGGACCTCTCATGAACAAACACACCGGCTATGACAGGATCAAACTTAACATACTGATTTTCTGATTTATGTCTCTCCTTCTTCACTAAATTTGTTTTTAAGCCAGCGAAAGGTGTCTTGTAGAGAAAACACAGCCCTCCAGACGGCCCGCTCAGGGCATTAATCCTTGACGTCTGTCCTATTGTGATGGCTCTAAATAGCACTGTTAGAACAAGAGAGACGATCTAATAAGGAGACAACATTTTCATAGCTGCCACAGCCCGAGGGATCATTTCATTCATCAAGCTGTTGTCACCTGCACGCTCCTCTGAAAATAAGTTGGCACAATCGCAGGCTGCCAGGCATGTTTAAAAGATTACACTTGTAGGTTACAAGAGCAAAACATCTGCCGTGCCCCAGCAGCTGTTATAAGGTGCATGCATCAAAAACAGTGAATGATAAAGAAGCTCCTGGAGAATAAGTAGCAAAGGGAGACGGCTGAGGAGTGAAAAGTCAGTCAGTAATGAGAGATTTCCGGGTCAGGTTATAAGGTAACTGTGGAAGGTTATGAACTGGAAGTCTTTAGTTTAATGACAGAAAGGGATGTCATGTTTCACTTTTCTGTTCTTCATTCCCTTTAATCTATAACAGAAAGAAATGGGGGGGAAAAAGTGGCAGGCCAACTCTAACCTGAAATGGTCACATGTATAAAAGTCCAGACACACAATCAAGAGTTTACTGCCACGCTAATGATTCTGTGTGAGGCTGTAATCAGGCACTGCAGTGCTTCTGTCAAGTATAAAGTGTATTACCATATTCTGCACCTTAGCATGACATGTTAGCATGCAAACATTTGGTAATTAAGCATGACCTGATGTTGGCACTAGATTAAAAGCTAAGAGATTGTAATTATTCTTCTGTGGAGCATGAATAATCATGTAAAGATTTACAGCAATCCATCCAGTAGTTGGTGAGATGTTTCAGTCTGG
Organism: Naso annulatus; assembly: GCA_029783625.1. NCBI lineage: Eukaryota > Metazoa > Chordata > Actinopteri > Acanthuriformes > Acanthuridae > Naso > Naso annulatus. The sequence continues at coordinate 21,937,508 of JAPZDX010000025.1, read as the reverse complement.
GTCGTGAGGACAGACAGACACTGCCATGCACAAAGCCATGGCACTAGCATGGCTAAAAACAGTTTTGGCTGTTCAAAGTGAAGGCACTACAGGCCTCAGCAGAAAACATGTTCATACATTTGGAAACAACATGGTGTTATTGTATGATTTGCAAAGCCTTTCAGCAACCATCTGAGAAATAACTGATCACACAAGAGTTAGATTTCCCATAAAAAGCGGCCTCAAATGAACACAACTGTACTCCAGCTGCAAGACATTTTTTAGGGTCAAATATCCAAAAACTATTAAGCTAGACGGCTGTAAATATATCCAGCTACAAGGGGACAAGACAACTCCAAAAAGTACAAGTGCTCACAAAACAACAGGAAACAGAGAAGAGTCTGAAGCGAATGAAAATTTTCTTGATGGGATGGAAAGTCATTATGTCAGGATTTAAAAATGCTTTCATATCTTGATTTACTGAAAGGCGTGTCGAGTCAGATACAAATATATTTCTGGTTAGCAGTAACTGCTCATGTGGAATCTAATTTCTTATATGATATCATCCTTTACAGCACTGCAGTTCATTACAATGCTATACTATCACAGCTGGTTTTATTCCCCATTTTACTCAATGTTATGCTCATAGTTAATACAAGTATTGAGCCAGTTTCGACATTCAAATACAACAATATTATGTCAAGGTTTAATGAAAGTCTCTTTTTTCACAGACAACTATTTCAAACTGAAATGAAAACACCAGAG
>JAPZDX010000025.1:21910081-21922002 GCA_029783625.1 Naso annulatus | reverse complement strand
GTGTTCAGTGTAATTTTTTAATATCTAGTTTTTTATGCTTCATTAGAAAAAAATTTCTAAGGAGTTCAGTTATGTAAAACAAAAAAAGCATTTACAACAAATAATTGTTCATTAATCTGAATTGAGCATAAAATTTAACATAACCGTGACATTGAGTTGAAGTCATATCGCCCAGAACAACTCAGCAATGCCGCAAATATAAAAGCTTTCATCAGTGGATCATGGCTCAATCAACACTGCTTTACCTCAATCAGTGACAGACAGTGAGAGACATGAGCTAAAAGAAAATTTTAAAGATTGCAACTCTAAACTGAGGAAGTCTTTAGAAGAATGACAAAACATTCTGAAACTAAAATTCAGTCCAGTTCAGACTCAACTCTCCAGATATGCAGCCAGTAAATTATGCATGCTCACTAAGAACGACGACTTCTTAAAACAGCAAAACACTGATTTTGTCTTTTAGCGTGTACCCTTTAAAATCTTTGGCAAACTGCGTCATTTATGAACAGCAGGCCCCGAAGGGCTTCTGTTCAACAGATGATTGTTTTGTGCTGCTACCTCTTGCTTCTGTGCCCCACTGAGATGGGAATGATTTATTCTCTGTAACTTCTTCAGGGAGCCAACATTTGATTTTCCATAAAACTGGGTCAGAGTTTGGACCAGCCTTATATTCCAGAAATGCCGCACATGCTGGACTCCAGCAAAGACGTCGTTAAACGCAGCTGTGCTTTAGGACTGCGATGAATTTCATTAAGAGACCGGAGATCACAGACTCAACTCTCAAGGACGTTATTACAAATTATAGCTATATTCTGCTTTAGGTTTGTTGATCCTCATGGGTACAACCCACTCTTACATGACGGAATTACAAAATCAATAATCTCACATCAGAGACAGGTTATGGAAAATTATCTCCTCCATGAGGTGTTTTCTGCTCTGCTTCCTTTGCCTTTTTTCCTCTGTTTCGCTACGGATGTTTGACAGTAAAATCTTTGACAAAAATGAAAATTGCCTGTCTATTTTGTGTATGTTATTGGTGTGTGTGTGTGTGTGTGTGTGTGTGTGTATGGTAATGTTACTCACCACAATCATCTCTGAGGGTTCCAGGACGATGCACTCACATCCGCGTCGCAGGCTGCCTGCTGATCGTTTTCCAAAACTGGACAGAAAAAAAGACATTAAAAGAATGATGAGAAAAGCAAAAATTCATAATGATATTAACAAAAGCGGAGCAGTCCCGTTTATGTTTCTATACACTCTGTAAATATTGTGTTTCTGTTGAGTTTTGACTCACATTGACGACCGATAAGTGCAGACACATCACTTACGTGCCTGTGTAAGTCTATAGGTAACTGTCAGCCCAACATTTTAAATATGCAGATGTTGAACAGAGCAGCATTGAGTGGACAGTTCCTCCTTTCAGCTGTGACCACTCCCACCTGAAGGGAAACCCCCACCTCTGGAAAAGTCCACTTTCATGACGTCACAATCTGTACAGTATGCCTCACTCTTAATGAGGGGGGAACCGGGGAAATATTAAAAAAGCAGCAGAGAGAAAAATGTCTCCACGAAGGGCAGCAGCCATGGAAATTCTGAGCACAAGGAGATTCAACTTGTGGGTTTGATGAAGAATGCAGCATTTGTCCGGCACCCAGCCTCCATGCAGAGACACAAGGACTTCCTTGTTTATTATTTTTAGCATCTTTCGCTTCAGAATGTGACCCAAATGTTGTTGGTTTTTCCTGATTGTTTTGTTAGATAAACTCAAATGACTCTGAAAGATTAGCCTGCTGTCAGGTTTGTGTGCCTGCCTCGTGTTGTGCATCGCTGTTTTGCATTATTTAGATTTTTCAGCTGGGTTTTTTATAGAAAGTAGGACTTTTATCCTTCAATTTACACTGAGACAAGGTAGCCTGGAAGTGGAAAACACACATCAAACAGAATAATCCCAATTTCCCCCTTGGTTCTGATCGATTGCTTGTTTCTACACCTTTGAGTTTTAGACATTTGTACAAAACTTAAATTCGTCACTGTAGGCCTTGATTTACACATTTTATAGGTCAAAAAACTGGTTAAATATCTGAGAAAACTATTCAGCAGATTGACTATAAAATTTATGTTTTTGTATTGAATTGTGATTTTCTTATTTTACTTTATGCTGATTTTGTATTTTCTTATTTTATTTAATATATTTCCTACTTTCATTTTTATACTCTATTCAACTTTTTAGAGCTGCCAAGTATTTGTCAGACGGCCTGCTGCAGCCAGAACAGACTGTCCTCACTCAAATGAATGAGAAAACCTGTGTTTTCCCTTGATCACCTGATTTGGTCTGAATACAGCCTGACTGAATCTGAAGAAAAATCAATCCATCACGATATTCATAACCAACATTCAGGTAAAAATGCAAAAGTTTTGTTATACGTCTGCTGCTAGGGCTGGGTATCGAACTTTAATACTTTTAAGGTGCTGACCTAATTGCCTCAATACTATCTAGTATCGAAAAACGTCAGGTATCAAAAGTCGGTATTGAATGACCAAAGAAGTTTATCTCATCAGCATCAGTGAGGCAATACGCATGCAGCATGCTCATTGTGCCACGATCTCATAGTATTTTTGATTGGCTTTACTCTTGTGTTTTGCAGGAAAAACACCAGATTACACCCAGAGACGGGGCTGACCATTAGCATGTGTGGTGTAATCTTTCGTTGAAAAAATTAGATAAAATTGGTATAGAAAAAGTATCATTCGGGAACTGGTACTGCAGTCAACGTATCAGTACCGTATCATTTTTCTTAACAATACTCAGCCCCAGTCACTGCTCTTTGTAAATTCATAAACTCGCCTCGACGAGGCGTTAACTGTGCAGCTGAAGCAAAGTGAGCAGCCGCAGGTGTAGAAAGTTCTCCTCAGTGCTCGCAGTTAGTGAGCGGTGAGTAGTGGTATGTGGCTACCTGCACAGAGGCTGTGAAGGTGGCAGCTTTCATCAATCACACTGACGGCTCCAGACCTCGAGCACAGCATGGCCTAAATGCTGCGGAGCCCTGGGCTTGTGGCTACATGTTGCGGGTACAGCTCGGTCAGGCTGGAAAATAAATAACAGCCAGCTGCAAAGAGCTGGTGAAACTCTACCTGCCACTTTGGCAAAGAGCAAATAATGATTTTTGCGGCGCCTTTTATTTTCTAAAAGTCAATTTAGCTTACTTTGCTTTTCCCTTTCTGCTGCCTTTCACAGTCGAGCCTTTGTTGGGTTTTGTGTTTTTTCCTCTTTTGTCAGCCGTTCTGTTGTTTTTCTGCCAGTGCTGCAATTTTTACTTGACCAATTTGTCAACTTTTTGATGCCTCTTGAACAACAGTTTGTCATGTAACTTCACATGATGCGAAATGTGAGGAGCAAAAACTTAAATCAAAAGCAACACTCTGTGACTGGTCGGATCACAACGAGCTGAGTGAATAAAGGCAGTCAGGGGGTTAATGCTGATGGTTGCTGTTTGCTTTGCCTGAGCTTCAGTTTAATGCGTTTTAACTCTGCCTGTATCCACGACATACACAAGCCTGAATTCCACCACAGGGCCAAACAGAGCTGCAGCATGAAGAGCTTACTCAGTATTTTAGCTTGCACTCTCACAAGAAGACAAATGTTGTAATTCTTTTTCAACTTATTTCCAGAAAAGATGATTTGTCAGCTGGGCAGCAGCTTCAGAGAGACGAGTGAGTGCTTTTGATCTGCTTTTACAGACATTTGGAGTCGGTACCAGCTCTGATCCTGCTGAGCCTCGTTTGGCTGGCTCTACTGTGGAGAAGGGAGCGGTGATTCCACCCATTACGCATCTCAAAACACGCTTGGCCACCAAATTCAAACACCAAAGTGACATGTTCAATCATGTCCCTCCATTACATTCCTAACATTAGTAATCCAATCCACCATTTTGCAGGAGGCAAATGCCACTGGCAATGTGAGATATTGAAGAAGGGATTATGGAAGTGGAGAGTGAGGGGGTGGGAGGGTTTTTTTCTAACACAAAAGTGTCTTGTTTGGAGATTAAAGCCTCCACTGCTGCACGACTAGTCCTGAGTAAATGTGAAGTACAAACTGCCGTGTGGGTGAATGTAAATGAGAAAACAAATATGTCTAAAACAAACATTTGATTCTCGTGGCGAATGCACGGCTGCAGCCACCAACACCATCACACTGCCAAGTTTGACCCATGCAAATATTTAAATCTTATTAGCTTTACTAATGATGTGGAAGTATGTGCACAATCTATTTGCTATGAATAATTCAGCGCTGAGGAGCCCAGGTCCACTGAAAACGAGCCCTGAGAACCACAGCGTGTGTGTTGGTTGACAAACTTACAAAACCAGATAAGAGGATTCAACTAAAAGATAAGAAAGGTGCCAGATGCTTGAACTGGTACGTAACTCATTTCTTACAGAGCGTAGCACGGAGCAAAGATTATCTGTGTCACACTTCACAGTTTCCACACCAAAATTCTGCCATATTTGTCACACACTCTTGTCAACGGACTACAATTTTTAGTGCTTATTGTCATTACATAAAAATAAAGTATACATAAAATGATACAACATCCAAAAAAAACCCTTACAAAACAAGAAAAGTCAACAACTTAGCAATTTAAACCATATTCTGACTTGAAAATAGCATTCACATGAACAGTCATCGCAACTATAACTGAAGCTTTCTGGAAACTTAGAATCTTTCGTTGGACAGACCTGTCTGAAATCAAAACAGACATGGATGCCTCCAAGTCTTCTATTCAGTGTAATAAAACAGTTTAATAAATATAGTTACAAGTATAGTTACAATGTCTATTTAGAGTATTTAAAAAAACAAACAAAAAAAATACAATACAATTAGCAATCTGCCTTGAGTTGTTCGGTGATTTAGACGTTCTTAAGTTGAAACAAAATCTTTTCCATCTCACAGAAACATTGTAAAAGCCTTCATCTCAAAGGTAAAACTTCAAACTTGCACTTTAAAGGGTGTATTTGTCCTTAATGCACCTGTGTGCAGGTGAGCACATTGCTTTAAGATGACATGCAAATGATAACGTTGTTGGGTCACTAACCTACTTTCCTCTTTCATAACATAATTCAAATTCTGCCTGTTGTGCTAATTCAGAAGCTGCAAAACAAAAATGAAAGTTGAAACTTTTTTAAACGCGGCTTGATGTTGCAATCCTTACGTGGTTTGTTCTTTTTATCAACCAACTACTTACAATGAATCAGCTGAGCTTTATTTGAGAAGCCCTTTTTAACAGGAGTCTGAATCTTTCTGTATCATGATTTGATTCGATTTGATTCTTGGGGTCACAGTTCAATTCAAAATAGATTCTCAATTCAAAATCAATTCCTGATTAGCTACATAGTGGGTTAAATTTCAGTGTGTTTTGCAAGACAGAGCTGCAATTTATGGCACTAAAGCAAAGTGTAAGAGTAAAGTGTGTATAAAATTATGGAGTTTTATTTTACATGTTTAACTGTTAATTGCTAAAATGTAAACCCACAAAGACAAACCTCAGACTAACATTTAACCTAAATAATTGCTTTTAACTAATTAGAACTTTTTGACAAAAAAGTTAGAACAGTTAAGTTTCAAGTAAATTCAATGACGAGTTCAAGTTGTATCAAGTTGATTGACCAGTAATCCTTCATAATTTCTATCATATCAGCGGTCTGCGTTATTAAAAATTAATTTTTAGGATTTGTGAATTGATTTTGAGTCTTAAAAAGTGAGAATCTTGGTTTCTATGTGAATCGGTTTTTTTCCACCACCCCTAATTTTTGAACAGGTTACTGGATTTGTATGTGCTTTACAGGCCGTTGACAAGTTAGTAACAGAATAGCAAACAGTAAAAAACAACTGGAGAGACATGAAAAATAGATTCTTTAAAGATCTTTCTCTTCTTTCCTTTCAAAAACTTCCCAAATTTGCTGCCGTCAGATATTTTGTATAAGTTTCAGACAGACGCTCAGTATTCCCTTTTCACATTGAACCCTGAAGCTCTGTCTCAGTTGACAGACTGACATCTCCCCTACCTCAGTGGCCTCGCATTCCCATCGGTTATACAACAAGCCCGGGCGTCTGGAATGTCAGTCCACATGCATCAGCAGCCTTTCACTCTGCGCGGGTGTTAGCCCACCGCCAAAGCCTCAGATCCTTTCTGCTGTCTGACTGAGCCAGTGCATTCCCTAATCTGCACCCCTGGTCTGAGCTGGAGGAGGGTGGATGGAGGTGGGGGCTCCACACTCATGTTAAGCCATTTAACTGAATAAGTGGTGAGAGTGCAAACCAGCCTTTTTAACCCAGCAGACCCTTAAGCAGGACAAAGATTAAACTCTTATGCTTATGCAAGTCACAGCACAGAAGGAATAAGAGGTCAGAGGAAGGAGAAGATGAGTCTCAGGCTGTGAAAACAACATTCAGACTTGAGGGGTTTACCAACATCCCTCCAGAGCTGCAGCTGACCATCCAACCAGCTCTCACCTTGCAAACATAAACAGAATTCCGTGGAGTAACAGCGTGGCACGCCACACACATACCCCGGACCTTTGCTCCGCCACTTCTGAAATAGAAGCTGACAGCGATGCCAAGAATGTGCGATTGACTCGTGACTTTTGCTTCCCAAAATACAGCTTCACTGACATCGTAATGGGAACTGAAGTAGACAGTTTAGAGGAAGCTGCTAAGCTAGCCGCTCAAAACTTTTCCAAGACATATCAATCAATCTTTGCTGCATCTATCATCCATTTTTAACACATTCTACCCACAGCAGGAGCTCTGCAGCTTTGTTTTGGCTTCAAAGTTGCCAGAAGTCTTGTCTAACCCCCGAAACATGAAGAACACACACCCCTTTTACTGGCAGCCCACACTGCACACTGACAAATCCAAAATAACATCAAAGTTATGTTTCACATTCCTGACTTGAAGGTTTAACTGCACCCTGCTCCCGGCTCAGAGACGAGCCAGATTTTTCAATTGCAAATAAAAACACAGGAGTTTCTAGGCAGAGCTGTGGTGAGTCACATGCAGAAGTTAGGTGCTGCTGCGGTCCGGACACTCACCCCCGACACTCCAAACTGCTCCCAGAAGTGACACCACAAACTGATAAGATAAGAGGATCCCTTCGTCGAAAATATCCCCCCCGTTGTTAGTCCGCAATCGGTCCGACAGGCATTTTCCAAGTCCCGACACTTTGGTGTGACTGCGGCATATCGTCCAGCCCTCAGCACAGTGCTGCCGTCTGAGATGTGTGAGTAAGAATGGGAGTGTGTGGCTCGGGGAGGGTGTGTGTATCAGCCTCTGCCCGGTGGCTCTGCCCTCTCCCTCTCTCTCTGTGTAATATGTTGTGTTGACTGCAGCGAGCATTCCAGCGTACGACTCACTTCCTGCTGCAGAGTTACAAGTGAGTGAGAGGGTGGGGTGTGTGTACGTGTGCATTAGCGTGTGCATGTTCCTTAGGCTTGGTGTGGACAGCTTTAATGTTCCCTTTTCTGCAGAAGTTTCTTGTCAACTTTAATAATGAAATAAATAAAAATAAAACTTCCCTTATCATGAATTCCATAGAATTAAACAGCTTGTCAGTTTTGGGTCAGTTCAACTGATATTTGTAATTATCACATTTAGAATTTACAGTAATGATTTTTGGGGGGGGTTGTTGCTGCATTTTTGTAGCTTAAGTTCACTGGTAGAACAACTGTCCAGCTTGTTATTTACTCAAATCACTTCATTAATTTATTTGAAATATTGTTAGCCCATTAAAGTACTTCCCCACATGCAAAGTACTGGAGTTAAAATTCTCAATAAGCTTTTTTTTAAAAATCTACTTTGATAGAAGTCACATGACAGAAGCTTGTATTGGCAGTTTTTCATACACGTCTCAGATCAGTCACATGGTCTTTTCTCTGATTCAAATTAAAACCATGAATGAGGATTTTAAAAAAAACACACACATAAGCACATGTCTTCTGGCTCTCTAACACACTTTTCACTGTCTGTTTCAGGGTGTATTTTTAAATTTCCATGACATCTAACTTTAACTTGCCCTTATGGAGTTTTAATCTACTTGTGGTTAATCTGCCCAATGATTTAACGCAATATAATATCAAAGTAAGCATTGCATGCACTTCCACTTACTCTTTAACTTCAGCTACAGATTTCATGCTGACGGATCAGCCAGCAACGTAGCTCTAGATGTAATGAGCAGGCAGCTCAGTGTGTGAAGAGTTAGACTTAAGACTGCTTTACTGGTGACAAAACAAACACAAATGGACAAAAGGAACTTTGTTAATATTTAACCCTGACTGAGAGTTGTTGACTGAACTTTCTATAAGGTTGAGGGACTTGCAAGTGATAACGTACTGTTATCCTTGTATGTACTCTCTGAAATGGGTCAAGCTCCAAAAATACTGGTTCCCACAATTCCCATAATGCAACTTATTGGTGTCGCTTCATTACAAACTCTCAGCCAGGTACTATAAATACCTAAGTTATTCAAACTCCATGGCCTGGATTTGCAATGCAGACTTTATGAAAAATTAAAGGTTCAGTAAACAACTTCACATATCACCACAGAAAATCCTGACCACTGACATCACAGTGATACTACTTGGTATCAGCATCGCACAAGAATTTGGCCATCTGACACAGATAAACAAAATAATCATTTTGGACCTGACAACATTCTTAAAATAACAAATTCACGGAGGTAATATTTTTGTGGGGAAAGCACTTAATTTACTCTGTATCTTTCTAAATTATCTGTGGACGTTATATATATATTTTTAGTTATTTGTCTACACGTAAATGTTACCAATATATCTGTTAAAGCAACAATATTTAACTTTGACCACGACCCCTGGCTTTAAAAACAAAACCTAACAATGCAAGTTAATACATTGCACAAAACAGCAGTTTTAATAAAACCAAACGGTATTTTACAGAGAAAATGTGCTCTGTTTGTCTGCAGCCTTTTATTTAGCTGAGCTGTTCCCAAAAACGGCCCGCCGCTGCAGCTGCAGCTTCAGTCTGCAGACAGCCTCCATGTTGCTTTCAAGAACCTCAGCCAATCAACGGTAGGACATCAGACGGAAAACCAGAGGACATCTTCTCTGTAAAACACGACCGAGTTTTACTAAAATTGCTGTTGTGTGCAACGTTTTAATGTGTGCACTTTTAAGTTTTGTTTTTGAAGCCACGGGTCACGGTCAAGTTACATAGTGTTGCTTTAAGGTATTCACAGCAAAGGCAAGATAACCTTGATTATTTTATCTGCTCTTTTCTTAGACGAAAGTGCTTCACAGCCATAGAAGACATTAAATAACAGTTTTCACAGGCTTAGTAAAACTTTCATTACACTTAAGACTGATATAAATGTGTAATAACTGATAGAGTGCCCCTTTCAAAATCCTGAGTTGGGCTTTATTCCACCAAAGAAAATACTATTCAACTGAAATATAACTATATATCTTTTCAACCAACTGATCACTGCTATTTTTTTAATCAGAGTGACGTTAAGGTAAATAAATACATTAAGCGCTTCTCTGGCTCTGATGCAGCCACCTCTTGCTCAGTTCCCCGCCCACAGCACTATCTAATAAGTTATCTCTGGATCAGTTTGTCATTTACAGCCAAAGACGAGTCTGTCAGGCTGATGCTGACTGTTAGGGAAAGATTTGAAAGCTACTGACCTTTTTTCTACAGGCAGTTCACACGAGCAAAACCGCTGACTTTCCTCAGCTAACTGGCAGCTGATATGAACTGATTCAGATGAGAGCCGTGGTTTTAGTTACTGATGATCTGTTCAGTGAATGACCGGAGGTAAAGTCCTGACAGCAGTCAACTGATCAGAAATGCAGGCAACAGCGTGGAGGAGGGGAAGTAAAACCAGCTCAAAGTTATTAAAGGTTATGAATGGTGGAAGTTAAAGTTCAATAAACTGGTATATTAATAGTTCATGTTCATTTCACAACATTTAAATCTTGAGGTCAGCTTTAATATATTGCTGTTTTGAGTAAGAATTTAAGCATTTTTTCCAAAAAGTTGCAGAGTTGCAAAAAAACTGAGTTGCAGCATGAACACATCTACACATGTATCTATAAACAAATCTACATTTTCAACCTTTCTGAGGGGAACAACTCTCTGTCATCAAATGTTAGTGGATATTACATATGAAAATCACATTGTTTACATAAACTAACAATTGCAAGGCCAACAGACATGGTGCAACTCGAAAGAAAATGTATTTCATGTCCAACAGTAGCTTTGTTAACCGGGGTAGTTAAGACAACAAGTGATAGAAAGACTCTTATCACACATTCTTCTCTTTTCTCACAGCTACTTGGACAACTCTTAGACAGTGTGCTCTTTACACTGTAAACAAACAAACAAAAGAACAATGTTTTTTTTATTTTACTAAACTGAAACCACTTCACTTTTACTCGCAAGTCAGGGGCAAGTCAAATCACTTCTACTTGATGATACTCAACATGCTTATTCCGTTTTCCTCCTTTAAGAATTCACTGCAAACAGTCTGTGATCGCTGCACCTGTTTCGAATGGCTTTTCTGAGATCAGCATTACTGTGTAAACTGTAAATATTGTGATGTTTGAAATTTTGTATGAAATGAATGAAACCGTTTCCCTGTGACAGATGCACCTACATTTTTTTGTCTCATCAGTGTGCCTGTTACCTGGTCAGGTCATTACTGTAAATGAGAACTGGTTCTTAGTTGATTCCTCTGGTCAAATAAAGGTCAAATACAATAAATAGATGATGCATTGTCACCCTCTGCACACATGTATGAATACTATACTAACACACCCTGTTTTTTTTATTTAAAATGGGATTGCAAAAGACAGACGTTCCTTTACCAGTAAGTGGTGATGAATGATTACAGTATCAGTTTCTTTATTAAAGCTGTTATTTCATTCATGGACCTTTGCTGCTGGTACAGTCGGAGGGAACTGGAAGGTCCCTGTCTAACGCTTACTGGTGTATGTCAATAAAGATGCCTGGCTATGACTGGGCCGAGTCCAACATGTCTGCCATGTTTCTCCGCCAAGTTACGGCAAAATCTGACAGAAAACATCAGAATCGAGCCTGACCCTGGCATAACAAGGCTAGTTTACAGATTTCCTATAAATACATGTTATACACAGCTTGTGTTTATATATGTTTTAACAGAATTTTCAAGATGTTCTTAACTGGATTACATTTGATTTCATGCTAGCCTCTCGGTTAGATTCAGCACCGAGCTCCAACTTCTTTCGTTTAATGACTGAGTCACTCCTCTTCCCCTGGATCACATCTCACTACAGCAGCCAGCGAGTGGAGGGGAGCGAGAGACAGAAGCACTGAGAGAACCAGGAAGGCATATCAGGTTTTCCACCTTGCTGCCAGTTTAGATATGAGAAGCCATTTCTGGGCAGGGCCTGTCTGAAACCCAATTCCACCATGTCTTTAAAAGCTTCAGGAAGTCCCGCTGGACTCGAATGTTCAGTTCCTCGTGTCACAACCAATTTCCCCTCAGAGTCATTTTGCCATGACCATGTTTCCTCTTTTTTTTTTTTCTTTCTGTCACTAGGACCATTTTAAAAAAACAAAACAAAAAACAAAACCTTTAATGACAGGGAAAAAACATTAAGTATCAAGGAAGAAAATTCTACAAATTACTGTTAAATGAAAGTGACGTTTGACATTTTTTAAGTCTCGAAGCAATAGTTTGGGCTTTAGTGTGAAAATAACACATGATCAAAAAAAAGAAACACATCATATGGTGAGCAACAGTTATGTATTCTCCCATGATGTCAAATGGTTTCCAGTTAAACAGACGGTATTTACCACACTGTTGCTCTAACTGACAATAATAATTTCTCTGGCAAAGTAAAGGGGAATGCAG
>JAPZDX010000025.1:21853547-21864981 GCA_029783625.1 Naso annulatus | reverse complement strand
TAAACCTCCCAGAAAAAACAGGTAGTAAGATACAATATATAACATTTTATAAACAACTTAGCCTCTATCTTAAAAACAAATGATAAAAACACATTATTTGTTCACTTTCTTATCATCTTTTATGTCACTGCAGTGCGTGAAGTGTTTCAACGTTTGTCCATCCCCAGGGTATAAATAATCCAATAAAACTAGTTTACATTGGCAAAACATTTGGCGACAGCTCATATGGAATAAAATCTTAAATAAAAATCGAATAAAAATAATAGAAACAAAAATGATAGATCGAAGTCAAAGGCACTGCTCTCTTAATTGTGTCGGTGTGTTTAAAATGAATGAGAAACATGACGAGGGGTAGCGGCACAAGTCTTCATAGGCTAAAGGCTAATGGCTAGGTATGGATTAGCCACAGCCTGAACCTTACATATACTTATCTTTCTAACCGTTTTAAAATGTTTTTGTTTTGTTTTCTGAAATGGCAAAAGTCGATTTGCAAAATGCACAAGTCTCAAATGCGAGAACAAGAGGGACAGACTGACTACTTAAGGTTAGATTCCCATCAGGGCTACAACTCCTGTTATGTTAAGTAGCCTTGATTATCTGTGCTGATAGAGGGCTTAGCGGGATGTAGCCATACTAACACTGGAACAAGCTGAATGGCAACAGTTGCACATAAAAACACAGTTACTATACTGCAGTTTGGGGCGTTACAGTGTAGTGAATGTAGCAACGATAGCCTGTAATGTGGCAACACATCAGAAATCGCCACCTGTACATACAGATTTCATGATAGTTACATATAACAGATTAATTCTTTCTTCTGACCTGTTGCGTCCTTTCAGCCGGATTCATCATCACAGCCTGCCGAAAGCTGTTATCCACATAAGACGCCATTGTTTCGGAAGACGCAGTCCGGAGGATATTTAATTTTTTATCCTAGAAGGATGTGTAAAAATATCCAGCGCCAAAATAAAAAAGAAGTCCTCCTGTTGTCTTGATTTCTTCTTGTCGCCTGTGCTCCAATGCTAGCGGATAAGCTGGGAGTGCCCGCAGCCAGGCCACGACTGGAGCCAGACAGCCGAGCAGTCTCCTCCGGGTGTCTGTGTTTCTGTTGCCTGCGCCGAAACCAGCCGCCGACACCAGTCCCACCGGGATATCTTCTTTCAAAAACGCGACTGAAACTGTCTCTATAATTCTGTACTTAATGTAGAAAGTGTCTCTTTATTCAAGCCAGCGTTCATCAAAGCCATTCCTTGTCTCTTCAGCATTCTGCTAGCGACGGAAAGAAATTCCATGTAGGAGCCTCCTAACAAAAAAGTGAGCTAACGGCTAACAGTTATCCCGTCAACCAACAACCTGGCGTCCATTATGGGAGGTAGACCCGAGTCACTCACAGCAAAAAATCATTGTATTAACATTTTTAGTGGGTCTAAAAGTGAAGATAGGTCCGCCGCGGCTGTGCTCTGTTGTATGCCACCATGGTGACTGACACAGCAAAGTGAAGGCGGACCGCGTTAGCAGCCGCACTTCCTTCACACGCTTTCAAAATAAAACAAAATCTCCGCCAACACCGACGTGTTTGACGTTAAACAAAGAAGAAAGCACGGAATAAATTGGGTGGAATATGCGGGAAATAAAATATACATCTCGCGTTTTCCCCAGAGTATCTTTTTTTCTAATTTTCTCTGCATGCTAACAAGAACATTTGTATACGAAATGTCCTAACATTTATTCATTTTTTTCTCTTAAATTCAGAGAATGTTAGCTATTTTAATATGATGTAAGCTGCTGAATGAATTAGGCTGTCCTTCTGGCTTTCCTTCAATATTAAAATAAACCCAAGGACGAATGAGTATCCTCGACCTACATGGCATTCACTGAATGCACTGACTGTAGTCTACCCTGCACGATTAGCATACTGTCCTTTAATATCTGATTTAGTTTAGGCTATTCCTATATTTGATGTTTAAAAGTGTTTTTGATTCATTGACTTATTACAAAATTTGTTCGCTTATCTTATTTTGAAAGAAGAATAATTGCAGTTCCTGTCTCACTGTTGTTATCTGAGTTTGACTTGACCGAGATTTAGTCACAAGGGGCAGCTCATGGGCGAGTCCATTTAACAAAAAAAAGTGGCAAGGGAGGGGAGCGCAATGAGTAAGTGATGCTTTGGGGCCATCTAGTGATGAAATACGGTAATACATATTCATGTGACTAAAAAAATACAGGACGTCACCGGTATCACCGATACTAGAATTCAAATTGAGGATTTAGTTTTTCAATGAGTTTAAAGTTTCCAATGGAAGCACAATTCTTCAAAATCTGGGAAAGCAACTGCAGTATCACTTGTTTTGGGCTGCAATAATTTCTATAAAGACTCCACGAGATTCTGCGAGGACTGTTAAAATGCAAGAAAGGGTAAGCTAGACAAGGTAACATTTTATTGATGCCTGAGGGGAGATTCACATTTTAGCAGCACATATAGAAACTCATATAAAAAGGCTGAATTTAACTAATTTAACTTGTATAAATAGCCTATATGTTTTAGAAGAATTACCAGTGCAATATAAATGCAATGTTGTCTGAGTTTTTACTTTTTAATCCTAAAATAAGGGGTGCTACAATGTATTCACAGCAATATGCTGATATTATTAATTACATTTATGCTTTCATGTTTAAAATTTTCAGTGAGTGATATGTGATGAATTAATCCTGCAGTGGATAACACATCTCTTGTTTTTACAATGCAACTAGGACACAACCACTGACGCCATGACAACCAACCATGACCCCATGGACAGAGCAGACTGCTGGGCTCAGGTAATCACCCAGGGGCGCCCGGTCTAGGTGTATCCAGCCTGCGGCCAGCAGCTAATCTAAATATAACAGCAGAGAAAATGATGCAAAGAAGAGAAGCAGTTGCAGGAGAGCGACAGCATGGACAAAGGATGATTTTCACGGGTAGGAGAAGCATGGACAGAATGCACTCATGTGAAGTATAAATGCAGTTGCAACTATAGACAGAATGATTTGTTGTTAACAGCTTTAAGATTTTAAATTTGAGTTGGGCCAGTTTCCTGTGAGATTATACTGAGGCCTCCAAAACATTGTTTAGCAACTATGTGATGTCCAAGCATATTTTTGTCCAAATACAACTGCAATATAACGATGGTACTGTAAACAGAGCCAAAAGTAAGTTGTCTCACTGTACTGTACATGACTGTTTGTTGGATTGAACACTGTGTGTGTGTGTTATTAATGTAGACATGTGGTTTCATATCAATAATTAACGCATGAGAAAGCTTAGATCATGAGCTGCAGACACATTGTCTAGTTTTGTGTTATTTTTCCTGTATCGTATACAAATGATTTTACTTTATGAAACTGTTGTACTTTGTGTAAACAAAAACAGGAACATTGGAGAGAATGCATGTTATTAAATAAACATCCTGAACGATAATTAGCTGTAACAAACGTTTTGAGTTAAATGTTAAATGGATACAGTCTTAAATTTTTTAACTTTGCAAGAACAAGTTAGTTCTTTAATGTCCATCCTGTTTCAATAAGGTTTGTTGAATTCAGCTCATTGGCTTTTTCTGACTCTACATTGTCTACATAGACAATATTTCACATTTTCTTCAATGTAAATGCTTGTTTTAATGATTTGTGTCTGCACACTCTAAATTGTGAATAAAGGATTCAGACCCATCTGAACATATTTTTGCATTTTCTCTCTTCTCCACTTTTACCTGCAAGGCCCAGATGGAATTGGAGACTACAGGCCGAGATCAAATTATTTCCCCGGGTACATCGGTGTGGGCGCCTCATCACCTGAGGCCACAGGTGACCTCAGTTACTTGTGCCGAGCTCCGCCACATGCCCCTCCTCCTGTGCCCAGGCAGAGATATGTGGGGGAAATAGGCTGGGGCTGGCAGTATAACCAGCTGTTGAACAGTGGGACGCTGCTCAGCAATATGCAAATTAAGGTACAGCTGAAACAGACAGTATGCAGCTTATGCAAATGAGTATGCAGTAACAACATCCTGCAGCTGATGTGCCATAAAGACATGGTGAACGTGACTTTGAAAAACTGATATGTGATGCAAAATGCAGGAATTTCATCAACACTGGGATAAACAATAGGGCAGCAATAATGAACGGGCAATTTATCAGCTCTGGATTCCAAGATTTTTGTTTGTCTCATACTTTGAACGCTTTGTTTTGCAAACATAATTCGTTTTGTCACAAACAGTGTTGCCTTTTGACGTCATAGCTATTTATTTTATGTGTTGTCCATTCGCAAATTTTCATACATTTTTAAACAGAAATTCACATTTTTACTTCCCTTTTCAGGACAAATAGAGTTATGATGGTAAATCATACTGAAGACGTTTAAAAATTTAGTATTTCAGGGTTACATTTCACTAAACCCAGTCTTCCTTCTGTGGCAGAAAACGGAGTTCCGCACAGCGCTGGAGGACAGAGTGACTCATAGGTTCCAGAGTGAACAGTAAGGCAGCATTTGTCAGCCTCACCTGGATACGTAGTGTGTATTTGGTTTCCATCCCTCAGAATCGAATTACGTGTGTGTGTGCTGTGTCAACTGGCTAACTGAGAACATCTCAGGCTTGCACAGTGTTGTGTGACTGCATTGCAGGTTATTCTGCCTCCCCATTCATAATGCAACACTTCCGCCTTTGCAGGAGCCCACACAGCCTCAAGCTGTATGCAAGACATGAGCCAGACAGACACGGACCCAGTGATACAAGTACTGACTTGAACCAACGCAGTGGAAGGTTTGTTTTCTACCTTATTAACATTTTTCTAAAACAACATATTCTCCTCAACCAACTCATTTACTTCCTTACCAGATGTAACAGTTATAAAGAGATCACCTTTCCCCTCTTATGGCACTTTAGATACTTACATGGGTCTGAGTCTGAACATCTACAGCTGATCCTGACCAGCTAAGTCTGATATGTCCTTAACAGGCTACCATACAAAGGATAAAACTTTTTAACTAATTCATGTCCACAGGAGAATTTCAGAATTTTCTTTGACAGCACTGACCAGTACCAGCTAAGGATCAGACAACAGTGCAAATGTTTCTAGTACTGAGGCTATTTATTTCAAATAGATGTTAAATTTACAAAAAAAAAATTATTTAGTTATGCGTAGCTAAATGTCTTGACAGGCTCAAGAACATATTTTGTTTCCACTCTAAACAGAAAAAAAACAAAAGTGGGGTTTTCCCTTAATAGATCTAATAAATTTCTTAGTCATAATCAACATTGCTTTCCCTCCTCCACCTCCAGTTTTGGGATTTAAGAATAATAAAGATCGGTTAAAAAACTTTAAGTAAAAACTTGAACACATGAAAGGAGCAGCACTTCAAATTCTGAGTTACAAAATTATTAAAATAACATGCTGTACTCTCATTTTAAAGGGATAGTTCACCAAAACACAAAAGTTCAGTCATTATCTACTCACCATCCTGTAGATGAGAGGAAGGGTGAAGTTTTTTAGTCCACAAAACACTGCTTGAATTTCAAAAGAAAAGGCGTTGCAGTTGTGTCCCAAACATTGTAGTGAATGGTGACTAGAATTCAAATGTATAAAAAATTCATAATAAAACCATAAAAGAACACCGCACTGCTTGTCCAAAGTAATTCAAGTGTTCTGAAGCCTCGACACATCAGATTGTTTTGAAAAATGTCACTGATGCCATGTTCTTAACCTCACTTCACTGTAGCCAGTAGCTCCTAACATATACCTGTGTTTACATGCTACCCAGAAGTCCAGTGCCAGCAGGAGACACCAGACTTGGCGTCACGTCAAAACATGGCATCACGTCAGTGACATTAAAAAAAACAAATAAATTTTTTTTAAAAACAAAAAAACTTGACATGCCAAGGCTTTAGAACACTTGGATTACTTTGGACGAGCAGCATGCAGGCATTTTATGGTCTCTTCTTTTTTATGTTTGAATCCTTGTCACCATTCACTGGAATTGTTTGGGAGAGGACTTCAAGCCCTTTTTCCTGTGAAATTTCAGCAGTTTTTTATAGACTAAAAAACTTCGCCCCACTTTCCATCAGCATGAGCTCGAGTAGATAATGACTGAATTTCCATTTTTTTGTGAAATATACCCTTTTAACACCAATCTGAGATTTTGAGGAAACCATTACCCCAGCAGAACACAAAAAACTTAAGTCCTCAGGTGTACATTCATCCATTTGAGTCCCACAGGCTTGATGAATCCATGCAGTGGTGCCTCGAAGCTGTTCTGTTGATCTTGTGATGGCCCAATCACTTGCTTTATTTCTATAGAGGGAATAAGAAACTGTTGATTAGAATAAAAGGATGTTCAAAGAAACTGTGATACAAGAGTGCAGTTTGTCACCATGGTTATCAGAGGGTCACATTTGTTTAGATGTTTTGTTATTAGGCCCACAGTCCCTCTGTGCTTCCCTGAAACCGAGCTCTTTGATACCCATTCAGCAAGTATACAAGATGCATGGAGATGAGAACATCTTATAAACACAATAGAAATTCTTAAAGGGGCACATACAACACATTTTGAATATTTATATGGCATACTGAAAGTTGTGGCGTCTTCGTGTGTGTGTCTGTGTGTTTGTCTTTGTCTTAACACCTTGGGACTGGACTATTTACACTTTAACATGTTATCCTTTGGGTTTCTGTTGTCTTTTGTCCATTGATCCATCAATAAGTCTACTATTGCCAATATAGCACCAAGAAAATGTTTAAAAAACAAAACAGAAAAATGCTTAACTACATTTTTTTTTTTTTTAAAACAAACAGCAATAACAAGAGATAATGCCAAGTTAATGTGTTAGGAAGTACTAACATGGGTATGGGTGAGGGAATACGAGAACGAGGAGAAATCTATCCACATAATCTGCAAACATATCAAGCAAGATGTGAAAATGCACAGCGCGAGACACATGAGAAGGGGTGATTCAAGGTAACCACTGTGTCTGCATATCTGTTCAATTAACGTTTGTTTTTTTCACCCAGTACACACCTATTTGTAAAACAGATTCTCCTGACTCTGATTATGAAAACTAACTACATGGAAGCTTCAAAACTGAAAAGAATTAATTCATTTATAATAATAATAATAATCAGTATGTGAGAGAACACTGAGCAAAATAACAATAACTCATACTGTATGCCTGTAGATGAATGAAGTCAGCTCAGGCTTGCCTGATTCATTTCTGTCACCGCCTCTGATGGCTGCCTATTTGTTTCCACTCAGAAAGAACAAGATGGCTGAGTCACCTCAAGTTGACAGTGAGTATCACAGAGACAATCAGAACTGACAGCAGATGGCTTTCTACCTCCCACAGTACTGGACAACCTCACTGTTAATGAGATGTGATTTGATTAAATATCTGTTAACTGAACGTGTTAACTTTTTCTAAATGTTTTGTTTGTTTGCCCCCCCACCCCACCCCACCCCATGTTTTTCCACATCAGTCTGGCGACTACTTTTCCACATATAATCTTTAAATTTTACAGACTTTTAACAAAGACAACGCATACTACCACTGGTCTGCTGGTCCTGTAACATGGCTTTGTGGGTGAAAATATCGGTTATTTCTCATCCATACGGAATGTATATTACGTTCTACTTTTATGAGGACTTAAATGTATTTAATCAGAGCTGTTTATGTCATTATTTTTACTGTTATTTGTTTTGTCTGATGGGTTCTTTAATGTGCAAAATTAAAGTCAGTTTAAAAACCTACATATATATCAGTTTACATATACTGTATATATATATATATATATATATATATATATAAAAAACAAAAGAAATAATCACACAAGCAGCAGATCATGTGCTTGGATTCTTTCTTTTCTTTCTTTTTATCATCATCATTATCATCTTCTGGAAAGGAACCCTTTCCATGTGTGTGCCCATAAGTCCACCTGGAGGGTGTCTCAGAGGGGGGAAGTATGCTAGAGGTGGTGACCAAAGCTTTCTCTGTTGGACAGGCCACCAATCTGACTTGGCTCACCTGAAGGTGTACCCACTTGCTGTGGTACAGCATCAGGTGCAGCAGCTTGCTCTGGAGCACTTGAGACGACGCTGAAATTAGCCTCCGATTCGCAGCTTCTGATTCGGCAGTTACTTCAGGAGCGTGTTTCTTCTCCCTGGCCCTCTTTTGTCAAATTTTCGTTGTCCTGCACCTCAGGGGTTGTGGCCTTGACGAACTGCTGCTGTTTCACAGTCTTTGAATGAGTATCCAAAGACAAAGCAGCCTCATTTTGTCTGCGGAGAACAGAAATCCTTTTATCTCAGGAACTGAATTCCGTTGACAGGTTAAAGACGTGCTTCTCCGTGTTCTTGCCTTTCTTTCTGTATGTCCAAATTTTCTCTGTATGTCGTCCCATTCGTTACGTAGTTATAAAGCAAGCTGCTAAGCTGCTCTCTGAAAATGAGGACTCTGTCACTGGGGAGCTTTGAGGAAGCTCTTTCTAAAAAAATTCCTTATCTTTCCCCTCACTGTCTTCAAAGTCCATTTTGGATGCAAAGCTGCGTCATCTGTCGCTTCCATACTGGAAATTGTCTCAGCGATGCTCTTGCAGCTGAGCTTTCAGGTACTCCTGCAGCCAGTCACTCACAGAGCCTCCATTCAGCAGGGACAGGCTGATGTAACTCTCCTCCCTCTCAGATTGCAGACCCCATCTGCAAAAATGAGAGAGAAAAAAAAACAAAACAACTTAAACAACATTGCAACATGTATAAAAACATTACAATTTTCAACACTGGAAAGTATAAAACTTTCTGAAGCTCAGATTCATACACCATGTAGGTCCTGGTGCTCAACATCTGGAGGCTGATGCTGGCGTCAACAGGGCAGGTGCAACTGATGCCCATGTTGATGGCTGCTTTGTGCAGGTCTGCAGACAGAGACCTCATCATACCCAGAACACGGATGAGGAACTAATGGGCATCCTGCACTGAAAAAAGAGAATTCAGTGTCAGAAGGTGAAAATTCAAGATCGTGAAATGCTGCATGTTGTAATTAAAAATGATCACTGACTCTTTGGTCATCATTTTCAAAGTCACTGTATAATTGACTGACTGTTTTCTTGAAGGCCTTCAGGACAGCCTTTTTCTCCTTCTTGACGCTGGAGAAGTGGCACACTCCAACCTTCACAAGTTTGCTGAGAAGAGCTATAAAAAAGGAAAGAAAAAAAAGAAAGACAAGAAAGATGAATGTTTATTTGTTTATTTTGAAGAATGTACATTTGCATGTAAATATGCTAGATTATAGCCGACGGCTAATTTTCATCTGCTGTCCCTAGGCAGGTTGATGGTGCAACACAGTTAAAAGGTCAGTTATACCACAATAGACAACACAATATAATGCAATAAAAAACTATACAGTACAGTATAGTACAAAACAATTAAAAAATAACAATCATAGAAGCGGGAAATGGAGCAACAAGTTTTAAGGTACTTTAAATCACAGTCATAGAGTAGTAGTTGATGGGGGGTGAGACTGTTGGGGGTAATCAGATGTAAGTTTGCTGCTTTATGTTGATCTGCCCACTTAATGTTCAAGCTAATGATCAATGTTATAGCTAATGATTAATGTCTGTGAGTGTGTGTACAGATGCTGTACCTAAAAATCTGACATCTGGAGTGGGAACTCCACACCGTCTCCTGTTTGTGGACCTCCTGAACGAAAGGTGTCAGCATCAGGTGGAGTGGAGTTCATGTAGCACGTGTTCGCCAGGTTGGGGAACCTATAAACAACAATACGGAGAAGCAGATTCAGAATGGCACTTATTTCCGTAAGCTTGCATGCGTGCATGTTTTAGCTCATATCTCTGGAAGAAAAATTTCTAGACCTAAACCTGAAATAATTTTACATAAATGCAGATATAAAAACAACACATAAATATTCAGTATGTGTGGTAGTCTGTTACAAGTGCTTTACCAAAGCAGAGCAGCTCTTGCCGGAGAGCGTTTCTGTCTTGTCTGTGCTGAAGATCGGCTCTTTGTTGTTTGACCTTAACAGCTGTACAACCGTTGCCAGCAACAGATCAGTGTCCATCAGTGGCCTGAGGATCTCCACCATGACCTGTTGGGGTGGCTGATCCAGACCCAGGTTCATTACTGAGGAGGTTGTTGGATGGAGGGCTTCCCTTTGCTCCATCTGCCTCTCCAAAGGTTAAGAAAGTTGAACTGATGGTGCCTTCTGCTGTAAATGATGGCATATCTGTGTTCTCTGCCACATCTACCTTCTGGTTCTTTTGTTGGAGATAAATACATAAAGTCAATTAGACACATCTGATATTTAGCGCTGATAAACATACCGTCTTCTCAAGACCAGACAACCTGCACCACCAGCAAGCCTTCTTGGCTTTTTTCTTTGGTACCTCAGCTGGAGCTGAGGCAGTGGTGGCTGGAGTGGCGGCAGATGGCTCTTCAGCCGCATCTTCAGTCTCAGCCTTCTGCTCAGTTGCAGTTGAGCCTGGAGTGTCAGGAGTGGATGAAGCTTCCTGAACACCAGCTCTATCATCCTTAGACTCCTTTGTTTCTGTGAATGGAGAAGGCAGGTTTGTGCCCTCCTCCACATCTTCTTCCTCAGCCTGCTGCTCAGTTGCAGCTGAGCCTGGCGTGTCAGAGGTGGATGAAGCCTTGTGGTCACCAGCTTCATTGCCTTCAGGCTCCTTAATAATGGCTTCTGTAGTAAATGATGGCCTGTCTGTGTCCTCTACCACATCTACATTCACTGGAGTCTGATGCTTGTTGTCCTGTTGAGTATAAAAACATAAAGTCAGTTAAACACATATGGGACGCACATATGACTGCACCATTTTGGTAAGAACTTATATTTTTGCTGTACTCAGCTCTGATAATCATACCCTTTATTTAAGGTGGAACAACCCGCGCCACTAGAGAGCCTTCTGGGATTTTTTCTTTTTTTGTAGCCTCAGTTGCAGCTGAGGCGCTGGTGGCTGGAGTGTTGAGAACCACATCTATTTGTTTTTGGTCCTCTGTATCATTGACACTGAAATTAAAGAGAAAAGTCAGATGTTGAATGTTGTTCTTGAGTAGATGTTGTTACTCTCTTTCCACCACTGATTTAGTTTAGGTGGGTAATTACTCAGAATATTAACTTAAGTCAAGAATCAATATCTCAGTTTATAGTAAAAAGTACCGGATTAAAAAATAAGTGTCAAAAGCAAAATTGTGGATTTTAAGCTACTAATTAGTCTTTTCACAGTTCTGCATTACTGGAAAAATAATCATGAAATTATAGCTGCTGCGCAGCGATGGGTTGGGTCCGGGCATTTTTAGGCAATTCTGAGCAACAAGCAGAAGAAGAAGAAGAAGGACAGAAAGACAGAATTCCTATGAATACAACAGGGTCCTTGGCAGCTTAGCAGC
>JAPZDX010000025.1:21802475-21819727 GCA_029783625.1 Naso annulatus | reverse complement strand
TTTACTAAGGAATTTTGTATTTTGTGACCTTTTTATTTGAGCAAAAAAGACTATCTGCATCATGCTCTATCTTCCTGGACCTTAAAGAGATCCCACTGAATAAAAAAACCTTGGAGAACTCCTGTGACTGAATGTGTGCAAGGCTGAAAGGGCGTTTATTTTCTCTCTGTATGCATCTTTTCCAGACCTGCGTGGGTGTTTCTCCAGCTGTTTTAACCCACAGAAAAGATAGATAACACTAAGCCGGACTTTAACATTTCCCAGCTGGAAGAGAAGCCTGAAAGTCTCGATAAGGAGAGCTCATGACTCACCTGAAGCAATACATATGGAAGGCCAACATACTATGTGACAGTGCACAAATGGCACATAAACACAGAGCACAACAATAGAATACTTACATATGAGTCAAGTGTTTAAGAGGTTCGAACATCCTGCGTTGTATGTTTTCGATTTCTATCCCTTCTATGCTCCTGCAGAATGTAAAGACAGGTTGATCATGTCTTAGATGCAACACACAGAGACACAAGCAGAGTCCTCAAAAGCACAAAGTGTTTCCTCTCAGCAAAGAGTCCTCAAGGATTGAATGTCAAATACATGCGCTTGCCTGAATGTGTTCTTCTTCATTTGTTCATATAGGTCTTGACTTTTGTGTGAGCTCATGTTTTTGTCTCGTAAAATAGCCCACATTGTTACAAAATAACAGCAAAAGACCATCATACAGCAAATACCGTGCCCTTCAAAAAATGGGACGATGTTGACAGAATAATGACTTTTCTCCTTGTTAGTTGGGGTCTTTTTTCTCATTTTAATTATTCAGGTTTGTTGGAAAGGTTGTAGATGGTTACACCAGCGCTCCCATGTGGGAGAGGTCGCAGCTTTGCAGTGAAGTTAATTAAGCCATGCCGACCAATATTACATTCCTGCAGTAGAGAAGGCTGCATTTTCAGGAACAGGGTTTGAGGACTGCAGTTCTATGAACCTAGTATTTTGCCACAGCCCTTTAAATAATGACTGCAAAAGTGCATGACAGTATTTCATCCAAATACTTTCTGTTATAGTTTTAAATGTTTATTTCTCCCAATCACTACTTTTAGTTTCATTATCTTTAAAGGTTTATTTTAAAAATGCTAAATTTCTCATCCAATACACGACTAGGCCAAAATTAAGACACTGCCTGATAACACTGTGGGGTAAACAGGCAGTCAGCAACATTAAGGAATATTTATACTTAATAAAAATGATAAAACAATGAGTATTAAACAAGCATTTACACTGATGGCAGCAGGCTACCTTTGATTTAATATAGCTGACAGACATGTATCACATCCACATGCTACAACAATCATTTGAAGTACTAGTCAATAAGTTAACAATAACATAAGACACCTAACATTTTTTGGGTTTTCCGAAACACGCTTTGGTTTCATGAGCATTAAATAACTTTCGTGAAAAAGCCCTTCAGGCTAATGTTAATGAAAATAATGGAATCTTGCCCCAAATCATGGTGATATTTAACAGTTTGCTGAACAAATAGGCTAGGTGAAATTAAAGCAAACTATATTAGTGGTGTGTGATACTGCAAAATTTGGTGTCGATCCGATCCCATACAAGGCCAGTATCCCCGATACTGATACTTTTTACTTATAAAAGCAGCTTATGTTCTTTCATGTGGGGGAAAGCAATATGTCATGACTTATGAGGTGAATGAATCATCAGTATGCTAAATCTGAACACATTTTCATGGCCACTAAATGATTTTGAGATTTCCCCTGTTAATCATGTGTATGTTAAGACCCAGTACAGATTATATATTTATTTATTTATTTTTTGAGTTATGTGACGGCATGACAGCAAAACACAGCAAAGCAGGGGAGGAGGAGTAAAATGTGCATGCCAGATGTGAAAGGAGCAGTATTTGCGCAGACATGTCTAGTCCTTGATGAAACAGGAGCAACGTATTGAATGGAGAGAAACTGAGATTTAAGATTCCGATACTGATACCAATGTTGGTATCAATACTATGGATACTTGGATCAATCGGCCTTTTACCACATTTTTTTTCCTTTGTTAATGATGTTCCTTGTATATCAGCTAAGCTGGTGACAGAATTACTTTCATTACCTTTACTACTTTGTTATTTAGTTACTTTACTCTCAATATGTCAATTAGAGTTTAAAAACATGAATACCACATTTGAGCATGAGTAATTTTAAATAACATTGTTGTATACTTAATTGCCTAATCCTTGTTACATCTGGTAGTTACTGTATTTATTTGTTTTACCATAGACCACACTGACACACCTCCTTCAAATGTTCGCCTGAATGGTTGTGTACTGTGCTGCTTTGTTAGAAGAGCCTCATTAAAGTAGAGTCAACTGTATTTGAGCCTCCTGCCTGTTCTGACTGACACCCCAAGTGGAACTTGACTACCACACAACAAGCACAGTAAATGTATAATTGCTGTTTTCCTGTACATATAAATCCATGACAGGAGAGCCCTTCAGATGCTTCGTAACACAAAGCAGCAATTATACAGTGCAACAAGTTTATCATCATTGCAGGAACCATTTAGCATGTGGCATGAATACTTACAATTACTTCAGTTTATGCAACTTGTCAAAATGGTCATCTTGTAGCTCCATGATGGGGTTGTATGATATGTTTCTATAAAATAAAGATGAGAAAATCAATTATTTGAATGGAAAAATTGTAGTGTGTAACACACAATGCTTGCTAGGAGAGAACAAGAGCATATTAAAACAATTTTCAGCCAGTTTCAGCCTCTCTTATTTGATAGTTGCCTGCATGTTTTAATACATACTCAGCAACCACAATATTCTCTTTTTGTTACAGATTCAGTACATTGCCTGCTACCTACACACGACTCACAAAAGTATTCATCCATTCATTGCACTTTAAGTGAAGTTCACTCAATAATAGAGGAAAGCGTGTTTTGTATACAGATTGTATTGAAGCTGTAATGTCTGCAGTAACCTTACAGCCAACATTATTGTCAGTCCCCGACAGAAACAAAAGATAAAAGCTACAAAGTATTCATAGAACTGGCATGCTTGCAAACAGAACCGTATATCTGAGTGTATTAGTGTAAACAGAACTCACAGTTGGAGCAAATCCCCCAGTAAGACAAAGAGATTGGGAGGAATCGCCACCAGCCTGTTGTTGGATAGATCCCTGTGCACCCAAACAAATCCACATCGGTTCCCCAAAAACAAAAAAATAGCAGAGAAATATTGAGCATCTGACTTATGCATACAGAACAACAAAGAAAATCCAACCAAAATGTGCAAGGGATCGAACGCATTATCATCTATACAAGTTTCGAACAAATTCACCTTTTGTAATTCAGGGTTTCCATAAGCCTGTGCATGAACTCACCTGTGAGTCGCATGTGTGAATAGAAACAGCTATGGTGCGATGAGCACAGATGCAGCAAAGTGTGAGTGGATTAAAAGTGACAGTCTCAGCTCTCACAAAACAAACGGAGGCTACAGGGTTTACAAAGAATACACGAACTGGAGCTCCTCACTTTGGAGTTGAAGAGCAAACGAAGTGAACATCGCTGTAACTACAATTTCTGCACTGGTGAGCTGCATACATTTTAAATGCTCCCACATTCATTTGCATCATCACCATCTCACAGCACTGGTTTGTAAAATTTAATTCAAGTTCAAACTATAATAATTGTTGCAATGTTTGCTGCTGATTCCCCTCAGGGCTCAAGTCTGAGACAGAGCGACTTTATATCTATTGGCTGCAGACTTCTTCGGGAAATTAAAACGAAATACATTTACTCTACAAACCTACTGTACTTATGTGCAAATTCAGAGTACTTGAGAATATTTTCAATTAATACAACTTTATGCCCTCCACTACATTTTTGTGACAGTTTTAGTTGGTCGTTACTATTAAGAATACAATTTTTCATACCCTTCCCATCTGGTGAAAATCATTTATCTCAAAATATGGGGATTTTTGAACAGGAAACTTTCTGATAGACTGAAGTTTAAGTTAATCACAACCAGAATATGATGCCTTGCTGTCATTTAAGTTACCAAACAAGACTAAGGAGCATTGAAGGAAACACGGGCAGCAAGAAAATAATGGAATGATAACTTTTAGTCTGGTGGTTTTGATAAATTGCACTTTAAGTTTACTCTTCCTGCCTGTCTGTAAATGTCACTGCACAGCATTTGTTTTAATGTTACGAGGTTAAGAGGAATAAGAAGTACATTTGTTGGAATATTTTAAGCTCCAGATAAATAAGCCAACTGCACACATGCCAGTTTAATTTACAATAATGAGGGAACATCTCATCACAGAAAAATAACATAATACACAGTACAGCATAATAAAAAATATGCATTATATTGCCATCTTTTTCCTTTATCAATACTTAACATTTAAATTTGTTAAAAAAAATAGTTTCTTAATTAGAGTATTATGACATTATCTGGATGCATAATTTTTACAAATGGTTTTTTAAAACTCACCTGAACCAAACTCAGTGACAAACACACACTGTGCACTCATCATGCAAAGTGTAAACATTCACAGTCCTGCCTTTTTAAGTATGCATTCCTCTAAGATTTTATTAGTAGTAAATTAGACAAGACATGCTGCTTGGTCTAACAAGTCTCTGAAACTGTTGGTCTCTCAAAGATCCATGGAGGAAAAGAGTCTGAATCAATAAATATTTCAAAGGACTTTAGAATCTGAGTTGTTAAGCCTCCAGAGACTTTAAACAGATACCAAAGTGTCTGGAAAGACTCTACAGAACTAAGTCAGCCAACATTAAAGCTCATAAAATAAAACAAAAACAGACTGGGCAAAGATCACAGCAAACAAACTCAGAGGTGCAACAAACATCTTTAGATCTGCAGGCTTCTCTTGCAACTCTGAGCCTGTTTACTGTGTTAGTCAGTAATAACAAACCAAACTCAAATCATCATCCTCAGCAAAAATAACATATGGTCTTAGCCCATTAAAAAATAATGTTGGCTAACTGTTCAATAAACCTTAAAGATGAGATCAACATGAGGATGAGTTTCTGTGATTGGAGTCAGTGGGGACTCGCAGCTATTTAAAGTTTTAATTCCTCAGACAGGAAGTTACTCAATCTAAAAGCTCACATACTCTTCCTAGCATTTGTTGAAGTGATGCCCTTAGATTCATTTTTGGGAGAAAATTAAAGCAAAAATCAGGTTACAGACTTCACAGACTTTTCTCTCAACAGTGCAATTACTCTGTTTCTTTCATGCTGTTTGTCTCTTTTCTCTCTCTCTTTTGCGGGTGTTTCTAAAGGCAACACTCGAAAAACATGATAAACAATACTTTCGTTTCTTTCCAGCAAAATCCTAAGAGGTGTGAATTAGTTCCCAGGCACTTTCATCTGATTGATCAAATGAAAATAACTTACAATTCTCCAAGTTTTCGGAGGACTGAGAAGGCCTGTTCGTGTATGTGGCTGATCCTGTTCCGCTGTAAAACCCTGGTGAAAAACACACAAAAACAATCATTTTACCACTTTTTGATCTTCTTGATCCCGTTTAATTGTGGGGCAATGTTAGCAGCAGTTATTCAAATTTTAAGAGACTGTGCTGCTCTGCAAGTTTCCTTCAGGAATCCAAACAAAAGTCAGACTAATCAAAGCAAAAACTTCGCCTTTGCCATCAACTGAATTATGCAAATGTACACTTACAGGACTGTCAGCATACTGCAGGAGTGTAATGAGACATTTCCAATGCTTTCAATGAGATTTCCCTCCAAATCCCTGAAAGAATGTATAATGAAAAGCACACACACACACAACAGAAACACACAGAGTAACTCATTAAAAGACACATTACTCTTGAAAACTGATAAGACAGCTATTGATTTCTTGACATCCAACTTACAGCCAGTTCAGTCTCGGCATTTCCAGACAGATATCATCCAGCTTTGTCACAGAGTTGTTCAACAAAACCCTGTCAATCAATAAGACACAATGTAATGGTGTTGTGTATTTTCTCTCAGTTTTCAAAGGAGCAACACTCATTTAGTCCAATCCAATCAAGAAAGGCTCTTAACAACAGACCTTTGATGATGTGAGAGGACATCACAGCAAAGCAAAACACAGGACTGCCGTATAGACACTCACAGTAAAACAAGAGAGTTCAGCCCTGAAAAGGTCATGGAGGAGATTTGATGGATGTTGTTATTTTCCAAAATCCTGCAACAAAAAAGGATGGAGTTAAAGCCTCATTTGCAGAATGCTGATCCAGAGGAAACACCACTAATATCGATGCATGATGAATTACTTGTATGCAATAAAAAGGAAACAATGCAAGAAAAAGAAAAGTGAATCTGCTTTATTCTTGGGAATTATTTATCACAACAACGGACTTCTCTGTCTATGAAAACAAGCATCCTGATAAATAACGGCAATATGCAGGAAGCTTTTTGCATTCCTTTGGTGCAGAACTTTCTCTCAGTAGAAGATAAACATACAACCACTCCAGCTTGTGCAGGTCCTGGAACACCCCGGGCATCAGGACGGATATCTTGTTATAGCTCAGATATCTAAGAGAGAGAAGATGAGTTTGGAGAGGATGCTCCCTCAAGATGTTGAATAAAACACAGAAAGCTCCCTGATATTTGTTGCATCAATTGTTCATAGTCTGTTCAATGCTGGTATGTCTATGTGATCCATACTCTTACAGTATGTGCATATATAACAATGTCAGAGTAGACAGGACTCAACATAGAGAGTGGTGAAGGGATGACGTATTTTTCTAGGCTGGCTCCCTTGACACTAGTGTTAGTTTTATGCATATTATGTAACGCTAGTGACTGAAGGACGCTGAGGGTCAACGCTGTAAGACGAGTTGTAAAGGAAAGCAAAGGAAAGTAAATGGGAGAGAACAGCAGGGAGGCTGATTGAGGATAAGTGCCACAGCACGGCAATACCCCAAGGAGGGACTGGTGGCTCAGTTGGTAGAGCAGGCGCCCCATATACGGAGGCTGTGCCCTCGGCCACAGGTTGGAATCCACCTGTGGCCACTACTCCTGTGAGTGCTCCTGACCAAGGCACTGGCGTAAGATCTGGAGTTAGTCTCCACCCACTGCTCCAAGCATGTGTACTCAAGGTTAACTACGAATAGGATGGGTAAAATGCAGAGAATGAATTTCCCCAAGGCGATCAATAAAGGAAATATTATCATATGATTATCATTATTATTACACATCCAAGAGGAATATCGATAAACACCCTCCACATAATTAACATTTCCGTCCTTGGTGTCCCCCTCCAACAATGAAATCAGATTTTCGTCCCTGGTTCAGCGTGATAATCTTCACAGATGAACACACACGTTTGTGTTTTTTGAAGCGTAAATTAAATCCCTAGAACCAAAAAGCTATCGTTAAGCCATTAACAAACTACATGGTGGTGGTATTACTAAACACCCACCCCTAAGTGTTCCACTTCTGATTTGATTTAACATGCTTTTCTACAAAACTCTCCTCTTAGCCTGACTCGATCTTGCTGGTGATCATGGCTATATCCATTGCTAATCTTACATCCTTTTTCAAAGACATTATATATTTTAAACCCTTTTCATACAATGACATCGAACATCCCCAAAAAACACTGTCGTCTCATTAAGCCACTTGTTAGCAACCATCTTTTTGAAGACGCATAAAACCTTAAAAGTATCTGTTGCACAACCAGTCATCTAAATATCTTTGGCCTGTGTTTCATTCAAAAAATACTTAGACTTTGAGACGAGGGAACCAGAAGTGCAAAAATGCTAACTGACTTCAGCGTTTTGGGACTCTTTACTTCACCATTCTACTGCCAAAAGTATGCACGAATACATTAAACTTCTACGTGTCTGTGATCACATCCTCCACTCTGTCTGAAGGGATTTGATTCCACTGAGCCACAACAACATTAGTAGTCCGGCAGCGAGGTTGGGCGATAAGGCCTGACTCACCGTCAGCATTTTAAATCTTTCAAAAGTTGAAGAATTTCAGGCCTGAATTTTGTCAATTTCAAGGACTAAACATGGCATTGTTTGAGAAACAGCTCTGGGTTAATTACTGCAACCACACTGAGAATTTTCATAATAAAAAGTAGCAGCTTGCAGGCTCTACAGGAGCCCACAGGCAACAAAAAAGAGACTGATGTTTGAATGTGTGTAACAATAGCAGCGTGTGGTTACTCAAAAATAGTCCATCAGACAGTGAGGGCAATAGTGATTGACATACATGCAGACAGTGGAATGTATCTAATTTGCTAACATTAAGTCAATGAATGCTCGTTAGGGTTGAGGAGGTGCAGAACAATGGATCATTTTCATATAAAGTGCACACTTTAAATGAAAAGAGCTGCAATTTCAATCAGAAACTTACATAATTCACAGTGTTTTAACAAGCCGAGCAAGTAAGTGAAACAAAGTAACTGTTTTCGCATTTGGTTGTATTCATCTAAATACACAAAAAGATGTATTTTCAGTTATACTAGGTGCAATAATCTGTTGTTTGCTGCTAAGCAGGCCACAAATATGGGACCCTTGTTCACAGTAGTTGCAAAGGAAAATATGAGGGCCTAATTGGGCCGATGCAGATACCCATATTACAGAACAAGAAAATTCCGATATCCAATATATCAGCCAATATTATATACATATAATATCAATGGAGTATTGGTATCAAATACTTGTGACAAAGATATGTAATGGAGGTGGGATATCTCACATATTAACAAACTTTATTCCAAATATACAGTGCACTGAACAGTAAACACTTCACTGACAGGTTATTGAATAACAGACTGCCCTCTGCTGGACAAACTACATAATTACACCATTTTAAATCGCTAGGCCAAGCATTTTATTTGGCCTTTAAAAACAGTTTTAGTAACAGTGCATGTCACAGAACATATTGTAGAAAAACTTATGAAGCATG
Organism: Naso annulatus; assembly: GCA_029783625.1. Lineage (NCBI taxonomy): Eukaryota > Metazoa > Chordata > Actinopteri > Acanthuriformes > Acanthuridae > Naso > Naso annulatus. The sequence continues at coordinate 21,810,758 of JAPZDX010000025.1, read as the reverse complement.
GATGAACAGCTGATGAAAACTCAACCTCAGGAGTCTGCTTGAATAAATGCTCTGCGTCATTTTTTGTATACATCAAACTACTGCCGGTACAATGTGCTTTATTGCAGCGCGGTACACCTTACAAAAAATTAAAAAACTTACAGCCTTGTTAAATTATACAGCCCTCTGAATGCATCTGGACTCACATCTTGAATCCTGTTGTGCTGGAGATATCTATGCAAGAAAAAGTACAAAAGTTCAGTTGAGACAAATTATTATTTGATATCAAACAGTCAGTGTGTGTTTAATGCCTAAATTTTCTTTTACAGCTCAGACTGTGAGCTCCACAAACTTCCACTAACAGCTGTGTTTGTCACACACTCTGCAATTCATTCTGAATTTTTGCTTATGTATATCTAAGTAAGTTTTAAATCCGGTCAACCCTTCAGAGCAGCAATATCAGGTCAACAGTCTGACACAGCCAAGTGGCTCCTGGCAGACGATCAGACCCATCCGCCTGCTGCCACGGTCAGCGGCACTGTGCTTGGTTGATAAACAACGCAAGAACAGAACAATGGCTTCTGTGAGAGTTCCCGATATTCGTCTTGGTCTCACACAGATCAGCTTTGTAGTTGTGAAGCTCATTTGTTGTATTTGTTGGTCAAAGGCTCCTCATTATCTAGGCTCTATGGCATCATGAATGCATTAAGCCTGTTGAATGAAAAGAGTGGACTCTCATGCATGCTAATAATAACCTTAGAATATGGTTGCTTAACAGAACAAGACGCCCACTGCACTTTTGTGGAGGAAAAGAGTAAAAGGAAGAGGAAGAGAATAACAAATAATATATAGATGATTTGCTTTCAGTAATTAGGGATACTCACAGTTTCTGTAGGCTCTGGTACTTAATGAATGTCTTAGATTTAAGTTGCTGAAGCTGGTTCCTTTGTAGAGACCTGGAGGAGAGGAAGCAGCTAAAATTAAAATACAGAGTGAAGCTTACACCACCAACATGGATTGTCACTTTCTTTTATATCGTCAAGGTTATTTAAACATGAGGCAAATGTGTCATTAATGCTCAGAAACAATAAAATGACCCTCTTACCTAATCCCACAGTTTAGTCTTTATTTTGATTAATGTATTTCATTACACTAAGGCCAATAATGGTGAAAAAAATTGTCTTCTACACCAATCTCACGTACAAAACCACACTATATTTAACAGTGTATGCATGTTTTTGGTTATTTTAAATACAAACAATTTATTATGTTTCACTTGTACCAACATTTTCATGAATATGGAAAAAAAAATACACTCAGTTTTTGTGCCACTACATATAAAATGTACTGGAATCACAAATGTTTTACATTTTATTACAGTTAAGTCTTATTTTCCAGATCAACATGACAAGATGGTAATCCAAGACTTCTTGTAATTCAGACTATCCCTGATTTTTTAGGATATCTGGTCACCCCAGTTGTACTTTTAACACACATGCAAGCTCTCCATAAGTTTCTTATCAGTGTTCTTCAGAGAACAGAAAAAGTGTCACAAAGAAAAAAAGCTGTGCAAGAGAATGCCAATATTTTTTAAAAAATAATAACCATAAGACCAACCTGCATGGTATTTGAGTTAATATTGCAGGTGACATAAGTAACATGAGATGGAAAATGGGTAATGCACTTTTATTAAACGTTGACAAACTCTGTAATAAATACAAGTTCATATGCCCTTGTCAAATAAGGCAAAAGAGACAAAAAGTATTTTGTACTGTTCTCTCAAAAGAATTTAATCCAGTCAAAAACTCCCAAGATGTGAGAATCCAAGCGTGTGATGCTGTGACATAATTTTCAAGGACACACAGGACTCATTAGCTGACTGTGAAGGGGCTGCATTAGTCTCTTCCACTCCAAATAATCTTTAATGTGGCAACAAGTCAGGTACTCACAGTGAACAGGTTGGTGTAATAACACTTCAGACGTGCTGCGACAGTCACAGTTGAGGACAAAGGCTTCCTGGGAACTGTTTTAGCTTTAGGACATTACATAAATAAGGGGACATTTTCTACTCACATCATGGTGACGTTCATTGCCACCACTGGGATATCTTGAAGCTGGGCGCTGTCGCAGTCCAGCTCCAGGTCTCGGCACTGGCAGCGCTCAGGAACAACGCCCAGCACTGGAGAGACAGACAGAGAGGAAGAAGACATCAGAGTCAATCATATGTTTATCCTCAAGAGCGTCAGGAGCGGAGCTGTTTGGAGGAATGGAAAGCAAGTCCCTGTGAAAGGAAACTAAAGTCATGAGATTAAAGGACTTAGCAAAAAAAAGCAGCATTAATTAAAAGTGACTTGGAGAAAAAAAAAAAACAGGTTGGCTGTGGTTCATAACAGCCAGGTCTCTCGAGATTGCTTTTTAAATACTGCTTCGTTAAGCTGGCTTTGATTATCTTTTATTAAATCTCAGTTCAAATATGCAAAATATGATGAAACAAAGGAGATAAGATTGTTTAACCAAGCTGTTCTGACTCCATTAAACGCAAAGTGTAATTGAGGACACATCAGAATTAGCCCCAAGGGACAGTCATCAAAGGCACCAAATTTAAAAGACAAACACACAAGTTTTGAGCAAAATCAGAAGTTTGAGACAAAAGAAATTAAAGACACCCTGAAGCGATATTTCCACATCTAACTGCCATGTGGTGACATACGGTATTTCCAAATAAAACTGCTTCAAACAGGATGTAGATAACATTGGGAGGAGTTTGATTGGTGAACACCCAAACTCACACCGCTTCACCATCCTGTTGCCAACTGAGCTACCCAGTCAGCTAACTACCTACCAACAGAACCGGTTATGTTACCACTTACGTTACTACGTCACTTCAAATCTTTCTGTCTTTCTTCATCGCTCTCTAAATCTGTCTCACACTAAAGCTGTCTGTCTCTATCTGTCCATATCTATTTAAATCTGTCTCTATCTGTCACAACCTGTCCACTCTCTCTGATGAACTTCAGCTCTGAGCCACCTGAAATATGAATTATGATTGACAGGTAGATGTCATGATATGATTGGTTGAAAATTGGTTGGTTCTCCTCTACATAATCATCCAGCAGATTTTGTTTAACATGGATAAAAAATGAAAGTCTTTGATATAAGAACACAAAGGATTTTTAATTTTTGTAATTTTTTGGCATATATAGGTGCACACTATGACCAAGGATATGATCCAAAAGGGTTAAAAATACATTTTTCATTTCATCTTGACTTTAAAAAAAATTTGATATCTAGGTATAAAATACTATAATATAAAACTGACTTGCACATAATGTGGACAATAAACAGTCTGTAATTCTGTCTGTATCTCAGTTTCACACAGATATCAGTGCATCATACTTTTAAAGTATGTTTAAGGTCATGTTGGCTAATTTCCTACTTTGTTCATGACTCAGATGACGAGAGGACACCAGAATTCATTGACACTGCAACTCCTTTTTATTTTATGTTCCACTCTGGTCATATCATACTCTGCTGTAGTTAATATATTTCCTAGAACATGGTTTAATCTACAAAAAAATATAAATTAAGAAACCCTGAAAATGGGCTGAAAGCACATCTCTCACTAAAGGTGCATTCAGACAGAAAACAATGAACGACACAAGATTACAGACAAAGTCAATGTAAAGACACGATTAGAGGTGATTTGCCTTTGGACAATGCAAATCACGCAGAGTGGCGTCCATCGGCTTCATCGACCCTTGAAGTTTAAAATATTGAACTTTACAGGCAAATCATGTCGACACTGTGTCACGACAGCAAGCACGACAGCAACCCCATTTGGTGCCTTTCAATGGGGTAATGTTTACCGTGTTCACAAGAAGAGACCATATGAACATCCCCCTCTTGTCGTATTCACAACATCTTAAGTCGAATTTATCAGAAAGCTCTGAGTTAACGAGTTAGTGACGCATTTGCTGACGTTTTCAGGAATGGCGGAGCCCATACAGGACCAAAAGTAAGTGCAGACAAGTTGTTAATCTAGATATAAATCTTTTCCTTTGTTGTCTTGTCTTTCATTTCTCTGTATGGCATTTAAACACAAAGTAATGATGTAACATTTCCAAACAGAAAGCCTGGAGGAAAATAAGTGATTTTTTGACATCCATAGTACCATTTCCTAGCAACGCTGTTCTTAGGCTGTTACCACTTGAACATCAAGCCTTTCCTGTGCACAAATTCACGAGACGATCTCACAATTTCATGAGTTCTATATGAAGATACCATATAAATCAAAAGACTCACCCCTCGTTCACCAACACTGCATGCACTGGGTCAACCGGTGAAAGAGCAGTGCTAATCATTATGGCTAATGTTAGCTAAAAGGAAACATGGAGAGTTTCCCTGAAATACGTTTGAGCCCCAGTCAGGCTCAGACTCAGACGAGAAGAGTTATGTGTGAATGGTAAGTTGTTTGCATCTTTTGCTTTTTCTCTTGTTAGTTGGTAACTGACCATTGCAGACACAGCGCTAGCGGTTATGCTAATGCAAATTCTCTCTATACTAATAAAAAGTCTTCTTTGCACTTGAGGTTTTAGTTTTTTTTCCCCTACATTTGATTTTGGAATTTATGATGCACCAAATTTAGCTTGCCTGGGGTATGTTTCGATCTCTGATTTAGTGAAATGCACAGACAGCGCCCCTTTCACTACAGAAATGTGAAAACACCTCTCGAGTGACAAACTTTGCACAGAGAGAATTAAGCAGGTCTGTCTAAAATAAATCTTAGATGACATAAACGTAATGTACGATAAAACACATTTTGTGTGGAGAGGATACTTTCAAAATATTCTTTGATTCATTTCCTCCCAGTGCCAGAATGTTCTTTTTAATTGCTCATTTGGGCTCATTTCATTTCTGTATCTCACACACACTTCACTTTCCATGAAGAGCTCTTTTATTATGAATCCAGACAGGATCCTTTTTAACAGAGAGAGCATTTACTTTTGGGGGTAGATGTGGTCAAACCTAGCTTCACTTACAATGCAAGAAGTGATTTTGTTTAATTATTTAAATTATAGGCTATCAAGCAATTCCTACCGGGTTCAATTAGCTGCTCCACATTTTAGCATTCAAACTGTCGTCACTGGGACAGAAGCTGTGTATTAAAAGTAATTCCTTTTCAAAAGCCTGTTTGAAAATTAATTTCAGAGTTTTGCTTTGATATTAAATGACTTTCACAGACACACAGATTGCCTAAGGGGTGACTGCCTGTTTTCCAGGGCATGGATTTATTATTGTTAACACTATTTTTAAGGTAACATTAATTATAGTAATAAAAACATCTGACGTGAGAGGCTTCGATTTACATTTTTTTTAGTGACCATTTGTGAAGAATCTCCTCGAGGGTAGAATGCCTCTGAATAATAAGCACACACCTACTGTAAATTATATAAAGCTTGAATATAAAGGATAATTAAAATTTTATTTCAAATTTCGATCATAGAATCTCTAATTTAGTGCAGATGGCAAATTAAAAGTCTAATAATGTCCACAATTTGGCCATGCACACATTTTTATATTTACATTAGTCAGGTCTGGCAAAACAGTGACCAGCTAAATACTGCTGTCAAAGTAAAAAACATTTTTGTGAATATACCTTAAAGTGAACCAACAGTACTTGCACTTCATTCAATTTACCGGATACATTTAAGTTCCTACACAAGCTGGGAGGACATGATGGCAAAGCTGAATAAATGATGTTTTGTACATCCAACAAAAAAAAAAAAAAAAAAAAGTACAGAAGGCTATTTCCTGTCCTTTTGAAGCCGCTGAATCAAAAGCTAAATCATTTTACATCACTTCACTGTAATTTTATGCTCTCTTATGTGAAGTACTTTGGCGGCACAGCGGAGTGAGTAAACATCAGTCGGTCAAAAGGGAGCAAGATTGAAGGTTTTACTAATTTCATCTTTTATGTTCTCTAATATTTTAAAATGACTGTAGATGTTTCACAATATGTTCGGTATTTTTCAATTGGTCCTCAAACTAGCATAGAGCCACTGCAGTTGTGGATAACGAGAGGAATACTATGGAGTGAAACTAGGCTGAATGAATATGATTTCTGTATGGAAAGTCCACCACTGTGCTGACTGGCATCAGTCTCCACCTCTGCTCTTTGTGTGTTCTTATTCCCCAAAGGCACTGTCTATGCATCCTGGTCTGAGAGCTGAAAGCAAGGCCTTTCTGTTTGGTTTAAAGAGAGAGAGTCTATTCCCCTCTAACACAATGATAATGTGTGCAGCTAGACCTTCCTCTGGCTGTGAAGTTAGGCCTTTGAAAGACTAACTGAACATAAACATATGCCACATTAATAGGTTCATGACTGCAGGCAAAGATTTCACTGCATGTTACTGTGTTGATCGTGATCCCTCATAGGTTTTCTGACAAAAATTGCATGCAATAATGCACCAGACCGAACCAGAAATGTGTCTGGTGATTAAACCCCAGTTTTATAGAGTATTTTTTTGCACTGCCTCACAGTTTTGCTTTTCTGTAATAAATCAGACAACATCAGCTTTCTATTTCCTGACCTAAAAGACAATGGGTAAAGGGTAGAAAATCAAGGAAAACTAATTCACTGCAGATACAATGATGGCCACGGGTTACATTCAAGATGAGTAAAAACAGATTGGATATATGCGCACAAATGAACAGAAACATGGATTTACATTTAAAGCTTAGAAATTGATTAAAAGCACTTACAGCAAACATTGGACTTGGTCCCAGCGTTGTTGCTCGGCATGCCAAAAAACTTGTCAAAAAGATGGGGCCATCCATTATTGTCTCCTGGAAAAGAAAATAAGAAGGCAAAGTCAAAGATTACAACCCATCATTCGGTCATTAAGATATACTGGCCTCCGATTTTCCATAAAATGCTGGATCAGGTATTAGAGAGTACACAAGTCTATATATGCATCAGTCCGCTATCACTCACAGTAATTCATTTATTATGTTACATATGCAGTACAGCAAAGAGCGACTTAGCTTCCACCTTAATCCTTGTGAGGCTTTGTGGCTGTAAATAAGAAGGCAGGACATGTTCCGGCAGACTCACTCGCCACGATCCAAGTTTAAATTCCAAAGACGACTCCTTCTGTGTATTTCCAACTGTCTATCAGCTAAAACCCAGAAATTAATCCTTCAGTTACTTTGCCACTGACATTTCTCAGGTAACTGTTATTTCATCCTTATGGGGCACTTTTTTTAATAAACTAATTACCCTGCTGTTCTGTCACATGTATTAGTATATATGATGAAATTAATGTATTACAAAATATTTTTGTGGTTAACATTAGTTACTAGTACACACAGAACACACCATCACACTGCTATCAGACTCTCTTGTTGGCCTGCATGAAAGGCTCCACTGTCATATTAACATTTCTGTGGGAGAATGAAACTTTTAGATGTATAATTCTGTACTGGATATGTGTGTCATAAATAATTTAACCAGTGCATTTTGAATTCCTACCGTCAGAGCATCTGTCAAGTGTAGAAAAATACAGATTCCATGCTCATGGTGAAATACAAAGAAATCACCCAGGCAGTCACATGAAAAACGGCAAAATGTGAGTGTATTCATTGTAAGATGCAAACCTTTAACCTTAAAAGCTACATGGTCCACATTCAACTCTTTTGTGCAGAAGTTTGAAAAATGAGTCTAATTTTTTAAGGTTTCTGTGTGAAAACCAGGTTTATTGCTTTTTTGTGGCATCATTTTCTTTTTACAGTATTTGTTTCAAAATACTTTTTTTTTTTGCTGTTGCTTCAGTCCTAACCATCAGTCATGCTCACGATGACAATGGCATTTTCTGTCATTATGGCTGATGTAAGTGTTTTTGCTGCACTATATCAGTTGTGGAGGTCCTAGACAGGCTGGAAAACTTAACATCGTGTCTGGCTTAATAAAAATCATCTGCTGGTCTGTTCAGTTACACACAGCGACGGTTTAGACGTTAGTGTTAGCTAGTAATGTTAGCATCAGGAAGGAGGGGGGCTTGCCATGTCTTCTGTCATTAACTACACATATAATCATCATTTCCGCACAATATCAGTCCGGATGTTAGGATGTTTGTGCCTTCAGGATGACAGTGACGTCGGGAGAATGTCAACACTGACTGGCTGTCACAACACAGCATCACGCGAATTCAACTGAAGAGTTCAATAATCTTTTTTATTTTAATTGATTCATTTTTGCAGATCCTGGAATTAGTTTACAAAACACATTTACTCTACATGTAATTC
>JAPZDX010000025.1:21766377-21778679 GCA_029783625.1 Naso annulatus | reverse complement strand
AAGCAGTTGACAATGGATGGATGTATGGATTTTGTTTGTATTCTGGCAAATTTTGTTCCAAAAATTCCTAATTTCATTTTAGGTTTTTGTTCCTTTATTCTTAATTTGGGATGAGGTTCACTGTAAGACCATGACCTCTTACCTCTGCTTTTTGTTTTTCAAAGGGCATAATAAAGATATCATTCAATTACATACTAAAAAAAAGAGATGTATGTGTAAACTTACAAGAAAGCAAAAACCAACCAGCAGTGGAGGAACAAATGTGCACCAAATGGAGGTTTAGCATGACAACATCAGCAGAGGAACACTGTGAACTTTCAGTTTACTGTATTAGTCAGTCTATACACTCATGAAACTTCATTCAAACTGCTAAAATGACTCAGTTTCAATTTACAACTGATGCAGATCAGTTAATACCCAATACCAGTGTGACTCAGAGGGTCCGCCTGAACAAACACAATGCTTAAAAGGAAGATCTTTCACATTATTCTGAGTCCAATTAAAAAAAAAAAGAAAATATTATATCATATAAATTAAAAAATATTCAAGCAAACTGAGTTTTCAGTAGAGAGATCTGAGACTATTTTCCAGTCAAAAAGACGTCTGTCTTTGTTTACGCTGTACTCCATTTTATTTAAATGAGGAAAAAAAACTTTTAGAGAGACAACGTAGTTAGGAGAGACAACAGTCTTCTTCACTATGAGCACTAATAGCTGTTGAACACAGGAAAACAGTGCCACCTAGAGGACTGTAACATGAAACACATCATTCCCCTGGCCACACAGTGTGGTCTGACTGTGTCAAGCATCTAATTCAGTTTTTTCTGCCTCTTCTCATTTCTATAAAAGTTGCAGCACTGACAGCTTAAGACATCCTGTTTTGAGGTCAGCTAGATGAGCTGCTCATGTGTGGCAGAGTGAGCGATCCTCTCCAGTCACAGACAGAAGCGTCTCTGTGAAAGCTGAGCGAATTCACTCACACTGAGGCAGCGTCGGCAGCAGCCCGAATTTATCAATGAAGGTATTTTGATGGCAGCAGAGGTCTTGTAAGGAAAATGGGTCATTTTGAAAGAGATACTCTGCTGTCCTCTAGTGGCTGAATAGGGGAACTGTTTCTCTTGTACATGAGTGCTGTTGACATCACATGTAATTAGGCTTCAGGGGTCTTTTGGGCAAAATAAAGCCAGTTTAGTGAAGTTATTAAAGGTCTCATGAGGGCATGTGGAAATACAAACAAAACCAATACATAAAAATGAGCGCATAGCCTGTGATATAATGAGCCGATAATAAGCTTTTAACTAAGAAACACGTGTAATTTGGGACTCATTAAAGTTTGTACATTTAATTGCTTTTATATGCACAGCTATAGAACCTACAAAGGAAGTAAATCTATATGATAGTAATGTCTGTTCTCACCAATTTAATAACAGCATTGATCATTTGTTCAATGTAAAAATTGAAACTTGTTGCAAACAAATAAAGGCTTTCATCTCTCAGAAGCAAAAGCTGAAGCAGCCCTGCAAAGGCTGTCATGGAGGATGTCGGGATTGATTGTTAAATGAAAGCGATGAAAGTTAATGAAAGAGTCTGACTTTTTCACTCGAGGCTTTGGTGTGGTGTGCAGACTTTTTCCAACAGTCAACTTTTGTTAATTTTAGCAAACATTTCATCATTTGTAAAAAATAAACCACAAAAGTGTCAGAAATCATTTTTAAAACAGTAATTGTCTATGGTTTAGCCGAAGAGTTATTTAACTGAACAACCATATGTTATTAATAATTCATAAATACAAAAAAACTATTGAAAAGTACTGAGAGAATACAAATGAAATACATGTTTTGCAATGAGAAATTCATATTTTGGGCTCAGACAAGGTGAAACTGTGTTATTCAGTCAAGCAGTTCAAATGCGTGGAGTGAAATATCTTGTACCACTTAGAGAGAAACCGACACTTCTGATAAGTTGGAATATTGTGAAGGCAGATATGTGGTCATTGTCATTTGTTTCCCTTCAAAGCATCTACACACGCTTAGGCTATATCAACAATTCTTGTATATTCTGAGCAGATGAATTATTCAGTTGTCCTGCTCTTGCCCTCAGCTCATTCCCAGCACATATTTTTTCTATTTGTTTTGCATTTGTTGACAATGCCTTTTTATTATTATTTCATGCTGCTGCCTGTCTTGGTCAGGGCTCACTGAAAAAGATTTTTTAAATCTCAGTGGGATCTTAAAGGATAGATCCTATTGATAAAATTTAAAATAAAAAAAAAGTAATGACGTAAGACTTGACTTAAGTACTTAGTAGGCAGAAATGCCAACATTAAAAGCCTATTATTTTGTACATGCATACAAATTGCACAACAGACATCATAAATAAGATATCAGGCTGAAACTGTAAATGCTCACTTTTGTGTGAAACCTGAAGGAAGCAGAAAAGAAGACTGAATCAGAAAATTGTGAGAGGATTGAGAAGAACAGACATGCCGGAATTATATTGGAAGTGTGCTAGAAACTGTGCTACATAACTTTAATGAACACATAATTTTATAATATTTTAGGGAGAAAAAAACAACTTGCGCGGCACACTGAATATTGTATAGAGCATGGAGGGTTTCTTAGCAGGGAGTTTTGCACATTTAGCATGAAGAATAAAGTCAAAATCCAGTCAGATTTGGCTTTCAGAAGGGAAGAAACTTCTAATTACAGAAAAAGTTAATAAAAATTGAAATGCTGGCCAACGCAAATTAATATTTGTTTGTTGTAATCTTATCAGATTTAGAGTTGGTTGCAAATGTTGTGTAAATGATTCCTATTTGTGCCGTTTTATCCTGGACTGATGAACTGCTGCTTCCTTAGTGATGAGTGAATCCCTCGTCTGGTCTGGCAGAGTAACTGGCCTGTGTTTTTCAGCGTCTCTATCTGCACTTATTCTCTTCAGTGATGGAGTTTTTCTTGCACTTGTGAAATTGTTTCCATAGCAACCACCTAGATGTGGGAAGACGTGCCCGACACATATGAGCAGACACATTCCTGCGTGCTCATCAAATGCGTACACCCATCACACCTCAGACAATGAGTTTATATAAATTTCCTTCATTGAAAAGTTCAAATCTAAACAACGGGCACAATGATCAGAATTGCGTTTTCCTGCAGTTCCAGTATTCTACCTACACGGCTAAACGGGGCCACCAGGAAGACCTTGTGATGAAAAATGCATTGTTTACACCCACAGAGTGTCTCCTCTCTTGTTTCTCTGTTTATGCGGTTTTCTGACATGATGCTTTCTCCTCTGGGAGCTGAGAGATGAGAAAAATGTCGACCTCCTTGTGTCAGAGCCCTCACGGGGTGAAGCTCTGGTGGCCTCGCTGACAGTGACAAACTGACATGACTGAATTCTCCACTTCACATTTGCAACCAGTTCCTGTAAAATGCATCTTTATTTCTACTGTTTGCTGAGCCGGAGAGAGAAAGGACAAAGGTTGATTGAGAAAAATAACGTTCGGCCTTCCAAGGACTTTTTACATGAAGACAAAAGGGTTAATATGATGGACTTGTCACTTTACGTGTACAGTGTGACAAACGTCGTTTCTTCTGAAGTAAATCTTCAGGGTTGCGTTCAGCTGGACACTTTGGACTACTCAATGCCATCTCATGTGCACAGCTGCTCTTCACTCGCTCTGGCATTTTGTAGCCTAAGTCCTGTCCCTCTACTTCTGGTCAATGGGACATTTTTTCTGAACAAATTTTAACGGTAGTCAATGGAAAGGGACAAATTATTTTTGATTCTGTTTAATTTGTACCGCCAATCTTAAATATGATGTTTGTCGTTTTAAGAGATAATTTTGCAAGTCAAGAAAGTTGCAGTTTATCAAACAACTGCTGAAGTATAAGACTTTGAAAATACGTACGTAGAAGGACGACAAACCCGAGCGTCACGTAAGTGACGTTTTAACAAGAATCTCTTACAAAACTGACTAACTCTGATAGGGTGTTGGTGACTGAGCTGCAGCTCTCACCAGATCTATGCTTGTAATGATTTTTATGTTTTTTAATGAAATAAAATAAAGTAAAGTTGTGGGACTTCTTTAGCCTGACATTTTACAAATCTGTTATGATGCTTATTTTAAAGGGTTTAGCTGATGAAGCCATGGTGATGCTTTTTACTAAGACATCATAATTGTCTCCCCAGTTGCATCAATTTGACCAAAAGGAGACAAAGTATATACGCAGAGCAGATCAGGTGCATGCGTGGTGTAAGCACAGTGCATTCATCTGGAAGACTGAGGGTTTTCTCCTGTGTGGAACTCACAGGTGCACGGTTGACTTCTAATTTTTAGTCTTTTACTTTAATTATTATTGTATGTTGCCGTTTCTTTCTGTTCAGGCAACAAAACTACATGGTTGCATATTTTCCGTCTTTTCCCCAAGTCCCAAAGATCTGACATTACGAAAAATTTAGTCAGTTGCAACAATGGTCCTGGAGAAACATTAGTTATGACATAACATGAGCAACACCAAGATTAATTTTCCATTTTCATATTATGAACTTTCCTGTGAGCAACACTTTTGATCTCTTTCTCCTTGCAGTTCGTTACTGACTTTTTGAACCCTTTAAATTATTCAAGTTGAATCTAATATAACCGACAGCAAAGACTCTTCATCCGACTTTGGGACGTCAGATTCTTTTCTTCAGCGGCATGCGTTCAGATAGGTGTTAGATAATGAGACAGGACACCAGTCAGCAGGTGGCTGTCACCACTTTAGATCAACAGTTTGACGGTTTGACATAAATACTTCATTCCAAGACACTGCAGGAAAAAGCTTAATATGCACTCATGAATAGAAGTTTAGATCTTTTAAAATAAAGTGCTGTATATCAGGCTTCAGGTAGGTAACCTCAGAGACTGCACACATGCATAAAAATATGTGTGGCCAAAAGAAGAATTCTTATGTGGACTCTGGAAAACAGCATGATGAAAGAACCTTTTCTCTTAAACTGCAACAAAAGGCTCAATACTTTGATTTCTTTCGTCGTTTCAGCTGTGATGCTTTTTGACACTGATGCTGATCTTGAGGTTATTCTTGTACTCAAATTTGTCATTGCTGTTATGACAATACATATCTTATGACACTTACATGAGGTTATTTTGGCTTTGGTGTCATAGAAAATGGGCTGAGCTATTATTCTGTTCAAAATTTCTATCTGTACAACAAAATAGAACCATAATAACAAATAAAAGCAGCAATGATTTGTGTCTGAGATGCCTCAAGATGCCTCAAAGGCAACAATTCTGAAGCACTAGAAACGATGATACAGAAACAGGTATAATATTTATAATGCATGTGAGTTTCAGTCTGGAACGGATGAAAAAAATCATTCAAAAAACCTGATCTGAGTTGCAAATTGGTTTGCAATGAACAGCTTGCAACGTAAAAACATGCAGCGTCATTTATATGAATTCTTCACTTTCAGGGTGGGGAACTGTGTTTAATCCTTGTAAAATTTCTTTTGTCCTTTTGAGTGCTGCTGTATTTCAGGTGACATCTCCAGAAAACCTAATTAATGCTGGAATTATGGCACTACAGATTTCATGGTATCCAAGAGAAAGGAGTCCACGGGGAATCGGGGTTGCCAGTAATTTAGCTTGTCTATTAAAGTTCTTTCATCCCCTTTCTCTCACCAGCATCCTGCCTCTGCGCTGAGGCTGGAAGCTGGCACTGATGAATGAGATGAAATAACATTTGGACAGTACAAAGTCAGCAGCGGGGCTTTTCTTCCTCCTCTATTCTCCTCTGGGGACTGCGAAGAATAATAACAATCTGCACACAGTGACAAAGAGAGAGAGCGGGAGAGAGAGGAGGAAACGGAAGGACTTCAGTAGTATGTTAATCTACCTGAGAGGACGAAGATAAAACAGCACGTGAGAGTGACCACAGGGATAGACAGAAGAGGAGGAAGATGAAAAGCAGAGGAGATGGTTTTTGCATGAAGCTGGATGACAAGATTGCTGTCTGTCTATAAGGCTACTACAGCCAATGTCCAATTAGCTCAAAGGAAAACAGCACCTTTTGGGGAATATGCCTATTCATCCAAGATCCCAATGTAAGACAAGAACATACCAGGAAATGCATTTTTCTTCTCTGTGCATTTACTGGGTCACTAGATTCCCGCCCTGCTGTGTTTTGCACATTTAATGGAAGTACCTTTATCAGCGTCGAAAGCCTCTAAAACACATCCAAAAATCTCCAACACGCTCCATCTGCGTGATTTGACCGTTTGTAGTCACCAGTTTAAGAGACATTGTCATTGTGGGAACTAGTTTTCTAGGTGTAGTGAAACAGCGCTCACAGCATGATCATGTGGTGACTTGCACATTCACCATGTATTGAAGTAAAATTATTTTTGTTATTTTTGGAGCATAATTGCTCTGTAAAGCGCTGGATAAGAGAGGCTATCAAGATCCGGAAACTGTCCCAAAGGACGGTGAACTGGGACGAGGAGGCATACATGCTGTCACACACCTGGGACGCCATCCTCAAGGAGCGACCAGACAGCAGGAACTTGGTCGTCCAGTCAAACCAGGTACCTACATAACAACAGCAACATCAGGTGACACTTCTGAGGAAGACTGCAGAGCGACAGTTGAAACATGCCAAGGTAAATGCCAGCATATTATGTCTGATTATAAAAACAGAAGACTTCAGTTTAAATAAAGACATTAGGAACCTTTTTAAACTATAATTGCGCTGTGTTTGAGGCGCTGTGTCACTAAGCCAAGAAAACTAGTTCCTCGGTACTTGCTCCCATAGTGACAATGCCTCTACAGAGGGGGATATGATTCCTTGAAAAATCTGCATGTGAGTGCATCTTACACCATTGTTTCTAAGGTGGGAACCCTGTCTCTCAATTGTCTTCCTGTACAAACATCATTCATCAGGTCATAAACTGTCAGTTGACCTGATACAAGTGTGCCAGCAACAGAGCTACTCTGCTTCTGGAATTTAGCTAGCTAGCTTACTTGTTAGCATCTACCTTACTAGTGCTACCTCACAAATTGACATGTTTTTGAAAAGGAAAAAGTAAATATACCCTCATCCCTACACTGTCTCCCAGCAACCAACACCTCTACACACTCAACACTCACTACACACTGGATAATGTGACAGAAAAATAAAAATAAGAGGAGATAAAAGGCTCTCTACAGCTGTGGTGCCACTGAACAAAGACAAATTCAAAGGCAAAGAACAGGGTAGACAGACGGTCAAAGACATGGAAAGACATGAATACAGCAAGGAGGAGGGAAGGCAGCAGAGGACGAAAAAGAGATGTCATAGCTTTGGGGACAGAACGTGACACGAGGCAGGGCTGAATCCTTGGATCTGTGGTGAGAACATCCATCATGAACCAGTCAGAATGAGTTTGCCTCCTTTCACCTGCAGGGCAGCAAGACATGATATCATGTTTCATTTACAAGCTGCACATCACACAGGAAACACATGCACAGGTAAGACAAGAATCATGCTTTCATTTCTGTAACACCTGAAGTCTCCATCATCAACAAAACAGAATATTACGTGATATTTACAATGGGAATAATTCAAGTTGTGTTAAAAAAAAAAATATAGACATAGAAAAGTAATGCTGCAACGAACGAATGCTACTGACTCCACCTTTAAACATCACTCCTCAATAATCCACCCCCACATTAACCTATATTATTCCTCACTTTAATGGACCCTTTTGAATGATGTAAAAGCTTTTTTAAAAAGATAATGTTAAAATTCTGAG
This sequence comes from Naso annulatus, assembly GCA_029783625.1. Taxonomy (NCBI): domain Eukaryota; kingdom Metazoa; phylum Chordata; class Actinopteri; order Acanthuriformes; family Acanthuridae; genus Naso; species Naso annulatus. The sequence goes on along the minus strand of JAPZDX010000025.1, from coordinate 21,770,889 downwards.
TTTCATTTTCATACTTACAAGTATCCTTGGTAGTAGAATCTAACAAGGATTCACACAGGAAGTCAGACACAGGAACAGCAGAAAATCAAATCAATTTTCAAAATAAAACACCCAGGGCAGATTGTGTTTCTCTTGACTACATCGATCATGACCTGTGGCAGTGGACCAGAAGTCAGACTGAAGGGACCAGGTCAAACGATATTTTACCACCACAAACAGAGCTTCATACGGCACCATACTGAAAATTAACAACATAGGAGGCTGTAGATGGGTGCAGACTCAGAGGGATAAATTAAACTTCTCACAGCCTGGGGGATGAACCTGTTCCATAGTATGGTACAACAGAAGATACTTCAATATCTTCTTCCAGATGGCAGCAGTGTGAACAGACTGTTTACTACATTTTACTGCAATTGTTTGGGAACAGACTGCAACGCTTCTCCTGCAAACTCCAGCAGTGTTTTGTGGACTGAAAAACTTCACCCAACCCTCCATTGACATGAGGGTGAGTAGATAATGACTGAATTTTCATCCTCGGGTGAACTAACCCTTAAAGCTAAGGCTCGCTATCTCTTCATATTTAACAGGCAGGTTCAGTCTTATCATCAACGGTAACTCTCAGCAAGAAAGAAACAAGTCATGTTTTCTTAAAACGTCAGGTCGAGTTAGGGATTGACTGAAGGATGAACTCTAGTTGAAAGCTGTGTGAGATGACTTTGAATAGATACAAACTTTGCTTTCAGCCACACATCACAAATAACAAACACTACCAGCTTCGTTATTATAAACATTTTTTAACAGAGCTGAACAAGTGATGGTTTAAAGCCGAGACAAATGTAACGTCTGCCTTTATTTTGTCGCTGTGATCATATCAAAAACATGAAGGTATGAGCCTCTCACACTTTTTTGTTTCTCCTGCTGCAATTTTATTAAATCTCCATTACAGCAACATCAGTTTTTCTGTTGGAGAAAAAAAAAAGAGTAAGATATAATGAGTCATCTGCTGCATGAAGCACACCATGTCAACCTTCTCTGTTAATGCATTAAATACCACCCACTCAAGAAACCTGAATAAAGTGTGTGAAAGGAGCTGAGAATGAGTCAGGAGAGAGAAGGGAAGGCGGACAGACAGACAGACAGGCAGATGATCTGAGGCATAAATTAGGTTTGGAGAACCAAAAGGTGGACAGAGAGATAGGAGACACCAATTGGAGGCTGAGCAGACAAAAATGGGAGGGGAGGGGAGGGGAGACGGACATAAAAGGACAACAGACTTTTAAGAAAATACACACAAAAATGATAATGTTGCAGACAGACATAACAAACATACCAGAAAGATTCACTGTCTCATGCCTCTTATAAACTTTTGTCCACCAGGTTGTGCTGTTGTACTTCAGTTCCTGTCAGTGAGGAGACAGGCTTGATCTTATGTGCGGGGAGGAGGAGGAGGAGGAGGAGGAGGTAGTTCACACAGCACTTTCCACAAGATTTACATAGGCTATGAATCTGAAAATACATTACAGGTGAGGTTACAGGACATGGCTGCAATTAAACCAGACTGCAACGAGTGGAAGGTGTTGATAGATCTGATCAACAGGTTGCAGTCACAATGTATTTTGGCAAATACTGACAAAGTGTAAATGCATAAAGAAGAAAATCACATGGAGGGACTGCATTTTGTGGATTCAGTATGGCACTGCAATTAAATAAAATCTGTACTGTTTCATAAACTGAACAAAAGCAGCATGTTACAAAACACGAATTACTCTCAAAATGATGCTTCAAGCCACGTTTCACAATAATGTGCAGCTAAAAGCTGTGGATTCATCAAAGTTTAATGTGTCGAACAGAACAACAAGCCTGATTTGACAAGCTTTCCCAAATTACTAATTCATTACACAGCAGAGAAGCACTGCAACTCCCCAAACTTAAAATCTATTTGTTCACTGCAACTGACAGTATAATACAGCATATTTATTATCATTTATTAAAGAACTAAAAATGAATTCTTGAATTAAAAACAACACTGAAAGAGGAGATGTGTTCCTTTCTGTCTGCACTCACAGACAAACATTTATGGAGATAATATGTTTGGCATGAGTACTGCATCATCTTTACAGAATGCTAATGAAATAATAGATTCCTCCATAAGAAAACCAATATAGGATCTTTTACTGAAACATAATGAAGCTTGTCCACATACAGAAGATGTAATACAAAAGATATTTAATGCAGCAACAGGGGATGAATTTTTCATCTGTTACACTTCAGTGAATGCTGCTGGTGTTGGTGTTAGTCCCTGAATATGGAAATCAAAATGAATCGTGTGCACAAATGTTTAACAGTCATACAGGAAATAATCTATCAGAGCCCCTTTCTCCACCACGAGTCACATCACCTTCCTCTCAAGCTGCAGCTCTTTCCTCTGCTCTCTGCCCACACATGAATTCTACAGTAGCTGAAAACAAGTCTAGCATGTTCTCAGACTCTGGGGGTGGCTGAAGTTTTTTTCGTGGGAGATGTATGAGATCAGTAGACGAGACAGGCTGGTGCTTATACTCCAGGGTGGATTTATTTACAGTATAGCCTTTCAGTGCACTTGTGTGGAGAATTCATTTAATTGTGGCATTTATTTTTAAAATGTTTTTGTGTGCATCGTTTTGTTGAATATGTATTGATAAAAGAGCAAAATAATGGTGGAAGCGGTGGGAAAATAATGTGATAATGTGATTTAAACCTTTGAGGCTTAAAGTCGTCCTGCTAGGAAACATTTCTAACATGTGGATTAATTTGTCAGAGCTGTGGTGCTCTTTTATTTAAGAACCAGAGTGAACATATGTGATGCATGTGCACAGTCATGGTGGGAAGTTTTTGAAGGTTTTTTTGTGAATAGTTTATCAGTTTAAGAATATTATGCATCAGTAAACCAAACTAGCCAAAGTCTAGCTCATTGTTTGCCTGATACCAGACAAAAATATCAATCAGCTGGACCCCATTTCCATCATCAGCCCGACATTGTTTCCACTCTGAGTGATTCCTATAAGGAGAGACCAACGCATCTGGATGCACAAGACTGTTTGATGTGCGGAAAGTCAGGATGTGATTGGTTTCGTCTTCCCTCGTCTGTTTTGAAACGTGACAGTCAGATCTTGAACGTCCTCTTATTGCAGCTAAACAATACACTAAATATGTTTCTGAAAACCTTTGATGTGGGAAGTATCTCACTTCTGCAAAACTTCATGGAATCTGTGGCTTAAAACTTTATTTATTGATAAGGAATTATGTCAAAATACATTGATAAACTTTTTTTGTCTGTCAAACTTTCACAGAACAAAAATTGCTTTGTATTTTGTTGATAGAAGTCTGCTAATCTCTGCAGGTGATGGCAGACATTTTGAAACAATGATGCGGTTTTGAAACAACTTGACATCTGTTATTTTTTGTAAGAAGTCATCTCTCCTTCTGGAAAAAAGGGCAAACTGTGTTTTTGCATGAAATGAATTCAATAAATGGTATCAGCTAAAATGACCAGAAAAATTATTGACTATTGGCAGACATTTTAATACTGTGCATCCCTGATTCATTTCTCGCTGTGTCACCACTTAATGCTGATTATAATGCTTCAAGCTGTGCAAACTGCTTAATTCAGCTTATCCAAAAAAACATTTTAAGGGTAAAGCAAAATCCCTCAGAGCTGTTTGCTGTTTGTCCTCGATGAACCTGGACTGTGATCAGCTGACTACCTGCAGACTCACACAAAGAGGTGAAGAGGCCACAGCAGAACACAGCCAGCATGCTGAACACCCCTCTGATGCACACACAAAGAGAAGCCTGAAAACATTAAAAAAAAGGAGTTCTTCTGGACTCCAACAGCTGCACCTGCTGCTATCCCATAATATTCAGCCCCAGCTTGATGCTTTGAGACTCAACCACCCACCTTTGACAGCCCAGACTGAAGACATGGGGAGGTGAATCGAGGTGTGGAGAGAGAACAAAAATGGTCACCAGGGACGGTGAGCTGATACAATCAACTCCTCCTGTCAATCGCTCTCTCTCTCTCACACACACACACACACATACACACACACACAAACACACACTACCTAGAGGTCAGTGAGTGGACTGGCTGAGAAATGGTTGCCTTACCCAAGCAAGATTCTGATTAAATTAAGACCCACTGTTACACACTCCCACTCACAGGACATGTCAATCCCCCCGGAGAGGGAATTAGACCGGAGAGAAAGAAAAAAGGAAAGACAGAGAGAGAGAGAGAGAGAGAGGCAATAATGTGGAACAGAAAGTGACAAGAGAGGCCGAGATGGAGACAGAGAGAAACTTAATCATTTCAAGGATAAACTGTTTGAGCTTTTCTGCAGCTGAAGCTCCATCACACACGTCCAGTCAGAGACAGTCAGCAGAGCCGGCCGGTCGGTACAGAACAATCTGACGTTTACCAAATCTGCTCCTTAAGTGATTTAATAGCACATACCACTAAATACCAAAGCAGCAGCA
>JAPZDX010000025.1:21701086-21713071 GCA_029783625.1 Naso annulatus | reverse complement strand
TTTAGAAGAATGAATTACATATACATAGCAACTTTAAAGTGTCCTACAGTGTTTCTACACCCTGTTTCAACATGAATGGCAGTACATGGGGTTTAAAAGTGCAGTGTGAGACCTACTAAAGTACACACATGGTCAAATGTAACTGGCAACCTTTGTAACAGTTAGGGGTGATCTCTGTTGATGGTGAGTAGTCAGAAATAGATTGGCGTGGTCCTTCACATTGTCTCTGGTAGAAGATACTTACGCCGTACACTAACTCTCCGACCATCCCGTTCCAGATCTTGGTCTCTGCATCTCTGGCTCCATATTTCCCATCCCCCACTATTTTCAGTTGGTATTTGAAGCCACAGTGCTTCGCTATCTCCGCCGCCAGATCTACACAGTAACCTTCGTAGCGTTCATTGTCTACAAAAAGGTCAGCGTTCTTTTTCAGCATTACATATGGAGCTTCCTGCAGGACAGACACAAAAACAGAAAATACTGCTCAGCTAACAAGGTTTCAGAATGTAAAAAGCTACTTCAGAGATGAGGGTCTCACTCTAGGGTGACAGGATATCATAAAAACAAGAGGGCACTTGTTTTAAGCAAAGCACGTCCTTATACAGTAGCAAGCAATTAGTTGTCTGTTGTATTCTTGAGTTCAGTCTGAAGATAAGTTTCATGTAGAAGTGGTAGCTACAACAGGGAAATTCTATCCTCTCCTTAATGGAAAATATGAGATAAGAACATAATCACAAAGCAAAAATGGCTTAAATGATAAAGCTTTGACACTGAAAAAAGTGGCGGCTTATGTTGAAACAGGATGAAACTGCCGTCCTAGTTACTTAAAAAACTAGATTAGAGACACTGGAGACACAATTAAAGCTTTCTATATGAGTATATATTTACCAAGATGGTGGTGACAATAACTGTTTTGTTTTCCATTCCTGTTGTGTCATTTGCAAAGACATCAGATTTGGTGACGGCCATTTTATCAACTTCATTCCAGTATCCGATCTGTTTCAAAGAAAAGCAGTAGTATCCATTAGAGCAATATATGAGTACTCTGATCCAAAACCATCCCAAAGGTAATTTAAAACAGTTGCATTAAATGTGTGTATACATTAACCTCATTTTAAGGAAGAATGACAGCTCACCTTTACGGGACCATTGCTCTTTAATTCCATTATGTTCACCGAGTAGTTGACTCGTTTGCCGTGTTGATCAAACTGGATGTTTCCTGTCAGACCTTCAACACGCACCTGAGAGACAGAAAACCAAAGCTTTACAATACAGCACCTTCAAAACTGGCTTTCACAGCCTGTTCACTCCGATACTCAGTCACATGAAACAGCTTTTTGATGTGTTCTGTATTATTCATCACACTGCATTCTTATTGAAATGTAGTTAGATGTTTAGTAGTATGGAAAAAGAAAATTTCAACATCAGGGGCTAGAAAACTTTATGCAGTCTTAAACTGTCACTAATTCTAAGTCCTTCGATAGTGAATAAATTTGAGCTACAATAGATGCTTCTGTCGGGGAATGGTGTAATATTTTTTTATGCCTGCTGTTATGCAGCCAGGTAATCACTAGAAACAGAATTTATTCCAACATGTAATCATCTTTAATTTATAATAAAGAGGCTTTCCCTTTTAATCGGATCTCTGACAATCTGGCACATCTATTTAAGCTAAGGCAAAGTCTCTGAACTCTATCTGTTGGCCATGAAGCATTTTGGAAATCGGTGTCCTGTTTTTCTCTCCTATTTCAAAGTTAGTTGTTAATGACTTCAAATGGAGTTTCATGCAGATCTTTAAAGCAGCAAAAAAGCACAAAAAACTTGTTTTTTAAATCATATTGGTGAGATGATCACAGCACACATAGAACATTTGTTGAGACACTTGAAAATTATTTTCCACCTTTTCTCTTATTGGCAGCCAACTTATTTAAAAAAGAGTCAAGGCAGAAAGGAACAGAGGGAGGCTTAAAGGTATCCCGCAGAGTTTCCCTGTAAACAGTTATGTTTATATGCTGTGTTTCAAACCAAAACACACTGGGTGTCTTGTTGAAGCCTCACAAACATGTTAAATAAATTTAATTTCTCTTCTGAAATGTTTGATCCTGACTCAGCAGCTTGCTGTTTTGTCCTCATGTCGTAGGTACATGCATCTCTTCCTCATCTTATAAATGCAAATCCAAACTTTCTGGGTATCACCCAACGGCATTAAATGTAAGTACTGCAGAACATATAGATGCTTTCATTCCCACAGTTGTGATGGTTGTGGTCATCCATCTCCACGGTACCTCACAGCCAATACGAACTGTTCAGGGACTCCCAAACTCAGATGAATAAGTCAGGGTGAAGAGATACAGAAAAAAAGGAAAAAACGAGTCTTTGCACATCCTGTGAGTTGGTTAATTCCTCTTCTAGAAATATAAAGTAATTACCTTAACGCTAAGCACTTAATGCAATACATTTGGCATCTCTAAAAAATATGTTTCATATATTTGACATGTACTTTTTCTTTATCTTCTACGATACTAACAGCAGTCCCCTGAGTGTACTTTCAAATAAAATAAATTAAATAATACATAAATACCTGAAGTCGAGAGATTCTATTGAGATCTGTTATCAGTTTGGCTTTAAAGGCAAAATAACTTTGAATTTCACTTGTTTTCCAACTTCAGAACCTTTGGCTACAACCCGAAAAACCTCAAAGGGGCAAAAAATCCACTTTGGCTTCACTTTGGCTGTCAAGCTTCATTTCTCAGCAGGAGTGAAGCTAATCTCGCCCCGCATCAAAGCTCAGAGGACACTAGGCGGGCAGACTTCTGTTTCTCTTCAGAAGAATAGCTGTCAGTATATCTGTGTGCGTCCACATGCATGGTGAAAACATCTGCCTTTGATAAGTCTCTGTGAAGTATTTTCTGGATTTGTGGGTGTTTGTGCTTTTCCTTAGGGAGACCTGCTGTTACCACCACAACAAGTTTTCACAAACAGGAGGATGTGCGTATGTGCAATGCATCACCTGTTTGAGTGCTCGCTCGATCTCCACTCCCTGAGCCCAGGGAACGGCGGGATTGGCCAGGCAGTCGCCATTGTTGGCCCTCCTGGTGAAGTCAATGCGCTGCTTGTGCAGGTAGCGGAAGGCCTCGGTCATCACCTGCACGGCATCGTAGGTCAACGCTGATGTGTACTAGGAAAGAAAAAAAATGTTGGGATATTGTTGTCAGAGAGGAAAGAATACCTCCACCGAATCCTGACCTCAGTGTTAATTCTAACCTTACCACTATACAGCTTAAATCTATTCTGGTTGTTGTCCGAAAACTCTGCTTACTGACAAGTTCCTCCATTTCAATAGACATGGACGCTGAGCTTTACTTTGAGTTGATTCCATATGTGTCCTTTTACCATAAATCTTCATGAGAGCTTGACATTTGCAGCAAGAAGTCATCCCAGACAAAAACACAAAACTTCACTCTGTTTGAGACATTATAAATAAATAAAAAAATTAAAAATATAGTGCTTTTTATGCCATTTTACAGAATTACCTAAATTCTGTGGCTAGCCTGAGAAAGGGTAGGGAAACTACAAAAAATTTAGTAATGGATTTATGCATTGTTGGCTTGTTATTGTTTTTTTCCCCAAAATGTATTTTTGTCACCTCTTATGGGCGGACGTATTTCCTAACGATTAAATTCCATTTGGGCAAATGTGATAAATCCATGGAGTCTCCCTAAGTAGAAATGCAATGTTTTGCAATGTTTGCAAGTATGCATGCATGCAAGCATGCACGTATCTAAATTTTGCAGTTCTGCAACAAGCTGCATTGAAAGTGTGAAGTTGGTGCCTTGATTCATAGCAATGATTCCCACCCAGCCTCGCCTTATAAACTTTTTTAGGGATGAAATAATTAGTTGACAAAACAGGCTTTCATTTAAATTTTCCCATCAAACAAACGAGGATGATCCACAAGAACAACTTTGAAGATAAACTATCTATTTTTGTGAAGCACAAAAACAAGCACACACCACACCCTCTGCTCATTATCCTCCCTAGTATCTGGTCTTCATCAGAGTGCATATTATATGTCTTTTGCTGGTGGTCTTTTATATTTTTTATATTCGTGTTATTTCATTTATGTGCTGTGCTGCACTATGTTGTAAATGTCAGAGTGATTTTTCACCCCAGACCTGCAATCCAGCAGCAGTGTAGCTTTTTGGCAATAAAAAGAATTTGAACTTCGATGATTTTGCAAATAAAATTGTGGAAGGCTATTTTGTTGAAGATTGATATTTCACACATGAGACACTTACAGTGTTGGATTTTCAAGACAAAGAGTGAGAGGGAGGTTTGATGCATATATATTACAAACTAAAAGTGTGTTTGTGTGCATAGTAACTTTTACTCAGAGATTAGTGTGTATATGCGAGTGGAAAACTGGGTGATGTATCTTAATTTATGTTAAAGTTAGAAACACATTAGAGGAACTCCGGCACATTTAAGTGGTTATGAGTACATTTTAAACCAACAGTTCCACACAGGAAAAATAAAGGAAGGAAAAAAAAAAGTGTGTGTTTGTGTGGACGGATCTTCACAGTCTTAAACTCACCCTTATTTTACTGTCTGCACCAGGATACTCTTTTTCTTCCAGGGCCTCCCATCGCTGGTCAAACTTGGACACCAAAGGATCGTCAAAATCAACGATTTGAAAGCCGGACACGTTGGCACCGCCATACTGGATTTTGGATAGATCCCCATCAATGAAACCCTGAAAACACAGAAGTTTGACCCAGTGTTATGTATCTATGTCCGAGGGATTTTAGAAGCACATAATGTGATAATTCAGTCTTTAAACTGGTGATTCTCAAACTGTGTGGCGGCCTATTAGTGGATCTTGCAGGTGGATGGTGGATGTGAAGGGAACAATAAAGAATAAAACAAAGTTAAATTATTATACTTTATGAAGGGGGAACAGAACAAAATGGATTTGGAAGATTCATAGCTGTTTTTAATTAGTTGCTTCACAAATAATTGTTAACAAATGATGTAATGAGTTGGAGAACCACAGCCTCAAACACATATGGAGTTTGTTTGCTCTTACCAGATTGGCTATGATGTAGTGGTAGCCTTTAACATGTCTGCCAATCGTGATGACCTGCAGGGTCATGAGACACACAAGATGGATTAAATAACTGATACAGTTTTTAAAATGACTCACCATATAACTGCTGGCTTTTTCAAAGCTTTTTCGGTTGTCACTATTATTTCATTAATGGCTTTCATTGTAATTCCTCAACAGACCCAAAATCACCAACTGTAGGTGAATTTTACATGTAATAATAGTTTTATCAAATTGAAAAAAAGTCTACAATTTTATTTAGATATTATAATTTGTCACTATTAAGTGTGACATGGCTGCCAGTCTTGAACATTATCACTGAGTAAAAAACACGGAGCTCACAGTTGTTAGTACAGCTGGACAAGGATATCCAATTTCAAATCCACTTCTTTTATGAGTAGAGTAATAAAAAAACAGCAGAAAATAATAGAACGATTTTAGCCATGATCTTTTTCAGTGCCTCACACAAATGACACACATGAAACTAATCCTGCTGCTTGACTGACACAACAGTTTGTCAGGGCAGCTCGTGGAAGCAGATTTGAATAATGACGACTCGTGTCTCCAACGATAATGTCTTTGACACGAAGCAAGAAAACTTCCACCTGAACGGATTCTGTTTTTCCCTGATAAACACTGAGCCAGGCTGCGGGCATTGATTTCATTCAGCATTCAGTTAAACAGACGTTGGCACGCTTTAAATGCTAATCGATGAGCCTCTCTCCTGAGTAAAAGCTAGAGTGAAAATAACCTGTTTATGTGCTTTCGTTTTACCTTTAATTGCAGTTTTGTTTACAGCCTGAATGAACAATTAGCGTAATTGTTCGTGTGCTTTTCTGCATCTGTTGCACTGCTAAGTCCATGCGACAATGTTGTTCTTTGCTAAGTGCTTTATGAAGATTGCTTTGTCCTACAGGAGTAATTAAAGGGCAACAGGGTTGTTAGAATTTAGTGTCTCACTTCTTTAAACAAATACTGCCGATAATTTACTAGTGTTATTTACTTTCTGATGCAAACTTACATAAGAAGACTGTTTCTTAATGTCTGTCTTTAAATTTAAATATCATGACCAAATACACAAAGTTCACACAGTGTATCAGTGTAAAATCAAGCTTTACTTTCTGTTCTGTTTATGCAGAGAAGTTGCCTCATAAGTTGTCTTTTGGCTCAGCTGAGTTTTTATTCATTCAAAGGTTACTTTTTAACTTTTGAAACATCTGAAATCATTATTAACCCAAAGTTAACTAATAAATTAACAAGCAATAAATGTTCATTTCAGCCCAATAAGCGCTCTTGCTGCCAAAGCCTCACTTTATTTAACCACATTGTTCAGGTCTGAAAGAAAGAAATCTGCACAATGTGTTAGCTGATATTAGACTGCAATGAAAATCAAAAATGTTGGACAGCACAAAAAAGAATACATACAAAGTCAAATCACTCTCACTGACACAGCTGTTTCATGCGAAAAAATTCAAAAACAGCATGCACATCCAACACTGTTCATTACTGGTTGCTGAACAGAAAAACAGACTGAATAATAAAAGAAAAACTGAGTTCACACACCAGAAGCTGCTTCTTTAGCATTTAGGTGATCTTCATTAAATGCTAAATGAGCAGCTTCTGGTGTGCTGACTCTAATTCTACTTTAAAAAGCACATGGAAATTACAAGAAAATTTCTTCATTTTCAATATATAAAGCAAAACATCCTTCAAAACTATTGAAACGTTGTTGTTCTAAGTCCAGATTAAATACAACAATAAGAATCTGCGATCCAACAGCTTTAGATAAAGGAAACATCAGTACTGGAAGTGCCTCAAATCTATGAACAAACTGTGTTTTCCTCCCTCTCTGCATTGTTCCTCTACTTGTGTATTGTTTCATTTTTGTACTGTTTTCTTTGTTTTGATGTTGTTCTTTGTAAGTTTTTGAGTATCCAGAAAAGTGCTTTATAGGTCCAATCACTGTACTATTATTAAGAAACCAAAACCATATCTTTAAAGATATATATGTAAAAGTGCAAAGTGCTGCATAATTTTGAAAAAAAGGCCTAATTGTTTTGATTTATTATATTAATAAATACAATTAATTAATTATTTGGACTGATGTTGCGATTGTGATATGATTTTCGTTATTAGTGGGAATCATAATTTTGTCATAATTATTCTCATTTTCATTGAAAACATACTGATGATTCATCCACCTCATAACTCATGACATATTGCTCTTCCTCACATGAAAGCACATAAGCTGCTTTAATGAGTAAAAAGTATCTGTACCAATATCAGCGATACTGGCTCTGTATGTACTTGGTTTTGGATCGATACCAAATTTTGCAGTGTCACACACCACTAACCCCAGGTCACCTAACCTGCCTGAAAGTCTGTTGGCAGTGAAACATGAAACTGTTTTACTTACTGTCAGATCAAAGAGATAAAACAGCGATACCCCTGTGCTAACACTGTTGCAAAGTTTTACAAATCATGTCACAATAACACCACTCCTGCAGAAAAAAACGGAACTTCTGAGTTATTGAAGTTACTGATGTTGGATTGTTTCTTCGTCATGGTGTAGTGTCTAAATTTTAGATACTGCTTTAAGAAAGGAATTATATCCATGAGCAGTATGTCCTGCTCTATAAGTTGCTCAAAATGATCAGAACGATGATTTTACCTGCTCCATGATGTCTTTGACTTTGTCCTGCTCGCAGTCGAGGATCACTCTCCGTTCTTTCTTGTTCTCCAGATCTTGTAACAGTGAGCGATAGGCCTCATCCTTCCTCTCATCTTTCAGGTTCCCCACGTTGATGGCAGTCACCTGCCACTTCCTCTCTGCTGCAGTGTCCAGAACAACCTGCAGCGTCGTCAGGCCTGAGGATGGAAATAAAGTGGACTTTAAACATTGTTTACTGATTCTGATCTATTGTATTATTCCTTCCAAAGACCTCTGAGAACTGTTGGAAGGAATAAAAAAGATTTCGTGCATTGTGTGTCTGCACAGTATCTGTGTGGCCCTTTATGCATTCAGTCCCCTATTTCTATAAAATTTGCTCATTATTTTTGGTTGTATACAATGTTTATTTCATAGGCACGGTCATATACAAGCTATAAAAAGCCAGGGAGTCGTGGCAACAGTACAAACAAAGCAGTGACAGAAGAGCAAAAAATTCCACAATAAAATCAAAACATATTATGTAGCAGACAAGACTTCTTCAAAGCCGTGTTTGAGGACATTTCTTTTATTGCAGATCGGATGCTTCATAGCGTCTGCTTATTCAGACCCTGTGGAGGTTTTACAGAGTCTCAATGCCTTATGTAAAGAGCTCTTTGAGATGAGTCACAGGTATTCTGGCATGAACCCGACCATCATGTGGGTGGAAAGTGGGTCTAACAATACACTTGACTGCATCAGCACCAGAAGTTTTATATTGCTGGTTTATGACAGCGTTTCTGAACGCAACCTTTTTTGTATTTTCTCTCATTATTTCAAGCAATTTTGTCATTGACAGAACAATCACTACTCAAGGGTCCACTTAAATTTTTTTATGAAGTTTCGCACAGTATGATACAGCCATCATCAGCACATGAAGTTTGCTCAATTGTATTACAACTACAAACAAAATGAAGCTCCTCACTCTTGTTCTGGCCTTTAGGAGAAGATGTGGACATCATGTCCTGCTCCTCCATCCCTCCCTTATCACAAACTGGCTTTGTAGAATTGAGTGAATCAGAGTAACACAATCTTTTTTATTGTATAAAATGGTGTAAAACCAAGAAGACAGCAGACGACGGGTAAACTTTCCAGCAAAAATTACCCCCATAGTTTCTGAAAGATGCTTGTAGAAATTCCCGATGGTCCCCCATTTAGTCTAAGAAAATGACAGATAGGGATCTGACCCAGACTGAAAGAAAACAAAACTGGGGTTTATTGGGCAGGAAGAACACAATATGGTTTGAGAGAACAGAGGGTGCAGGAAAAGGAATCCCTCCAAACAGTTTAAAATGAAGGACCAATGTTTTCAACACGTGCTGAACGCAAACACACAAACACAGACAGTCAACTGGTGGTGTTGACTCTCTAGACACGTTCAAACCACTGAGCAGGAAACACCAACCTCCTCATAAAAACCTCTGATTGCCATTGGCTGAGAAAGAACATCACAAGTGCACCCAAAAGCTCTTGATGAGCAAAGGTGAGTAAGTAAGTGAGCCTGGACCATCCTGTGTACTCACATTTTATTCTTTACATGACACTGTAGCTGATTTATTCAATTACATGTAGCACCTGTGCATCAGTCTGAGTACAGTCTGTTTGAGAAAAAGACCACAGTCTACATTATAACTCGCAGTCCGTTCACCTTTTCTATCTGGAGTTACTGCTGGATCTCCACTGATATTGATCCCTGGTCTGCAGAGGGCAGCTGGAGAGTAGTTTGATAAAAGGGTCGAGTGTTTCATTCTGCTCGCTACAGCGAGGTGAATTACCGATGTAATCAATTTCATACGACACAGCAGAGGTTTTATGATGGTGGGGAGGAAAATGGAGGCTTGCATTTCTGTCTGAATGAACTATACATCGTCATCTCTGTAAGGTCATTTTGGTGTGGTTAGATTTAGTGTTTTATCAATGCTCGTGTAATGAGACAATTAGAATTTAGAGGGATAAAAGTGATTAAAGTGGAGATAAAACAAGGACAAAAGTGAATGTTGTTGTAAAAGTTAATTACGCATTTATGGTGGTTCAGGTTAAAGTCAAATTTTACATTAATAATGTTGATGGGAAGCATGTAAGAGCGTGGCTGTTATCATGTCTGTCAGTGTATAACATGGTTTTGTATGTCTGACCATTGTTATAAATTTTGTTTTAATAATAAGTCATTTCAAGTGACGGGGGAGTGCGTGAACAAAGTAATGCGTTAGAGAATTTGGATTACATTTTTGATGTAACCAGTAACCTTAAACATTAGGTCCACATTTACATACTCAGTTGTTTAGTTATGTTTTCAAAAAAGTAATCCATTATTATTATTGTTTTACTGTTTATTTTTGGACTTTTTTTCCAAAAGAAGAGAAAATGGCCATGTAATTATGGTAAAGTAATTATATTTAAAGGAGGTGCTTACTAAAGAAAAACATGGACAAGGAATCACAAAGGAATTTTCATTTTCAGTGACATGAAAGTACTCTAACGAGTTACTTTTCTCAGGTTATGCTTTATCTAACAAGTTACTTTTAAATGGCAGTCATTTTGTAACGTAATGAGTTACTTTTAAAAGTGATGTTCCCCAACACGGGTCATTTCTACATATTTGGAAAATAGAATTCACAAAAGGTTCTGATAAAGCAAACTCTTCTAAATTCATCAAATCTGAAGGGCTACTACAAATCTACAGCTTAAACTACGAGCAGCAAAAAGACAGTGATGTCAAAGGTAAGAAAAGAATATTTTAATTAAATTAAAAAAAGTGTAAATTAATTAATAGTTTTTTAATCTGTCACAGAGACAAACCCCAAGTTTACTCTTCAATCCAACTCCTGATGAGGTTGCAAACAAGCCAACAGCTGAAGCCATGAATGTGATTTTAACAGTAACTTCAACAAGTTCTCAGTAATTAATGGTTTATGGTTGATTGTCTTTTTGTTTGTTTTGTTTTTAAATGGACTCGGAGTCTAATAATAAAAGTCTATCTATCTATCTTTATGGTAAAAGTTTCTCTACCAATGAATCGACACCCCTAAAATAATCAGTGCACTTCTGTTTACACCACTCTAATCATTTTATTTTCTTTCTTTAATATGCTTAAAAACCCTTTAAATATTATCTTTGCATAAATAGCTACAAACTTTTGTTGCTGCTATAAATCCAGAACTAAAGTGGAGACTTGGCTTCCTCTGCAGTTCACAGACTGCTGTATATTCCACTTAGACAAGAATGGCTAATTATCACTTCTGCTTAGACTAAGACATGTGCTGTGTGTCGGCTTGCTGTCAACATTATGCCATCCGTTCAAACAGGCGCAGAGCTGCATTGAAAAGCAAAGATGTGTTAGATGACCACATTTCACTTCAGGTGCTGTGGATTTAAAGGTCATGATGCTGCAGTAACAGTAAACTACAACTTCCTGTTCCTCTGAGTAAAGACTGTCTCTTCCCCTCTCGTGATCACACATGCAGCCATCGTTGTAACAGCATTACTTCATGCTGAATGGTCAAAAACATCTCAGTGAGTTGATGTATGTGAATGTATGAGCATATGAGTAAAGGAATGCAAAGCTGTTTAAATGAGACAAGAAGCAGCCTATAAATAATTCATAAAGGAAGACAGTCTATACCTACACATGCAGCTTCATATTGGCTAAAATATCTTTGCCTCGAGCTATTGTTTTCCACACTTCTCTACCTTGTTAAAGGTCCTACATTCTTCCCTCAGGTATACCTGTCGACTCTGTGCATAATACCAATACCAAGCACCACTTAAATCAATTAGAAAGTGCTTATAGGCTGTTTGAAAGACATGGAAGCTGAATATTGCGATTGCCTGCGGTGCTGCCATTATGGAAAAAAAATGGAATCTGTGAATGGTAATTTTCCTTGAGTACTCATCCTCTCATGACCATGATGCTTTGAAATGTGTCACATGGAGTTTGAAGAGGCCACTTAAAAACATACCAACAACCAAATCATGTAAATTGATGCACGCGTTATTAATAAAAGTGAGAAAAAAAAAGAAAAACAGCAACAGGAGTTATGTCATCACTGCAGCAATAACCTATGTAAGTATTTAAAATGTGATGAAAACTACAAACAATCATTTCGCTGACTAATAACATCAGTGTTAGGTAACATATCCACAAAAGCTGATATGGAAATTATTTTTAGCATGT
>JAPZDX010000025.1:21664424-21676179 GCA_029783625.1 Naso annulatus | reverse complement strand
GCCTAAAGACAGTCGCTCGTACATTTACATTAAATTTACATTTTTCTCAGTAAAACAGGAGCACAGCGACGCGACTGTCTGCTCACTGAACTCCTGCTCTGCTTATCACACTGCCGACTCGTTCTGTCTTGGTCCTGTCATTCTCATTCATCATTTCCTATTACTTTATCTCTCTCACTCTCTCTCTCTATACCAACACACACACGCACAAACGCCACCCACACACACACACACCTCCTAATAAGTTTGACAAGAACACCCTGTTAAGACCAAACAAGGCGACCAGATCAAATCTTAATCACGGTGATGATGGGAAGGACAGATTCTCCTCTGTGCATGCTAATAAGCATCTCGCCTCCACAGAAAAGGATTGAATAACACAATATTTGAATGGCAGATTCATATAGACTTTAAAAATAGATTGATTAAATTAGCTCTCCTTTCATACTGTGTTATTTGCATAAAAATGTTAATATATTATGACGTCTTTGGTTTGGAAAGTTTTTT
This sequence comes from Naso annulatus, assembly GCA_029783625.1. Classification (NCBI taxonomy): domain Eukaryota; kingdom Metazoa; phylum Chordata; class Actinopteri; order Acanthuriformes; family Acanthuridae; genus Naso; species Naso annulatus. Next base: position 21,675,672 of record JAPZDX010000025.1, on the reverse strand, counting down.
TTAAGTGAAAAGTATTCCAATTTAAGCTTTTTCATTTAAAAAAATCTGCTTATACATTAACATAAAAATGACACTAAATAACTAAAAAATGAAAATTAATTACTTTGATAATGACATGCGTAAGAGATTGTCTTCTTTTAGAAATCTTTTAAAATTCTTGTCTTGGAACATTTCTGCTGACTGAGTCTCTGCAATGGAGGCTGTTTAACAATGAAATACATAAATGCCATAGTTTCACGCTACTTCACCTCATCAAACTGCATCGTACATTATCATTATTTTGACTGTGTGTTAATTCTGCTTTTGACTTCAGAGGAGAGAAAACCCCATCTGATCACGAGCTTTATGGACACATTTGTGAAATGATGCTCTTCATCATATCAGTGACAAACTCTCGATGACAGCCGATCTATAATCTTTCTAGACACAGAGTCTGACTTCTATGATGCATGCAGCCTCTGTCACCAGCTCTTCCTCTGGAGCCTGACTTATTTACACAATGAGAGAGTGAGATGGTATTGTTGGCATGGCTGCTGTCATCGCCGCACAAGCTTTTAGAGCTTGATGAAAGGCTGCAGAACAAACACAATGTTTAATTTTTTAGAAAGATGTAGGAGGGGACACTAGGATAGAAGATAAAGGATAAAACCTCAGTTACACTTTTTATGATAAGGGTCTCTGCCCCGAGGAGATGACCTTTGGATCTCTGTTTGCAAACCAAAAAATGCAATCAAATGCATACACCTACTGTGATAGTGTTGCAGAGTAGGGATGGGCATGATTAATAGATGATTGATAATTGATTGTTAAGGACTTAGTCAATCACATGGAATTTCTATTGATCAAATGTGATGTAATGTAAATAGCCTACAGGTTGTGTTGCATACCATGAGTCTTGAAGTGATGCGATGAATTTCATTATGTGGCAGCAAGGAGACATCTTACCAAAGAGGAGTGATACTACTTTTAGGAGACAGAGCTTACGACCTGCTGTCATGGCTGCCGTAGATATCAAATGTAAACATGAAGAGGTGAAGGCCAAGTTTGACATGAGACCATTTCAAACTAAAAAATGACAGAATTCATTGTAAACACTGCAAAGTCGTGTATAAGTACAACACGAAAACGACCCCAGTGATGTACGATTTAAGTAACGTAACGTTACACCCGACTATGTTAACGTCAATACATCCTCCTGTCAACCTGCCATCACCTCACATGTCAGAGTCAGATGAACAACAGCAAATATTGTTTTGATTAGTTTATTATTGTTTAATATGATTTTTCACGTTACAGGTGCTGAACATCTTTTTTTGTTCAAGTTAAACAGATAAACTTTAACTGCCTTGTCTAAGAGGATTACTGTTGGATTATTGCTGGACTATGAGTTCTTCTTGAAATTAAGATTTAATTGAGGAAAAACGTGCTGCATTTTTTTTTCTGCCATAGGCATTTTTAATACAAAAAAGTGATTATTTAAAAAGACGATTGATAGTTAATTTTCTCGATGATCGATCAAGGAGATGCACAGTCTAAGTAATTTAGACAAATAAATTTGTCCACTTCAACCTGTAAATTAACTACTCATACAATCTTAGTGACTGCAAACGAGATATCTGTTTGAAAAACAGCTTTCAATCACATTTAGTGGTTCTTATCAGCAGATGAAGTTGACCAAGTTTTCATTAATTACACAACAGGATTATTTGATTTCAACTGAATCAACCCTTTTTACTAATGAAGACTTTCAGACACAATCAAAAGCTCTGGAAGCTAGAAGGTGGAAACTAGGAGGAAAACAAACCCAGTCCGTCTGTCTACTAAATAAATCATCTTTTTAAGATCCTACTCTGGCCTATAACATGTCGTCTGTGTAGACAGCAAATGTTGAGATGCACTCGCCGCTTTCGCTGGTCGACAAGTTTCCTTCCTGCTCAGCTTTGGGCGAAAATGCATTTGAGCCACCTGCCTCGGAGGCAGTGACAAAACTAAGTCACTGAATGTGAGAAAGGAGCCGACTTCCAGCTGAGAGCCTTTGAATCATCTTGTAACTGATGCTATCTCAGTCATGTGTTTTTTAAGGACAGAGGGATGAGGGCTTGGTTAGGTCTGTATCCAGGGCAAGCAAAAACCCAGAGAGACTTCTTTAGCCTCATTTTCTGACCGGCCGGCTCCCAGGCCTATTTAATATTTCACAGCTCCCTCTGAAATGGAGGAGAATGCGCTTAATTAAGTGTGAACAATAAATTGGCTATAACCAATGCTCTGCTGCGCGTATACGGTGGGTTGAGGCTTTTGATCATTCGGCGAGGTCCCTGAATGCATATGTCCCTGAGATACTGTGTGCATGCAGATGCATGAAATTACAGTATGACGTGATTCAACCATGACAAACTAGAACTTTGAAGTGTTAAATCGCCGGCCGACTGTCAGTGACCTCAAACTGCTCTGTTGCTCTAAGAGGAAGAGTGGCTGGCTTGCTTTAAAAGAGGTGGGTGACATGAATAAAAGCATGGGAGCGTGCTGTGTTAAAACATAAAGCTTACTGTGACACGCAAACATGCAGACACAAGTCAGGAGCCCAGAGAAATGTACACACTTTTTACTGTAAAGGAAACGAAGATAAACCAAGTCCACAACTGGCATTTTCCGTTTCGATATGAATGTATGTAAACACAGATAAGAGGTTGAGACATTATGACTAAAAAAAAAAAACAGGAACCAAAACCCGAAATTAAAAACAAACGAAGAAGACCAAAGCAAACAAATAGTTATAACGGTACCAAAAAACAGCAATAACAAAAACAAAAACCTCTCTCATAATAGTACCAACAGTTTGGTGTAAAGAACTGAACAATTTGCTGAGTTACCCACAATGCTTTTCAGTGATGCTGTGCTGCTGCAGTATAGGTGTTTTTTGTCCAATTAGAATAAAAACTGAGTTTAGAGAGGATGCTGCTGTGATGCGCGTCTCAGCGGCACAAAACTTTTCGGAGAAGGTGTCAAACTTTGCACCATGCTGTAGCTGCACTTCATTCTGGAGGCTGATCGTTGGACGCTCATGCATAATTTAGGCTTTCGAAAGGTTCCCAACTGTTTTAATGGTTATGACTCAGTCATATAAAGCAACGTCTAGTTGCGACCCCTCATCACAGGGTACACATCTACAGCCTGTGTGTTCAATCAGAGTGGCAATTTGAATGGTAATTGTTATTTCACTTGAAAAAAGCCTAAGATTAGAGAAATGACTGAAGAAAAAGCATCAATTTGTGCAGCAGATTTTAATTATCTTACGATCTTTCTTGTGATCGCTTGTTGGATCCAGACTGAGGCTAAATCTTAATATTCTGTGTTGATGGTTTACACAACTAACATTAAAACTGTTCTCTAGTTGTAGCTCTTCTACATGTTGCAAAAGAAACATTAAAAAATATGAGAATATTCTAAATCAAAGCAGCAGAGGTGAAACTATACTGACTAATCCTGTAGTACCAATGTGAAACACTTCCTACATGTCCCATAATGCTCCTCGAAATCATTTTTCATTAGCCCCCCCTCGCCGTTACTGGTTAATTCCAACACATACTAAAATAAATGCCACCTCCGGAGCATAAAAGGCAGTATAAATGCAGCTGTTTGCATAGACTGACTTTGACTCCTCATGATGAGTAAACTGACTTCCATGCGAAATTGGTGGAATTCTTTTCTAGTCTTTAGTGTAACTGTGCAGGAAATATGTCAATATGAACCATCATCTAAAAACTGGCAGGTTATCCACAGAAATTTCATTAAAAATAAACACAGTCTAAAGAATATTAACAAAAGGGGAAGATGTATTGTAGACAACCTGGCAACCAAAAATTTGTTTTTTTGCTAACTTGTTGCTCACAACGGGAGCCTGATCGGTTTAGCAATATTATCAGCCGATGTCGGCCTATCACAGATATATCAAAATCAGCATACATGTTCTCCGATAGCACCAATACTATAACTGTTTTTTAAGGCCAGAAAAAAAATGCTTGGACTTTTGATTTAAAATGCTGCAATTACACAGACTGTCCTACAGAGGGCGGTCTGTTGTTTAATAACTAATAAGTGAAGTGTTTACTGCTCAGTGCACTGATGTTTGGAATGAAGTTTGTTAAAATGTAAGATATTCTGCCTCCATTACATATCTATGTTACAAGTATTTAATAACCACAATCACCTGATTTGATTTATACATTATATTGGCCGATAGTTCAGATATCAGAATTTTCTTGCTACCTAATATCTGCACTGATATTAGCCCCAGGATCTCATATCCACCGGGCACTACCTAAAATATTTCTTGGGACTTAATTCAGAGGTTTAAGTTAAAACATGCAGCATGAAGAATAACATGTCCACAGAAATTCAACATGGACAACAAATATGTTATTTGGAACAGCAGTGAAGTGTTTCTGTGTGCATTAAACGCACTGAACCATGAGTGGTATCTATTCTGGGAACTTTGAACAAGAATCTTTGAACGAAAATCATTTGAATTTATCGCTCTAGGTGGACGACAGCACACTGACATAAACGCGCACACAGTCACAATGACTCCCCTGGTCTTGGCAGCAGATGCTCGCCTGTCCAGATGAACCGTTATTGATGGAGGAATGTATCATCCTCCCTCCCACTGTCTCTGACACACTGCATTGATGAAGGGTGCTGCTGCACAGGCCAAGTACAACCAGAGTGTAATATGTCTGCTGGGTACAGGTCCATATGTTAAGAGCCTTTTTTCATAAGCCAGTGCAATGTCTTTACTGTATATTTTGCAAGAAATGCTAAGTTAAATGCACTTAATGAGACAATTAGGTATATAATCAATTAAACTATAATATAAGACAGCAAATATCTGATTAAGAAATAGGAAAACAAGCAAATTTTGGTATTTATATAAGAAATACTTTGTACTTCAGACACAGTTTTGTCAGGAGTCAAAAAAATGAAGATTCTGTTCTGAGCCTTTGTTCAAATATCTGCTCCTTCCCTCTCACTTCCTTTGGTTCACTTTCATAAAATTTTACTAAGTTCACTTTTCCCCTCATGTTTCCTTTCACATTAAAGACAAATGTGTTATTGCTGGATCCAAAATGAAAGCTCGCAGCAGCAGCAGCTCCTCGGTAATGGAGTGTATGAGGCGTCCTGGAGCTCAGCAGAAAGCCTACAAGAAACTTGCAGTTATAACGTTTTAGCTTTCAAGATGCCACGTCAGCTTCAATCTCCCTCCTTTTATTCTCCGCTGCCTGCTGTCTCATAAAGTGCGTCCTAACAAAAGGCAGAGTGGTGGTTTTAATCAACTATAATTAAACATGGAGGTGGATTGCGAGGCAGGCTGCCATCTACTGGCTTAAAAGCAACCCCCCTCGCTACCTCACCTCACCTCAGCCCCCCTCCCCCCTCCTGCTGACTCCCACTCAAGTAGTCGATTAGAGAAGGTACACACAGTTCACACAAACACAACAGTCATTTAATCAGTGCAACATCACCAATATAAATCTGGGTTCATTTGTTCAATTCTTAAACCCATTCATTCCCCATTTAGGGTCACTGTAACAAGCAAAGTGAAGCTGTCAAAGCTATAAACCATCACGCAGGATCTCCGGCCAGTTATTTGCACGCACACTAAACACTCTCAGCCACGTATTCATAAGGACTGCAGCACACTGACTTCACCAAAACTCTGACTTTACAAGATTTGTCCCGAAATCAAGTTAATTTCTCAGAGGATGTGTGAAGTAATCTTAATCTGAGTCGTAAGTGAAGAGTACTAAAATAAAAAGCTTCAAGCTGTTATTTGTGTTCATGATTTTTCATTTCAGGGAACTCCCTGGCCTATCTGGAGCATGTGCAGAATCAAATCAGACTAAGTAATCGAGTACATGCAGCAGTACCTTAAACTCCCAAGTGCCTTCAGTTAAGTAAGTCCATCAGGGCAGGATTACTCTAGTTTTAATTACCACTGATTATGATAAACTGTTTATTTGTTTGTTTACAAGAGACTGTGTGCAAAGGTTTGGACCTAATCTACTTGTAATCACATTAGTGTTTATGTAGCCTAACACACATGCACACACACTCTTGGTAAAATGAGGCAAATTTGGGGAAAGTGCATCCACCCTTAAAGCAGGTGCACTCAGGATATAGTTTATATGTTTTTTGATGATGTTTGATATAAAATAAGCCCATTAAATAGCAAAACATGCTGTATTTGGGTGGATAAAATAGCTGCGTACTGTTATCAGGAGACAACAGATTCTTAAATCTCTGCTAATTTTCCTCTTTTGTCACAAGAATAAATAACGTAGTCGTGTTTTCCCAGCAAGGGAACAACAACCTATATTTGTATGTTGCACATCGGCAGAGCTCTCGCTGTGATCCGTCGAACGCAGCGAGCCTCTCCGAGCAGGAAGCTTTTATATGGTAATGAAATCGATTGGACCGGCGCGCGCACCAATCAGAAGCGTTTGATTTATGTGTAAGGGGCTGTTGAGAGGAGTAGTCGCTTGGCAACCGCCTAATGAAATGTTCGAGCTGTGGCTATTAAAAATAGCGACCTCAGAACGAATGCATGTGCTTTCCCTTTAGAGGAAATGGGCAGAATATTTTATTAAAACTTCGAAAAACGTTAAAGGAAGTGATGGAGTTGGATCAATTTAAGGCTCCGAGTGTTCATTCATTCTCTTTAATCCTACACATACTTCATGTTAAAGCGTCTTCCAGCCCCTATATGTCGCTGTCAATGTAAATCTGTGTATGTAAGCTGTCTCCCAGGAGCCAACAATGGACGAACACCGCTCCGTCTGAGCTGAGAAAAGACGTGACAACAGTGCACGCTGCAAAAAAATATCTCATCTTTTCCCATTGCAACATGAAAATACCGCTTAATGTGGAGAGGTGGATGCATCTATGTGCTACAAGTGCAGGTTTTGTTCTTTAAAAGGCACAAGGAAGGATAAAAGTCAGATCTCTGCGTTGGTCACTTTATAGAAAATACATTTAATTGAAGGAACCGGTCATTGGTCACTGAAATCTCCCATTCAGTCTGCTGTAGAAAGTAAAAGTCGGTTTAGAACACTTTTTCCACAAAAAAGAAGTAGGATCTACTTTGCAGTGTCCCCTTGTTTGAGCTCTGATTTTGAAGGAATAAAAATGGGATGGATGTGACTGACTGTTACTGTGGAAACCAACTTTCCCCTGCCCACACGATGTTGTTCATCCTCAACTATCACAGCTTACTGCCTCCTCGATATGCTGGCTCACAGAATATAGATTAGGGAGCTCAAACGATTTTCATCTTCATCGTAAAAGCCGATATATTGATGCAAACTCATCTGCTGACGCACAATAGTCCCACTGGCATCAGCATTTTATGGATGACATGATGGTTAGCTTTAAAAAATGCGTAATATATTTGTCACTTACAGCAGTTGGTCACAGCAAAACTGTTCGCCACTTCCAGATTGTCTATGTGAGGCGTCAATCTGAATTCAGAGGTGCCAAACTGAACCATTCCTATCCGAAATGCGCTGTACTCTTGATCCGCGCCCCTTGGAAAAAGTCCCCCTGAAACCGACACAGAATTTCAGTCAAACTTGCATATGTCTTATGTATAGACACGTTTTCAAACCAAATTCGTTGGCATTAAACTAATTAGTTTCTTTACAATCAATCCCGATTTTCTTTACGTTTGAACTAAAGGATACCTACCAATTTGAACGCTGGGCGAGCCTCCAAGCGCGCATCCCCATAAAACCAGCAGGACTGAAACGGATAAATTCACTATCTTTTCCATGTCCACAGCTTAGGTGTCAACATCCACCAGGGGAGTCTGATATTCCTCGTTCTCTCCTGAGATTTTTTAGATCCGACACATATTGGGAGACCTTCCGCCTTGGGGAGAAACCAGGATAATCTGCAGCGGAGGACCGTTTTTCTGCAGGTGGCTCGCAGTGAAAAGACAGCAGCAGTGAAGGAATGGTCGCCTGCGATGTAGGTCTACTGTCTCTTCTTCCGCTCCTCCTCGTCGCTCCCCTCCTGCCGGCAGCTGAGTCCTCCTCTGAACGCACGGAGACACTGCGCGTCTCCGCTCGGCGCGCCTGAGATCCTTAGAGCATCACACCCACAAGTGAGGAATGTTAATGAGAAGGCGGACAGAGACGGAAAGAGCCGAGCGGCAACTACTTGGTGACAAAAGTGCTCTCTCTACTCTGAACGACAATGGGACTAAAACCTCCAGTTATCTTTTCTTTGTTTTAAACAAGCTTTGATTAGGAGCATCAGACATGAAAACACTGTGGCTTCATGTCATAGTGTCAGTATGTGAGGTTCGTGGTTATGATTTATCTCAGCCTCAAAGAATCACAATTTTTCAAAAGGCCAAATTCTTTTATTGCCAAAGCTAAATAGCAAAAAAAAGATTACCAACCCAACACCAACAGCATGTGGGCTGACTTATCTTTTCATCCTCCTTACCAAGTTTTACCTGAACCTGCCTTCCTTATTTAACCAGTAGATGCCTGTAGGTTAACGGATTTAAATAAGTTGTTTGTATTATCATTTTTAGAAAAGCACTCCTCTTAATTCAAATCTGGGGCTGCAACTAAGTCATTTTAATTATCAAGTCTTGTGCATATAAAAAAATGGCATAATAATTTTTGTAGCATGTCAGAAAAGGATCAAAAGTTGTCAATTATGTTGATTATGATTGAGCCCAAGGTGATGCATTCAAATAGCTTGACAATAAACAGAATGAGGCAAACAACAGGAAATTTTTAGAATTTCTTTCAATTAGTGTGGATCAGTTTTTGGTGTCAGCAGGTTCATAGGCAGACAGACAAAGGTCTGTAAGCCCTGGGCCATTTTTAAGATATCTGCTCGAAAAATGTTACTTCCAAAATGAATTTGTTATAACTCAGCAATTACAAGGTGTGTTATCATAATCTTGGTGTCATTTTGAAGGTAACACTTGTGAGATTACTGCTGTGGTGTCAGAATGAGTATATATGTTACTGGGTCAGAGTAAATGAAGATGGCACACAGCAGAAAAATCAAAAATGTCATTTCCGCCCAAAAAATGTAACACTTTTTAAAGGAAAATCCCTTTGAAATGACTTCATTGCAACCCAAAGGCTCTTGAAATCTATAATAAAACATCCGACCATTATTCATACCAAAACTGATGCTAAAATAGTGATAGTCCCATAGACCCTAATCTGGGCTCAATAGGGTCTAAGAGGTTTGAAGATCACTCCAAGAGGTCAAATGGATTGTGGACCTAATATGGCTCATGAGGGTTCAGACTTATGCAGTGAAAACAGGAAGAGTATGTGCTTAACTAGTCAGCAGCTTTAGGACAGACACACGATGGCATCTGAATTGTTTTTTTTTGACATTTTAAGACCGAATGGGTACAAAATCATAATTTCTACGGACGTACAGTAGCCTCCACGGAAAGGGTGATTATTAAGCTCATAGCCTGAAGTAGAAGGAGTTAATATTAGAAGATCAAACACGTTTATTTTCATCATAGTCCCCTCCTACATTTAGATCACAAACTTAGTGGAGGACTTCATCTTTGCAAAGTTCTTGAAGTCTTGGACCTTCAGAAAAGGGTCCATAGCAGCAATGACATCATCATCCTCGAAATGTTGACCCCTGAGCTGTATCTTCATCTTGAGGAAGAGGAAGTGGTTTGAGGATGGCGTTTTAGGTGAACAGGGAGTGGAACATACTAATCAGGATTGGATGATGATGTCCTTTTTTCAGATGGTGCTGATTTGCAAATTTCAATTACCCAAAACAGAAATGCCGCAAACATTATTAACTGCAGACTTTCTGCATAATCACTCAACGGCTTGAACTCAAAATGCATGAAATGGGGGTAAATGTAATTTATTGCCTTCAATCTTAAGCTACAAACGTATCAATCACACCTCACAGCTAAAGTAAAATTACTCATTTTAAAAATCTAGAAGATAATTCTTTTTTGTCCAGAAGCTCCTGAGTGCACAAGAGATGATAACAATGATATTGCAGCCTTAAAAAGCGTTGTTAAAAAATATCAGGCACGATTTTTCAAAACCACATATTAAACAAGAATATGAATTAAGACCTTCAAATGTTTTTTAGTCTCTTGAAAAAAAACAGACTCTTCTAACCCTCGTTAAAGGCCAACATTTCATACTGAGAAATCTCATCAAGTGCATCAGCTGGAGGCCATCACTCATGCCCTGCAGGAATAACCATCAAATGAATCTCCTCTTTAACTTTGATCAAGTCCTTATTTCCCTCCACTGCATACAAATCCAATGCAAATCTATGGGTGTTCTGTTACAGGCATTTTGAGCAGGGTTAAATGGAGGAGAGCTGCCTCACAACCAACAGGAAATAAATGGCGTGCCTGTCCCCTGGTTTTATGATATGCATATCTCAGCCTGCACAGACAGCTGTATCATTGGAAGGTGTGAGATAGCAGTCTGCGAGCAAACTAATGAGGCCCAGAGCGAGTGGGAGCTGAGGGTGGTGGCAGTGTGAAGCAACAGTGTGTCAGACTTCAGCACCATGGACAGCACATCACATGAAACTGGCTTCTTTAAAAAGGATCCTTGGGTTCCATGAGTACACGCAAAGGGAGAAATTTAAAGGAAATTATCATCTTATTACAACTTGTCCTTATTTTCTTGTTACTGGATGTAACACTTAAGCCACCAAAATAACTGCTGAAAGCAAAGGCCAGCGACACTGCCACAATAACGTGTGAAGTGTGACAGTTTTGTGGAGGTTTTAAACAGGACCCAAATTTAAAACACTAAGACTAGGGGAAATTGGTAAATTGACTTTATTGTAGGGATGATGAGGTGAACAAAGCAGGCTGCACTGGAGGAGTTGCTGACGCAGATGGCGAGAGACTGGAGGTGGAGTGGCTGAGACTGGGAAGCCGTGTAGCTTACGGTACTGGAGGTGAGCAGCTGGGCAGTGTGTGGCTGAGGCACTGGAGCTCGGTGAAGATGGCACTGGAAGCGAGAAGGGCCTAGCTGCAGACAAGGTGGCGGTCTTGGGGGCAGACATCTGAACCTCTGCCTATGCAACTGACAGGAAAACACATGATCTCCGTAGCGGAAGTGTGTCTTTTTCGTGTTGTTATTTACATAAACATCTCAATTGCGCATGTGCATAGTCCACAAGTTTTTTTAAATTCTTTATTTAAAAGAAGAAT
>JAPZDX010000025.1:21642546-21653482 GCA_029783625.1 Naso annulatus | reverse complement strand
TAGGACTGTATTTTACAACTAGTTAACATGTGACTGAAGTCAATTCGGAGGTATACGCGGGACAGAGTTTTCATTATCCGGTAATTGCCTTTTTTTTGCAAGTAAAATCTAATTAATCAGACAAACTCAGGTCTCTCAGGTGAACTTGATTTCTTCTCTGCACAATTAACAACAGTATTTAAATAGGCTAACTTAGATTTCCACACAGCCCTTTGGGTTGACTAAGTCCATCGCAGTTGTCTCTCACGTAATTTTCGTCTTTTAATTTTGTTTATTCACTGGCCTGTTTATCAACAGACTCTCGATCAGCAGGTTACAGACAGCAGAAAGACACAGCCTGGATTAACAGCCTGTAAACCCAAATATCCATCTAAATCCACATTTTAATCCTAAAAGTTTAAAAACATTAACTCTGAGCTCTCCTTCTGCACTCCAACAGCCAGGTGTTTATTCTTCCAGTTCTCTCCTCCAGAGCTTTGTGGTGATCATCAGCATTCTGTCGACAGAAAGCAATTCTAAACCCATTTTTCTTTACAAAACATATCGAGGATATTTTATAATTTTACTTTGTGAATTAAAGGTTTATTTCAATCAAACCGTAGTGACTGACTGTTAACTAAACTTGCACAGGTGGGGCACCTGGTGGCTCAGTCGGTAGAGCAGGCGCCCCATATACAGAGGCTATGTCCTCGCCGCAGCGGACCCCGGTTTGATCCCACCTGTGGCCCTTTGCTGCATGTCATTCCCCCTCTCTCTCCCCTGCTACCTGTCTACTCTTCAGCTGTCCTGTCCTGGAAATAAAGGCTCAAAAAGCCCCAAAAAATATAAAAAAAAAAAAACCCAGCAACTAAACTTGCGTAGGTGAGTTTTAGACTTTGAGATGAAAAGGCATTTAAGCTTGTTTTACTCAACATTGTGCGAGTTAATTTTGTTACTAGAACTTGCTGCTCACACTGGAATTTCTCCTGCCTGAGACGTTAAGATCTTCAAGAGCAGGTGGACCAGCACCATGTTTTTTGAACAGAAACTCTGAAGCATTACTCTGAAGAATCACACATATTAGGAATGAATCACCGAGGTCCGTGACTTAAGCAAATAATCTGTTTTTGCTTAATTTTATGTCCTTTTAGAATGTTTGGTTCTTTCTTCTGCATGTCCAAAGGTTTTTATTTTATTTTACTTTTTTATTTTTCTATATTTTTTCATATTTATTTTATCATTTGGCACCACAATAATAGTAATTGTACTTTGAATTCTGCAAACATGAATTATAATATTTCCATGGAGTCAGTCTGTCAGCTGCTGGCTCCACCTGAGCCACACTGTTTGCCAGAATTAGAAGCGAGAGAGATGCAGCGAAAGTACTGGGCCAGAATCGAGCCGGCAACATGGAATGAAATGGTTGTATTTTGAAGAAAAACAGCCTCTGCTGCTTCAGTAGAATGTGTAGAATGTCTGTTTTGACTTTGACTAACTTTTAATCCATGAATCTTGACACACACACACACAGGCGAACACACTCAAGTTATCAAACCGGATCCACTGACATGCAGGGTGCTGACATGAAGCGGCGTCCCTCCGGTGCCGTTGACCGTGTTGTTCCTGGCAGCGGGGCTCTTTCCTGCTGCCTTCTCCTTGGATGCTATCTTTGCCTTCTCGGCCTCGATGCGCTTCGGGCTGTTGAGCATCACCTGAACCACGGCGTACTCCACCAGCGAGGCAAAACCAAACAGCAGGCACGCAATGAGCCAGATGTCGATGGCCTTCACGTAGGACACTTTGGGCAGCTCTGAAGCCAAGGAGGTGCACTCAGAGGACAGAGAGAGCACCGAGAGGATACCTGAACACAGAGGGAAGACAATTGACCTTCAGGCTGAAAAGTAGGAAGAGATTTATTGTAAAAAAAATGATGTGTCTCCTCATTTTAATACTGAACAAATGTATCTTCAAATATACACAGAAGCTGTATAGCTCACGTCCACACAGGGTTTCTGAGAACATGACTGCAATTAGAAATTCATGACCGCTCCTTTACCTCGTCTATTAGGACATCTCCAAGAGCTCAGACAACCTCTAATGAGAGCATTTTAATTATTTTTATCTCTGATAGCTAACAGGATTACAGGTTAGAGATTCCCCAGCACCGCAGCACTCTGTAAGGCTACTGCAGGAAAAATTACAACAAGCAGCAATTTAAGGCTTCACTTCCCTTCCCTTAATGCATTGATTCTTTAAAGAGATAATAAGAACAACGTGATGATCAATGGGCTTTGCCTCCAGGCCTCATTATAGTCACTCATCAAGGAGAGTTCTCACAGGGAGCAGAATTTCTAATCAAACTGCTCCTTCCTTAGAGGAAAAAACAACTGTGTGAGAGAGAACCTGGAAGCCCATTTATCCTCAAGAGTAAATCATGAAAGGTGAGGAGGATACAAAACCAGCTTTGCCTTGTTTACCAGTGACACACTCAAATGCATGTTTTGCATCAGATGGAAAAACATAAACTTTATTTCTATAATCCAATCGTCAGCCAGTTTTTAAGTGATACATTTCTGTACATGTACTGTGTGTGAAAAGCTGTGCAATCATGAAAATGCACACAAACGCACAGGTGCTTTATTAAAAATTTCAAGCAAAATTACAGCACAGTTCTTACAAACAGGTTAAATTAGTACTGTGTACTGTATGTACGGGGTTGATTCCTGATGTAAACTGTGCTATGGATTCTAGTGTTGTTGTCTAGACCACACAAACTGAGACAAAGACTGGTCCGAGACCAAAGTGTGCCGAGACCGAGTCAAGATCAAGACCAGCGCGGCCTTGCATGTTGTTTTGCATATGAATTATTTGTGGTAAAGGTAGTCAAACTTAGACCGGTTGACGAACATCTTTGCTCCCAAACGACCACATCGCTTCTCTTCGTGTCGTCTCCATGAATCTGCTCCCACTTGAGTGAAGGGGGGCCGGCAGGGGTGGGAGTCGTCATTGGTGACAAAAAAAAATTGGACCACAAATGACTTGTGTTATTGCATTTCAAGGGGGACATTTGACATCCACTCATCATGTTAAAAAATAAATCTGTTGTGGTCTTGACGGGTCTTAATTAAAAATCCTGAGTCTGCTATGTCCAAGACTGATTGAAAATGTGTTCTATTCCGAGACAAGGCTGAGACCCTAAAAAAAGTGGTCTTGAGACCAACACTGAATTCAAGTCCTACAACACTAATGGATGCATAATAAATATTGATGAAAACACATAAATGGAAATCAGGAATCCTTACCATAAGATCATATGGAACCATTATATAACCAAAACTGCACTCAATATAGTGACCCATTAATTAAAACTGGGTCAAATGATTTGAAGCAAATTTGCCAACACTTTTTTTTAGCTATCTAAGTTTTGAGGAACTGTGTAATTGGTGCTAAAATGTCACATATAGCAGCTTTAAATGACAGACATACACACATGTTCATGGACACACAAACACACAGCACACACAAATAAATGAGAGCAGTCCCACACCTGCGTGTCGACTGACCTGAACTGATCCCATTTAGAGAGGAGTCAGAGGAGGCCTCCAGGAGGAGTTGGGGTGATGATGGGATGGAAGAGGTGATAAACAACTGGAGGGAGGATGAAGAAAAGGAGACGAGTGGAGTGGGAACAATGGATTATTTTATCCATGCAGCCCTGCACACACAGAGGTGCCTCGGTGTTGCTGTATGGGGGTGACACTGACATATTACACACAGGTTATGGAGGAGGGAGGGTAAAATAAGTGGAATGGACTTTCTGAATTGTTTATGATATTAGTCAATTAAACCATCCACGTGCAGCGTGGGAAATAGGAAATGTACTAATAAAACGAGACAAATATACTCAGAATAGAGACTATGGTCATTAACTTTTTTCCGCTGGGGGAAATTTTCTAAACAATACGGTGGATAATCCCACACGGGGGACTGTGGCAAGCTTTGACAAATTAATATTACTTTTATTTCATTTATTTATATTTTATTTTATTTTTTATTTTTTGCAAACTGCATGGTTGGTCTTAAGCACCGACTCAAGATCCTGTATGTAAAATGCAAAATGGAGGGACAGTAGAGCTCCTTCATCTGTTTCTTGGTTGTGATTTATTCAGTGTGTAAACAAAAGCACACAAAAAATAAAGCACTACCAGCACTGAACCCTTCTTGCGTCACCTCGGGGCTCAGGGTAACAGTCCAATAATCTAGCCGGACCTCCTTTAGGCGAGACACGTTGTGAGCTCCTCTGGTTTGGAAAACAGCGCTGCTCCTCCTGCTCCTCAGTGCAACCCTTCATTAATTGGGTTAATAGGGATCAGGTGTGCCTAGTTGGCCAGCTGAGTGTCTCCTGGTTTTCTCTGTCTTCTGAAAAACCCTGGCTGCCACAAACAAATCACAAGAGCTTCTACTTGTTTCCTACCATTAGCTGAGCTGTGCACCTGCATATTTTAAACTTGATGAAGAAAAACATTATTAAAAGTTTGCAAGCAGTCTAATCTGAATGTGGCCAAACAGGCATCACATTAGAGTTAATCATGAAACACGGCGAGCTAGAAAATTGCAGCCAGTTTTCGCAAAAATGTCAGACTATAAGTTTGTTTGATGAACATGTGTGTGATGGCTCTTTATTTGCAACTGTTGTTAAGTGAACAATCAGGGGTCGGGAATGTAAGAGGCAAACGCTGTCTTGTTGTTTTTCTTATGATTCTTGCACACAGTTTTATAACATTCCTTGTGGATATACATTTAGAGTTACTATGTGTCATTTTTTGATTAAGAAAAAGCTAACTGTAATAGATAAGAAAACCTTTCACTGGATTTAATGCTTAACATTTTTTATAGGCTGTTTTCGTTCACATTTGATAAAGGTGTTGCTTTAAGTTGCTGTCCCTTCAAGAGAGCACGCAGTGTGTATTGCTCTCAGTTAGGCAGTGAGCTAAGATCCGTGTGGAGGATCGACTAGATGTGGAGTTGCATGGTTTTTCTATCGTGTTTGTGTCTGCGTCTGAACTTTTTAATTTAGTTTCCAGCATCATCCTGTGCATTTTTTTCCTTGTGACACTTTTGGAATAAAAGTTGTTTGTGTTTTTTGAACTGTACGATGGGCTTGCCTTACCTTACAGTACCCTACAACCTCACAATGGCAGATCAATGTCAGGTGTGGAAATCAAATTTATTAGCTGTGGGTTTGGTCTTGGTCTGCCCAATGAAAACAAACTTAAAACTTTTCCATGATACGGCAAGCAAAAAGTGGCTTCAATGCATGCTTTTAGACGTACGCTGGATAAGTACTATTTAAAGCACTCACTGACCTAAAACACAGCTGCACTGGGTCCTATCTGTCAATTACAGTTCTGTTTAGTGATTTATCTCTTACAGAACAACACAGGACATGCCAGCATGCATGACAGATAAAGTCCTTCATGCTGTCAAGGTGATTGATGATATCATGATGGAGATGATTGGGAAAATATAGTCAGTGATCCTTAAAAACATATAAATCCTCCACAGAGGCTTGTATTTGATCCTTCACAATCATTTCTTGACAATTTTTCACACCGCAGCTTATGATCTGACCAACCACGCACTGGACTCCGGTTTAACAGCTAAAGGAATATTCACAGATCACATGTATTGGTAAACGTCAGGAGAAGATGATGAAATTGATCAAGTAATGCATACCCAAGGGGACCCTGGCGGCGCTTGCATCGGGATTGATCCAGAAGGACAGCCAGGAGAGGACGACGATGAGCAGTGTTGGGGCGTAAACACCCATCATGTAAAAGCCAACCTGTCGCCTGAGGGTGAAAATGACCTCCACACACGTGTAGTACCCTGCAAGAGGAGGAAGACAGTGATCAAAGATGATTAAATATTTTCAGTGGGACATTCAGTTTACTTTACATTTTAAAATGATGGAAAGGCTTTGAGTATGAAGGATGCTGGCGTCATACAGAAGGTAACAGTTCAAATTAAGTGGCTACATTCTTCATGAGACCCAACATATAAGTGGGGTTTTTTCAAGGGCCTGACTGATATGGGATTTTTGGGACAGATGCCAATACCAATATATTATGGAGCTAGAAAATTCTGATAAATGATAGTTCGGCCAATAATATCGTCTGAGTGTGGTTGTCAAATACTTGTGACAAAGATATGTAAGTCTGGAGGTAGGATATCTCACATTTTAACAAACTTAATTCCGAATATCAGTGCTCTGAACAAAAAACACTTCACTCATCAGTTATTAAATAATGAACCGCCGTCCAATGGACAAATTATGTAATTACATCAAATCACTAATCCAAGCATTTTTTCTGGCCTTTACAAACAGTTTTAATATCGGCACATATCGAAAAATATTAGCAAACCAATTAATTGTTTGGATCCTTGTTCTTTTCATCAACTATGTGGAATCATGACTGTTAAGAAAATATCTAATATTGTTACTTTGAAATACAAGGTGGCTAATGGAAATGATTCTCCAACTCTGCTTGTGATTTTGGGCCACACCGTATGAGAAGCACAGCATTAGGCCATATTTTTCAATTCAAATAGGCTGTGGTGCTCACATTTCTGTCTAGTTATAGGCCTATCACCGCCTAACTGCGCCTAGAATTGTGATTTTCTGTCCCGAAATGTGAACTGAGAAGGATTGAGTCTCTGATTGAAACAGAGCAGGTGAGAAAAATTGCCCTACGCTGACTTGGTCTATTAAATTTTTATTAGGCATTTAGAGAAGACGCAGGAGCCAGGTTAAGTCATTTATCAGATCTGCCTCCTTTTGCCGAAGCACAAAGCAACACACAGCTGTGCACAGTAATAGTAAGAGAGAAAGAAAAAGAGAAGAAAGAGAAAAAGGCCAGTGGCCAAAAGGACTTTAACATCATTTACGTTTACTTTGTTAAAGATGAAGCCAGCACTCCAAAAAGACCAGCTTCCTGTTGATGTCATGCTTACTATGTAGGAGACTTAAACCCGTCCTCTGTTAAAGATCGCTTTTTTACGGAATAGAAACATGTTCCTGTTTTCAGAGGGTTATCATTCTTAACAATCCAGCATTACTCAATTGGAAGTGATCCATTCCTGCTGGAAATGTGGTCTTCATTTGGTGAGCTTTAAAGTGGCATAAAATAAGCATGTATATTCTTCAGACGTCCTACAGCAGCGTCGTGTTTCTGCTCTTTGAGGCTGCTCGGTGGGTCCGATGGGATGGCGGAGTGGATGGGCTGAAGTAATATTTAACTAGCTCTGAGGTCTCTGGGTGAGCTTTATACAGCATATAAGGGCTGCCTGTGTCGCAGAGAAGGCTCGAACCAGTCGCACACAGAGGTGATCTTTGTGTCTGGACTGGTTGCCATGGCAACCCGTTAAAAGGCTGACTCATTGCCAGCAGTACGCCTCCCAAGTGCGGGAGCACTGAGGTCATGTAGCTCTGTTGGCTGATAGAGATTTTCCATTTTACTGCAAATGTCTGTTTCGTCTGAATGCATGTGTGGCACAGAACCAGGAGGACTTTTTGTAGTTTTTCTTCTAATTCATTATAGGGATACTCAGTAGGTTTAGCCGTGCCAGCATTACGGGGAAAAGGTCAGTGTGGCATGTCATATATTACTGAGGATGTATGTATGAAAGCATGAGTTCATCCGAATAACCTCCAACCAGCACATATTGGAAATATTTATTTAGCCACAAAAGATTTAGTTGAATATCGTAATGCAAGTCAGGTTTCTCATGTAAAGAATGACTTGTACCTCCTGAATATTCGAGAAGAAAAATATCCTAGAAAAGTAAATGAAGGGTTAAGATAGACAGGTAAATAAATTAGATTTTAACTATCCCACTGATCGATAAATAGCAACAGTAACCAAGAAACATGGTAATGTTCCAACAGAGGAAGAGAAGACTGCTGAAAAGGACTTGTGCTTGCAAGTGCTTCACATCTTTATTTTTCTGTTTTATTCTAATACACCTAAACACCAAAACAAAATACTTACATAGTAAATAACCTACTTAATAGTACACTAGAACACTTTTGTTGGACTCACACAAAGCATTTTTGAAAGTTACACTTCAGGAAAAACATGTAGAAGAAAAAACAAATAAGTGATTTTTTTTGGATGAGGGTTGAGGGTTTTTGATGAGCTACTTTTGTAAAATCCTTCCCATAGCGATACTGAGGAGTGTCTGTCCCATTTTAAATTTCCTAATCACCTTGCCTGGCTCGTGCTAAAATATTTTTAAAATGTGGCAGACAGCAAACCACACACTCTAGGATTTCATTCACAAACAAGCAGAATCCTGACTCCTAACACTGGTAATCTTGCCAAATCTCTCATTGATGTTGTCAAACATCATTTTACAGTACACAAACATGGAGGACTTACAGGCAGCCAGCCTGGTTAGCAAAGTTAGCTACTTGGTACATTAAACGTGACAGTAATTTCTGTCTAGCTCCTCTCCTTGTTAGTTCAAATGTTTTTTTGTTTTTTTTTCCGGGACAAGCTGTATAAACACTCCTTTGTTGCCACAAATCAACGAGTTGGTCCTCCTGTTCTGATGTCCATATAACTTTATGCTTCATATTTGATTTTGCTGTCATGGCTGCAGTTGTTGTGCATCTGTCTTAAGTCAGCTCGCTTCCCAATTAGCTGTTGTTTTTGTTCCACATGACAGTCAACAGAGTGCGTGCTTCTTTGTCCTCAGGGTTCCCCAAACACAACAGCATATCTGACTGTAAAACATTTTAATATTTATGATTTCAAATCTGTGCGGCCCACGCATTCTTCTGAGCAGAATGGATCACTCTTAACTCAGCCCAAAGGACAACCTGACGAGATTTATTATCTTTAGAACAATCAACAATCAGGACTTTCCCTCGGATTGTCGGAAAGAAAGAATTGGACACAAAATCGGCTCAGTTATCTTGTTCTATGTACCCCACCATTTAACGTGATAGAACTGTGTCTTAAGGCAAACACTTAACCAACAGACGACAATAACTTCTCTGCAGTCAGGTGTGCTGGAGCCAGGGATTTTCGTTTTGCGTGCTCACTAACTGGCACAACTATATGAGACAGAAACATAAACACTGATATGAGCTGCACCTGAGGGTTACAGTGCCATCATGAGACAAAATGTCTGCCATGACAAAGTCACGTACACACGTACGTAGGTACTTTTCAGAACAGGGTTTGCAATCCTTCGATCTCATATGCTTTGGGAAATTCATATTCATCCAAATTACAACTTAATGAAAGTGCATGTCAGGACAGCAGGCATAGATATAACCCTGATGCTAAAGCCATGCTAACCATTGTGTATAAGGCAACCTAAAGCTAGGTGTTGGACCAGTAGCCCATAGCACATCCTCACTAGAGGGGAGGAGTAACTGTTCATTTATGTGTAAACATGTAAAAATGTCCTGTCAGGAAGGTTAGCATCAACTCAGTATCACCTAATGTAAACAAAGGAGATAAGGGAGCACACATGATGTCAAACACAGAAGATAACAGAGCACAATCTGTCATCACAGGCCAGAAACTCTAATCTCTTTCTCTGCACGTCAACACTACAAAAAGACTTTATGAAAACTTCTGCCTGGCTGGAGTTTTTTTCCCAAAAGATCCGTTTTTTGGGACCTAAAATTGCACAAACAAGGGCCTAAATACATAGAAAAAGCTATGTTTTTACAAATATCTGTGTGTATGTGAACAACAACAGTGCATTTACACAGTTGCTCTCTATCATGATGCAAATCTCCATAGGAGTTCAAATTTCATCTTAACAATCTCACAGCCTATTGAGGTGTTAAAATTTAATTTCCTTTAACAAACGAAAGCAGGATGACGGAGGTTTAATAATCCCTCAGTCTTTTCCAGAACCACAGTGGAAAAGCATTCCCCTCGATCAGATAAGAATGTGCAACAGGCTGAGGCTGCTCGGTGGGTCTGATGGGAAGGCAGAGTGGATGGATGCCCGCGAGCTGATCTGCTAAGATTTCATCTTTCAATCAACTGCCCCCAACTAACCTTACCATCTCAAAAAGAGCTGATTTCTTTGACTGGGTACCTACAGCTCTGCTTGTAAGATGGATACACCCTGACACTGCACAGCTTTAAGAGGGCTGCTGTAAATCTCAGACCAGCATCACAAAAAGAAACAAGTTGTTTATGTTCCCAAAGACTTCTTGAAATATCTTGACAAACAAAATAAACTTACTAAACAGGACTGAATGCATAAGTTTCTTGGCCAAGTTATAGATGAATATGGCAAGAACAAGAACATTAAAAACAGAAATTTTAATTTCTAAATGTAAGGTTGCTAAAGCTGTGAGTCCACAGAACAGAACAGAACAAAACATTCTCATTTCAGAGAAATTAATCAATCAGTCTGGGAAAGGAAAGCCACTGCAGTCAAAAACGTTACGCTTAAAGACTTGATAGTTGATGAAGATGCAGGAAAAAAGTTTACTGGCTCAAAACATTTCTGTTGGTTGTTTCTATAGCCGGGGAAATGCTTCTTCTGGCTAGCAGTGGCTACAAGGAGTATTTTTAATGATCAAATAAATACTTTCCTTAATAACTGGGATCGTAACTTCCTGTTTGGAAGAATCAGATACATGACAAAAACTTTACCTGTGCCTGCATAGTATTTGGTGCAGTTCCCATAATCAATATCTTCTTGTCTGATATCAAACTGTGGCAGAGCGATTTGGTCCATTTGCACCGGGTCTCCGGTCTGCCACATAAACTGCAGGTCGTCTGTCGTGTAGCCAACTGGATGAAAGAGTTAGAAAGACAAACAAAAAGTGTGATACAAATAAACACACCTATATGTACATTATTGTTACCACACAAAGGTGTCCACGAATGTGTGTGTGTATATATATATATATATATAA